>JALGQZ010000010.1:45254824-45347324 GCA_023105745.1 Austropuccinia psidii | reverse complement strand
GGTCTGAAGTGTTTTGGGTTTGCAACTAGAAGATTAATCGAGGATGGGAATAAGTGTATATCATTGATGTGAGGTAAGAAGCAGCTTACCAAACTATGAAGGTAAAGAGTCCTTCCGCTATTAAGCATCTGATCGAATGCTGCACATGATTTGGCAGTTCGTTGCTGACTATTGGAGGATTTAAGACAAGTACCTCTCACTTTTTGATTATTTGGATGTTTGTTTAAAGAACGAAACATGGGTAATAGATTTCTATTCCAAAGCTGTTGAGCACGATTGGATTGACAGGATAAAAATTCCAATGGGAGGATTTTTGATGACTTGGAGTTTATGGAGTCATTCCTTAAAGGTTTTAAACCACGAGCTGGAGTACCAGGTGAGCGAGATACCGATGGATGTTGTTGATTGCAACCAAAAGAGATTTTGCTATATTCCGAGATGACATCATCAGCATCGCTTAAGGAGCCAGTTTCGAGTCGATCGGTAGAAGTTTCTGGTTGAAAAAGTGCGACGGGGAAGCGTCTAACAAAGTCGAAATGATGATAACCTTCATAAGGCGTTCGCTTAGAGCTTTTGACAGGCGAAGACGAAGACCATAAACCATTAACGGGGCAGGTGTTGGTTGATTGATAGGAGAGAATACGCATTGTTTGTCTAGCACAGGGTAAAATTTTGTTTGTTGTTTGAACTTGATGGGAAGCAACTGATAGTAAATTTCCAATTGAGCCAAATGGGCAGAGGCTGAGACACCAAATACGAATTTGAGCAAGCTAGTTACGATTTCGAAAGGACGCTCGGCTAAAGAGCGTCCTTATGAATGAAGATTTCTAGTTTCTTTCCAGCCAAGACGATTAAAGATTGTTAACTTTACAAGTGCTTGGAAATCAAGATATAGAGCAAGGGGTTGGGTTCAAGTGAAAGAAGTTTGGAATAGATATAGATAGAATAATAATGAGATGAACCAGTACAGTAGTCAATTGTAATGAAGAGATGGCAATGAAAATTTTAAAAAGTGTAAGCAAGCGATAGAAAAGTAAAGATTGGAAAGAATAGATTGGTGATCGGTTTTCGCTCAAGACGATGATGGAATCAGAGGAGGAGTAGGGTAGGATGAGAAGGGCTATGTGTAGGATGATAGTGAGTGAGGTATAGGATAAGAGTGAGCGCTGAGTAGACAGAGTATGAGCGCGGAAGTGTTATAGAACGGAGGATAAGGATGAATATGGACAAAGTGTGCTCAGCTCGAGGCTCAAGAAGAGATAAATTGATGAGATGATGGAAGAAGGCCTTAAGAGTGAGGAGGAATCCCAAGAGAGAATGACAAAGGGAGCACTGACCAGGACAGTTGTGCCCAAGAGTGGTCTAAAGCACCTCGATGAAGAGTCCAATGAGACTAATTATTTTTCTACTAAGGCTTGGTCTAATTTGATATCAAGATCGGCCCGAGTTGCATCTCCAAGAGGGGCTAGCTCCCAAAATACCTTACATGTCGGGCAAGACCCAGACGAAAGCGTCAAGCGTCTCCTTGAAACCTCCAAGCTGAGGGTGAGTGAGGGTAGTAGGGGCTCTTCCTCTTTCTAAGGCCTTCGAAAAGGATAGTTTGAAAAGGATTCAATACAAAATATCAGGCAAAGTATCAGCCAAGGAATGAAACTTACCAAGAATATACTACATCAAGACCAAGACCCATAGTCGATGAAGCATGTCGAGGATGTCGATGTATGGTATAACTATACCTTTAGGCATTAAGCATTGGGCACTAACTCTGACTGAGGCTTGGAATGATTTATCGGCTCAACTTTGTCGGAACGGAAGGCGTTGGGAAATGATAATTCACAAAAGTTACCGCTTAGGCTCACAGGATGATTGATTAATCGATCATTGTTATGAAATAAACAAGCAACTATGGTAGAGTAGATGAATTTTTATCAAAATTATTTAAATTATCCCAATCTACCAAAACATCAAAGGTTTGATTTGTCAAAGCCTTAAATGAGGATAAGGTTAGAGTGTAAAGTTGATATTAATCTTTATTAAAATTGTTTTACCTCAAATTTATCATGGCCACAAGATTTTTTGAAAGGGTAAAATGCTTAGGCGTCAAGGATGATTGATTGAAGATCGAATTGAAATTTGAAAGACTTTCTTTAGGCGTTTGAAGTTTGAACTCAAGACCCTGACCTTCTCAATAGAGTAACACGGCGATCAGACCCCGGAGTGGCTTTTAACAGTCGATTGGAAGGATTGATGATTAGATTTGACACTATCAAAGGCTGTAGCCCTGTGTTTCATTAACTGATGATAAGGGTACGGTACCATAAGACCAAAACGGTGTAAAAGCCTTGGTCAAAATGGCCATAGTGACCCATCACAACATAATGAGGTTAGAAGGCTTGATTTGAGACCAACTTTCCACTTTTTTTCACTTTTTTAGTGGGTCAAAGGTCGTCAATAGAGCGTTCTCAAAGGGCGTTATTCTATGATTGGCTTTTGGCGGATTTTATAAATGGATTGATATCTTAGAGTTTCTTGTAAGTGCGGTCAGTTTATTTGTCAGAGTGGGCGAGCTCGAATTGAGAAGATACATCCTAGACGAGTACCATAAAGGGGTCAACCCAAGATTATTACTAGCCGAAGCTGGTGAGGGAGTAAAGTACTCGTGCGTGGCGTCGGCCAGTTGGATCTAAGTACCTTAAGCGCTTATCGATCAACAAGCATTGAGCGGGCCATGGGGGGGAAAGGAAGCGGTGAAGGTGAGAAGTTGATGTAATTTATTGTTAAGCTCATCAATAAGCCCAAGCGAGATTAGTAACTGAGCATCAGGTCAAGCAATTGTAATCCTGTGTTCGAATTTCTAAAAGCTTTAAATCTGTCTAATATGACTTTAAGCTTGAGCTTAGCTGGATTGACTCGATACGAATTTCCGGATTAGGAAGTTGGCTTCCATTGGCTTTGGCGAGTGCCATCTTGCGGTGGTAAGAAGTTGGTAATGGAGATCTACTAGGTCATTTACAAGTTGAGCAATCGTCAATTTGGCTGCTAGGTGACCTAAATAGAATTTATTAGTCTTGAGGTTTAAAGATAAATGATAAGTTTGATTTTATCTACTTGGCTAGAATCAGTAAAAATGACAATGTAAGGATTAGAAGTGATTTATCTGGTTGAATTTAGGTACTCCCATTTATTGATCATATTCCCCTTTAAAATGACCTCAATCATTCCAGAGCTACAGCTGGTTGTGGGATGCTATGCCCCAATGTATAAATACACCAACTGACACTCTCAAAAGACATTGCTTTGAATTACAGGTGGGACCAGATGTGTACACACTAGGAAGGTCCTTTCTTGATCACCATCACCTAATTGAGCAGCCCCATGTTTTTGGACAACACTTGTGTGCAGAGGGGGATCAAGTTTGTCATGTCAGTGAAGTCATTGGGCATGCAACACCAACATTGGCCACCTATGATGCATCTTGATGGGTCCCTCAATGGTCAAGCATTCCAAACATACCATGTGCCACCTTCCCATGGAGGAAGGCATATACACTAATTACTCCAACAGCTTTGAGGCCCCCAGTATATCCCTCACCAATCCCAGAGAACCAACAGCCTATTAGGTCAAATTGGCTGAATCAGTCAGTGAAGCAGTTGAAACCATCCCAAACTGAAAGTGCCATCAGTAGGCTATCAACCCATACAAGTGAAGGAGGATCTAATTTGGGTAGTTCATCTTTAATTTCTTCAAAAGTTAACAAGAGGGAAAAAAAATAACAGAAAAAAAGAGACCTAATGTAAATACTAACTCAAACCTTATTGAAAAGGATTTTGAAAAAATGAAAAAAAAAATATTCTTTTACATTAATGATAAAGGAAATTACAAATATATGTTTTGAAAAAGAAAAAAAAAATTCTAAAAATTTTATTAGGGAGAAACTCCTTAAAAAAAAAAAAAACTTGTAGTTTATGAGTTTTTTTTTTTGGGTATCTAAATTCTTTGAAATCAGGGATGGAACTAACTGACCAAAACTGTTCTCAGAAATTTAGTAATTAAAAGAAAAAATACATATCTACAACCTTATAGGAAAGGAACACTAGTATAGTGTTAAATGAGGAGGAGATGGTTATGACAATGTAATAAAAGCTGTAATCAATTTGTCCTTACTACAAGCTAATATATTATATATTTTTTGTTAAGGTGAATACTACAAGTTAATATATTATAAATTTTTTGTTAAGGTGAATATTAAATCAATGAATGAATTTGATTCTACTTAAAAAACAACAATAATTGATATCTTGGATTCAGAAGACAGGTTAGTGTTGTCAAATTTAGCTGAAAGAAATTCTAGTCTATCAGAAGAGGAAGCATTAACATTTAAATAATTGCATGCCATTGTCACATCTACTATTAGGGTTAAGGTTTTAAACCTTAAACCCACTCAAAATCAACAAAAATAGAAATTCACTGTATATATCAATAATCATTTTCAAAAAAATCTTCTTTCTGAAACATTAATAAAGTCTAATTAATCAATACAACCTTTTAAAAATTTTACAGGTTATATTTACAAAATAAACTGTATGATCACTCAACTCTATCATAACTCTTTTACAGAACCTATAAATCTATACAAGGAATTTTTGATTCAAATCAATTTAATCAATTACTCCTCTCAAGAAATCTCACTCTTTAGATTAAAGATAGTAGATTCTCATATATACTAGTCCCTCTTTCTCCTCTTTAAAGATTTTTACAAAAATTAATTAATATATATTTAATTTATTATTTAATAAATATTCTTATTATTATTATTATTATTATTTTTTAATATATTATTTATTAATATTAAATTTAATTTTTTTTTTTTTTAATTTTCTTAACACTATTAAAATAAAAGTTTTTTTAATATTTAAATCTTTATTAAAATCTTTCTATTTCTATTTCTATTTCTATTTCTTTTTTTCTTTTTTTTTTTTTTTTTTTTTTGAAAAGTTTAAAAAAATAATGTGAACTTAATAAAAAAAAAAAATTATTTTAATAATTTAAAATCTTTTTATTATTTAACATTTAATCTTATTTTTTTTTTTTTTTTTTTTTTTTTTTTTTTTTTTTTTTTTATAAAAAAAAAATTATATTAATTAATTCAAAAAAAAAAAAAAAAATTATTTATTTATTTATTTATTTATATTTAATATTAATTTATTTAATTAATCAATTATAATTTTTTTTTTTTTTTTTCATGATTCTAATTAATTTTAATTAATAAAAAAAAAAAAATAATTAAACTTCTTAAAATATCTTTTTTTTTTTTTTTTTTTCATTAATTTCTAAACTTTTTTTTTTTTTTTTTTTTTTTTTTTTTTTTTTTTGATTCAATATTAATTATTAATAAATTATAAATTTATTTTTTTTTATTTTTTTATTTATTTTTAATTTAATTGTTTTTTTTTTTTTTTTTTTTTTTTTTTTCAAGTTTTGATTGATTAAAATTAATTAAATAATTGATTTAAAAAATTAAAAAGGGGTTTTTTTTTATTTTTATTTTATTTTATTTTATTTTATTAGATTTAAATTAATTATTATTTTTATTTTTATTTTTTGATTTTTTAAAATTCTTAAAGAATTAATTAATTAGTTTTTTTTTTCAATTATAAGAATCTTAAAAGATATTAATATTTTAATTTTTTTAAAATTTTAATTTAATTAATTTAATTAAATTTAATTTCTTTAAGATTTTTTTATTAATCTTAAAGATATTTAAATTTAATTCTTTTAAGATATTGAATTGAATTGAATTTTTAAAGATATTAAATTATTGACTTAATTCCTTAAAATATAATTGATTTAATTGATTAAAATTCTTAGAAGATATTAATTTACCTTAAATATTTTGATTAATTAATGAAAATTATCATTTGGTTTGAATTGGCCAAGAATCATTTATTTTTGCTCTCAAAGTATCATAAAGTTTCTTTTTACTTTGAAGATAATTACTGTTCAGAATAGCCCTCCAGACAAGAATATAAGATCCCAAAGAGGTCAAGCTGTTTTAACTATTACATCAAGGGATCCTCTTGACCAAACACCATCAGTTAATCAACTGAGGGAAAATTTGGAAAGAAGACCACCAATGGAAGGAGAAGTACCCTTAATAAGAGAAGGGGTTAAGTCAAGAAGATCAAGATCATTCTCTGGAATTTTGGGTGGCTACCTTGGCATTCCTCATGAGCCTAGGAGAAGATTAGGGGAAACTAAAGATTAAGAGGGGGAAGAGTTTTTGGAAGAGAAAGAGTAAGAGGAGACTGTAGTGGAATATACCTTGGAGGGTTTCCCTGAAGCTCCTGAGGCTCCAAATCTAGCCCTTTCTAATAAAACTCTTGTTTCTCAAGCTGAAGAAAATTTCCTCAAGATGATGGACAAAATGACTCAACTCATGGGAAAAATAACTCAAGAAGTTTCCAAAAGGGAAAATTTCAGAGCCCCAGAATTTAACAGTCCATCCATGAAGGAATCTTATTCTTTTGATGGTACTCAATCCCATAAATTGAGAGGATTTATCTAATATTTTCAATTAACTCTAAATAATTAACCATAAAATTCCTTATCTGACAATAAGAAGGTTTTCTACCCAACCTCTTGTCTCACTGGTAAAGCTTAAATTTTCCTTTAACCATATCTCTCAAATATCTTTAGTAAAAACCCTTCCTACTTCCTGAATAGTTTGAATTTTTTTGAAACCCAATTATTCCCTCTATTTGGTGATCCCAATGAATTAAGGAAAGCTGAACAAGAGTTTGGAAATTCAAGAATGAAGGAAAGTGATCATGTCTCTTTGTACATTTCTGACTGATTTCAGAAGCTTAATGTAAAGAATTGGAGATTGGGGAGAAAGGGTATATATTAATGTTTATCAAAGAGGCTTGGAATCAAGGAAATTGGACCAATTGGCTTCTAACCTTGGAAATTTTGATAGCCTTCAAGATCTCATGGACATTACCTTGGAGTTAGATACCAGGTACCATTACAGCCAAAAGCAAAATGGTAGTCATCAAGAGAAGAAACCTCCTGTCACTGAATTAAATTTCTTCAGGCCTAATCAAGACTCATCTTCTAAGAAACCCCACCATAAGAAGAACAAGAAGTGGAAAAAGTTTCAAGTTTATAAGGTTAAACTTCATTTTTCTATCCTCAAATTAGGAAAAAAAAAAATTAATTGGTTCTGAAAAGTAGATTATAATTAAAAAAAAAAAATATTTATGAACTTAATATGATATAAATCACAAAATTGAAAAAAAATTCTTTATAAGAGATTTCAGAAAAAAAAAAAAAAGTTTGAATAATTAATATTTTTCCTTAAAAAATTAGGTAAAATCCTTAGTAAGAATAATTATATTTTTAATGGTTTTAATTTATTTAATTATTTAGAAAAAAAATTTTAAAATTTGAAATAAAAAGTTTCAAAAAAAAAATCTTTAAAATTGTTTTTAAATTTTTTTTTTTTTCTTTTTTTTTTTTTCTATCTTAAATATTTTTAAATAATATTTTAATGAATTTTTGTTTTTTTTTTTTAAAAAAAAACTCTTTTATTGAAAAAAAAAAAAAATTTTTTTTTTTTTTTTTTTTTTTTACAATTAATCATATCTTAAATTAAAATTAATTCACTTCTTTCTTAATTTTTCATTATAACAAATGGGTTATTGACTTTATTTAATTACTAAGCTTTAAATTGGACTCTTTTAATCATTGATTACTCAAAGGGAGAATATCTCATATTTAGATATGATTTAATTTACCATTTTAATACTATTATTAATTGGAAAAATAGATTTATTACCTATTATTAAAGTGGTATAATTTTTTCTGCTAGTAAGAAATTTTCCACTTTTTGCAACAGTTTTATTTTGGTTGATGAACTTAAGAAACTCTCCCTTTCTTCTTCTGTCCATATTCTTTCAACCCTTCCCTCTAAGTCATTAATTCCATCAAGAGATAAAGTCTTCAAAGAGATAAAAGATCTTGAAGAAAATTTTAGTATATATTAACTTCATCTATTTAAAGGAGATATGGACCTTCCTTCTTTATCTTTTCATGCCTAACTGTATGAGAAATAGGATTAGGAGGAAAAATCAGAAGAAATCAAAACTGTGTTGAAAATACTCCCTCCTGCTTATCACCAATATTTAGATGTATTACCCAAGTTTAAATCAGAGAAAATTCCTCCAAAATGTGCCTGTGATCATCATATAAAGATTTAAGGGTCTCTATCTCCAGTTGGTGTTATTGGAAAAGGTTTTATTAGGCCAAGCTCTTATTCAACACAATCACCTGTCATTTTTGTCAAGAAAAATGATGGTGGCCTTTGTTTGTGTATTTACTACTGAAAACTAAATTCTGTCACTAGTAAGAACAGGTATCCTGTTCCTTCAATGGACCATATTCTTACCATCTTTAATAGTTCCACTATCTTCTCCAATATAGATCTGGGTGGTGATAATTATCTCTTGAGAATTAAAGAGGGGGATGAGCAATTAAATACCTTTAGCACCAAATATGGTAGCTATGAGTATTTGGTTATTCCATTTGGATTGAAAAATCCTCCTGCTTCATTCCAAAAGCCTTGTGAATAATATATTTGTATTTTTTGGGTCTTTTTGTAGTAGTCTACTTAGATGAAATTATGGTCTTTTCTAGTTCTGAGGAGGAAGATGTCAAACATGTGGCCTCTGTCCTCCAAAGATTGAGTGATAATAATTTTTATTCTAAAGCCTCAAAGTGTGGAATACCTTTACTATGTTGTTTCAAGCTATAGCCTCAAGATTAATTCTTCAAATATTCAAAAAAATACTCAATTGGCCTCAACTAAAATAAAATCAAGGAACTTCAATCTTTTATTGGATTTTCCAGATTTTATTGTTGTTTCATTGAAATTACTCCAGAAAGAATAAATTCTCTCACTTCCCTTATCAAAAAATATTCTACCTTTCTATTCACTGAGGAAGCTCTTAATAAGTTTCAATTACTCAAAGAAACTTTCACCTCTGCTCATATCCTTTCCCATTTAAATCCTTCTCTACAAACTATTGTAGATACTGATTCTTCTGATTTTGCCTTGGGTTCTCTACTGAGTCAGGTAAATGACTCAGGAAATAATCTCATTGCATTTGATAGTTTCAAGCTCCTACTTGCTTAGCTCAACTATGAAATTAATCACAAGAAACTCCTTGACATAGTTTGGGCTCTCAAGTTCTGGAGTGCTTTTCTTCTTTTCTTTCTCAATCCTTTTTAAGTATTGATAGAAAATTCTTCCCTTTAGTATTTCATGTCTTCTAAACTTCTTACTTGCCATCAAGCCTGTTAGTCTGAATTTTTATCAGAATTCCACTTTTCTATCACCTACCACCCTGGTATGCTGGCCAATTTACCAGATGCCTTGTCAAATAAGGATGGAATTTACCCAGAGAGGGGGGTGAACTTCATAATCAAGAATCCTCAAATTTGCATTAAATTCTTAAGAAATATGAAATTAAGGAATCAAGATTCTTCTCAATCAAGGTTGAAATTTTCTCAAACTTTATTGGATCAAATTCAAAAGAAAGTATGGCAAGATGAATACTATAAAGAAATACTCAAAAAATTAGCATGAGGTGAATCAGTTTCAGATTATTCTCTTGAACCTCAAGGAAAGTTTCTATTATTCAAAGATAGATTAGTCATTGCAAGCAATCATTAAAACAAATTGGATATTATTTAAAAGAATCATGACTCACTGTTGGATGGCCATACTAGCTAGGAGAAGACTCTCAAGCTCATAAAGAGGGATTTTTATTGGTTTGAAATGAATTAAATCATCAAGGACTATGTGTCATCATGTCAGAAATGTTCAAGAAACAAGAACATTCACTATAAGAAGTTTAGATTACTAAAACCTCTTCAAATTCCATATGGTCCTTGTAATTCATTATCAATAGAATTTGTCACTCAATTGCCTCTGTCAAACAACTTTGATTCAATTTTAGTAGTTGCAGACAGATTCTCAAAAATGACAACTTTCATTGCAAATTATTAAACAATTACTCCCATGGACTCAGCTTAAATCTTAATTAGAAATATATTTTCCAAACATGGACTCCAAGTAAGTATTGTAAATGATAGAGGTTCCTTATTTGTTTCATCATTCTGTACCCAATTATGTCAGCAGCTCAAGATATCAAGACATATTTCAACTGCATTTCACCCTGAAAAATATGGACAGATAAAGAGGGTAAATCAGATTCAAGAACAGTATCTTTTGATGTATTCCAGTTATAATAAAGATGACTGGAACATCTGGCTCCCTCTTACTGAATTTTCCTACAATAATGCAGAGCACTCATCAACAAAACAATCACCATTTTTCACTATTTATGGCAGAAAACCCAGATTTTATTCAACTCACATTTCTCAAGACTCACCTGCTGGAAAGCTATTAGCAAAGCTACAATCATTACAGCAAGTAGTCAAAGAATAATTAGAGTCAGAAATAAGGAGATTAAATAAGTATTCAGATAGAAATAGGACACTTCCACCTGATTTCCAACCTGGGGACAAAGTATGGCTAGCTTCCAAGAACATCAAGACAACAAGACCCATCAAAAAACTCTCAGAAAGATGGTTTGAGTCATTTGAAGTTCTGAAGAAGATTGGAAGCCATGCATATCACCTCAAGTTGCATCAACAATGGAAGTCAGTTCACCCTTTATTCCATGTTTCCTTCTTAGAACCAGTCAAGCAATCAACTATCACAAACCAAAATCAATTTCCACCACTACCAGTAATAGTGGAAGAGCAAGAGGAATGGAAAGTGGCTCAGGTTCTGGACTCTAAGCTCAGAAGAGGTAAATTATGGTATCTTTTAGAGTGGAAAGGATTAATTAAATACCCAGAAAGAACAGCTTTGGAACCAGCTTCCAACCTTACCAGCTCACCATACCTTTTCAAGGATTCCCATAATTTTTATCCTGAAAAGCCTGGCTCAAATGCCTCAAGAGTTTAATTTTATGGTGCTTTGTGGGGATTAGAGTTTATGAAAGTGAGTTCCTCTCCTGGCATGAAACGTTAAGGGGGTATTCTACAATAAATTGTTGTAAGCATTACCTTGGACACTTTATGAGCACTTGTACGCTCTTTGGACAGATTCAGAAGGCCTTGAAACATTAATAACCTCAAATTTGGACCTTTCATCAATATATGGCAAAATTAATTTTCTCTTTGTTTCCTTTCTTAATTATTCCATTAATCATTTTTCAAGGCATTCCTTAAATCAAGTCATTTTATTGCAAAGAATTTTTCTATTCTTTTGTTTTTCTTGATGGGGAGTGGAATTTGTGAAGGTAAGTTCCATCTCCTGGTATGCATCTCTTAGAGTTTCTAATTCTTGTAAAACAACACCTTGGCCAACCTATGAGAATAAAATTCTTGGTTTTTTTATCTTTAAGGAAATTCATGGCCAAAATTAAACAACTAAACTCAAGAAGGATACCTCCCAGAAGTTTCTTTTATTTTGTCTTCTCTAGTAAATTTTTTTAATTCTTTTTAATCTCTCTATTTCTTTTACTTTCATAATTCTTGTTTTATTTATATTTCTTTTTAAAATAAGTAGAATCCCCTCTCATATAATTTATTGGGAGGTTCCATTTTTCTAATTTTATCAATAAGAGTTGGGATAAAAGACAAAATGGACACAAAAAAAAGCCAACAAACTATTTATCTCTACCCAAATCATTAAAACTTCTCTGGAAATGATTTATCAATTCATCTCCATACCAGGGAAACTTAGCAGCCATATCTTCAGAAGCAGTACCAGGAATCATTATATCATTGGAATACATAATCACCTACTTAATAATGCTATCAGCTCTTGTGAACAAGCTGGCCACAGTATATTTCCCTTCATTCACCACATTTAGATTCTCTCTGGTAGCCCTGATGGGTTGATGCTCCCTTCTTTGAAACACTTGAGAAGCTGGGAATGTCAAATGTGACCAATATTCTCTTCTTCTACTGGTTCTGGCCACAAGTGTCCATTGCTTGGAAGTGAGGACTGGTAATTGCCTGGGCCATGGAAAAGGGGATGACCTTATTGGTGAAGCTAGTGCAGGTATGGCAGTGGATGGATTAGGTGAAGGAAAAGGAATTGAATATGGGACAATGAACAGGAAAGGTTGGAAGCTTTTTGGAGTACTGTGAATAAATTGACTATGAAATTTCTTGGCTGGAGGTTGAGTAGCTGAAGTACTTGAAAGGTGGCCAACAAGTTGATTTACCAGCTCAACTTCTTCAACATCTTCATTGTTTGGTGAATCAGAAATTCTTCTTATTCTTTTCACCACCCCTTGATTAATGATTCTGGAGATGGGTACCTCTGAACTGGAGTAAATTGGTCTACCAGAAGTGGGAATGCCCCCCCAAAATTTGTCCACCTTGCAACCCCCCTCTTCCTGGATCCAATCACTAAATCAAGCCATCAGTATCAAGTATAAACAAGAAAATAACAGCAATTACAACTTGAATAACCTGAAGTACCATCAGGGGTAGTGCCTCTTTCCCAAAAGGCCCATACTTCTTTCTCTGAAAATACCTTCTGATGTTGGAAAGCAGCACTCCTGTATTCTGACATGGCTTTTTTCCAGAAGACAAATTATGGAACTTTGAGGATCTGGGGTTAGAGCTTTAGAGAAACTGAATCACTTTATTCAAGCACTAAGTACAGGAAGGATCAAAAGCTTCAACTGCCTTGTACCCATCATATACTTGGGAAGGATCAAAGTTTCCTGAAGAATCCATGTACCAGGGTGAACCAAATCCACTGAAGATGGCAGACCCACAAAGGACAAAAGGTGGAGGCACAAAATAAGAAGATTCAGTGTATTTAGTATTTTTGGAACTCATTTCTAGAGTTATTAAAGAAAAATATTAAATTCAGTCAGATATGCATATCAATCCTGAAGGTCATCAAGGTTCAGGGGCCAAAACTTCATTTATGCCCCCCTCAAGGTCCTAAATGTGGGGATCCAAGAATGTCTTGGGCCCCAATCAGAAAGCAAGGACCTCCCCTTCAACTCTGGAGAGTTTAATCTTCTTTATGGTCCTGGACCACTCTCAATGAATCAAAATGGCCCAAAAGGCCAAAACTTCAAGAATTTCCATAAAAATGGCAGGGCCCCCAAAAAACCACAATAACCCAGAATGACCCCAAAAGTCATTTGGGCCAATTTTTTCAAGGGTTATGGGGACAAAACCCCTCATTTCAGGACATGAAGGTCTGAATATTTTGAACTTGATTCAAGGAAAGGCTTCAGAAGACCAATTTGGCCTATTCTTGAAAGTTTTTACAATCATATAACCATTATTCACCAAATTTCAATTTGAAGAACCTGGAAGCCTTCATTTCAGGATAAACCCTTATGCCAATGAAGGAAAATAAATTCTGGACAGAAATTACTCAAGGCAGAGATATAAATTGAAGAAATTGACATAACTTACTTAATGAATGAGGAAAATTGGTTAATGGAAAAAAGAACAAAGAAAATGAAAGCAAGTTATTTTCAGTATAATGATCAAGAGGAAAGGAAATTAAATTTTAAAGAGTTTTGCAAAAATGTGGGGATATGAGGATAACACTAAACAGTGGTAGGTTATTATGTTTTTCAGGAGCCCACTAGTTCCAAGAGGGGGATTCTGTCACAGCCACTATTCAGGGGTAAAGGTATTCAACCTTAAAACCACTCAAACTCAACAAATAATAAATCCAGTGTGTGTATCAGTAATCAGCTTCAGAGAATATTCTTTCTAAATCATGCATACAGTCTGGTTCATCAATACAGCATGTCAACCCTTTTACAGGTTGGATTCACCCAATAAAGTTTTGGATTCACAAGTCTGAAACTGTATGATCACCCAACTAGACCACAGCTCTTAAACAGACCCTGTAAACTAATGCAGGGGCTCCAGTATCCAAAGAGATTCAAATTAGAATTCCCCTCAAGAAAAATCACTCTTTGGATCAGGGATGATAGCTTCTCACATACACCAGCCCCTCTTTCTGGCCCTGGGGATTTTTCCCCAGTTGATTAATATATTTGATTTATTATCTAATAAATATTCTTATTATTAACTTTTTAATATATTACTTATTGTTATTGGGATGGTTTTTTCATTTCCTTACCTATTCAGTAGAGGTGTGGTGGCCATACCCTTATTTAAGCTTCTCTTGGTTTCCAGCAGGTTTAAACAGTGGACTTGGACTTGTTTGTGGTTTGCTCTTTTATTATTTACTCTTATTCTTATTTGTTGCCTCTTATATTTACTTTCATTAGCAATATCATCTTTATTAAAATCTTAAATTTATTCATTCTTATTAAATCTGAGCCCTCCATAAGTGAGTTCTAGTTTACTGAGTGCCAGACCCTCTTCACTTGGAAGAGTTCCTGTGAAAATTCCCTCCCACAAAAGAATGAAATTTTATAACAATTTTATTAATTACTTAAAGAAGAAAAGGCTCCAAAGGGGGTTAATTTCCACTGTCTAACCTCTTCATATTACTCATATCAATTGATTAAAGAACATTCAAAGGAATTTTCAGGCTTTTTTTCTCCTCTTATGCCTAGATCTTTTCAAAGGTTTATCTGAGTCATGTATATCTGATTCTGAAAGCCATTCATATTCATGTACTTTATTTCTATATTTGACAAGATATTCTCTTTGATTTTTACCCCTAAGGCCCCTTTCTTCAACAGCTTTCTTCATCTTTTTGTCTTAATTCTGTTCCACTTTTGGTAAAGCTAAAGGAGTTGGGTTCCTTAAAGGAAACAATTTTTATCACCTGGTTGATGAGATTTTATCAAGCTGACTGGAAAAGTGAGGTGTTTATTTTCTAATTGACTACTCAGTTCCACTTGAACTGCATTAGTTCCATGTAAGGCAACAATGAAAAAGGTCCTACATAAGAATATTTGAGTTTCTTTGGGCCTATGATATTATTAAAATTAAAGGTTGAAGCTAGAGCCAAGTCCTCTACTTTGAATTCTGGTACTTTATTACTCTTGTCCCACTTCTGTTTTGAATATTAAAAAGAATCATTAATGCTCTGTTTTGTATGACGTTTTACTTTATAAAGCATAATCTTGAAGCTGGAAGATCCAGGATAAATGTCAATCAAATCTTTCCTTGGTATTTCTTCTGAGAGTCTTGGATCTCATCCTTTCTCTAACATAGAAGGAGTATGACCTTTTGAGGAATGAATGGATGTCTCATATGACAGCTTTAATGCAGGTATTAAAGTGCACTAGTCATAGTTAAAGCCATCTGATTCTTTGAATTATAAAAAATAGGCACAGAATCTTCTTATCATGTCTTCTAAAGTTTAAATTATTCTCTCTGCCAGCCCATCAGCTTAAGGATTGTATGCTGTAGAAAATGATAACTTTGTCCCAAAAAATTTATAAAGATTGGTCCAAAATGCATATTTGAACTTAGTGTCCCTTTCACTTATGATATTATTGAACAATCCTGCATGAGATATAACTCTATTACATAGAATAATAGCTGTATCCATATCAGTGTCATCTTTATGACTTGTAAGAATATGGGAGTTTTTCAATATCTTTCTACAATGACTAAGAAAGCATTATAATTCTTGTCACTAATTGGAGGAAGTGCTGTGACCCAATCAGTGTGAACAAATTCCAAAGGGGATTTGGGTTATTGAATATGGATCATAAGTCTGAACTTCTTGCATATTCTCCTGCTACATTTTTGTAATCTGTCACAAGTATGGAAATACTCAATGGTTTCTTTTTTCCAATATGGCCACCATGCACAGTGCCTGAATTTCTCAATTTTCCTGTCCTCTGATAGGTGTTCAGAATAGATGCTCTCATGATATTGATGAATAATGGTATTGATGAGAAATCTACTGAATAATGTCATGGAAAAAGAATGTTTAGTTCTGTGGTAGATTATGCCATCAAACAAGTGAAATATTCCCTCAGAATAGGAAGTTTTCCATATTTAATCTAGTGAGCTAATAAAATCTGTGTCTTTATAATCTTTATCCAGTAAGGATGTCAAAATATGGAAAATATTTTCTTGTTCCTATGACTCTCTGACCTCTATAAAGAATTTAGCCCCAATATCAGTTCTTTTAATTCCTTCAATTGAGATATGTGTTTCTGCTTTTAAAGGTACATAAGCTGTGTTATAAGGGGTATTGGCTAATTCCCACCTTCTAAGTCCATCAACATTCTTATGTAGATTTCCTACCTTATGAACTAGAGTCATATTCCTTCTATATTCCTGAGTTTATATTTGCCATCTCAAAATGTTCTTTTTGGGTTTTTTCATGTTAAGAAGTGATTTTGATTCATTAAAGTCAGTTATTACTTTAAAAACACTTTCATAAAGATAATGTTGTAATATCTAAAGTACCCATACCAAACATCAAACATAAGCATTCCATTTGACTTGCACCATATATGGCTTTTTTTGGCTTTATATGTCTTGAGATATAACAAACTGGTCCTTCTGTTGGTTTGTCATAAATGATTTGGACTTGATTTAGGGCTTCCCCTAATCCATCTCAACATGCATAAATGTAAAACTTGGGAGGTATATTCCAGTCAGGAATGAGAAGTAAAGGTACTTTTGTGAGGGCTTTCTTTATCTTCTCATATGCTATAATTTTCCCTTGTGTCATCTCAAATACTTTCTGTTGATCACAGATTCTGTAGAGTGACTTGGCTAAAATTTCAAAATACTTCAGATTCTGCCTATAGTAAATTGAAAATTCAAGAAAATATATCATTTTTTATTCTGAGTTATGGGCTTAAGTAGCACTTCTGCTACTTTATTTTTGTCAATACCCAAGCTCAATCCTCAAACTAAATTTCCAAGTGCTTTGAGTTTTTAAAATCCAAAATTTCAGTTGTAAAGTGAAATTTTTATATTCACTTCTGCAACTTTGTGTAGTAATCTTTCAAGTATTTTAAGGTGCAAAGACCATGTGTCTGAGCATATAATTATACAATAAATATAAATAATGAGCAATTCTTCAGAAATTTCTGTGGGGAAGATGGTATTTATCATTCTCAATACCAAAGGCCATTCTCAGATACTCATTAATACCACAGTTAGTGATAATTCTATGTAATTTCTTGGCTTTAGGTGTCAAGACATTCTGATGAAAGCCTGTCAATGCATCTATTGAAGTTAGGTACTTTCCTTTAGATAATTGGGTCAAGGTTTCTCGGATTCTAGGTATTGGGTACCTATCTGGAACTGTGTATGTATTTAATGCTCTAAAATCTCCAACCATCCTTGATTCATCATTATTCCAAGTAATGATTACAGGAGTTGTAACTTAAACTTCTTCATTATGGCCTACTTTCCTCATTACACCAAGTTTTATTAACTCTTGGATATGTTTTTCCAAGGCTTCTCTAGCTCTGTGGCTTTCTGGTTAAGCTGATCTTCTAAGTACTGAAGGGTATGGTCTGTCAATATTTAGAGTAATATAAGCTTCATGCCCTCTAATAGCACCTGATGGTTCATCATCTGAAGCAAATAAATTCTTGTATGTGTATAACACATCAATAAGCTCTTGGCTCATTTTGGATGATAATGTTGGATTAATTTGTGCCTCACTAAGCTGAGTTGACACAAAATTCTCTTTATGTATATCTTTATTTGAAGATAATACTGATATTTGTTTGGAAATATTGGAAAAAGAAAATCTTTGTATTTTGTGTTCTCCAATTGTAAAATATTTGTATTTATGCTTATTGATGTCAATACCATAAATGCTTGAGTAGTCATTTCCAAGAATGATATGTTGAGAAGTAAGATTGTCCATTAATACTATATCCATTTTCATTCTCATACTTCTTTCAGGGTGTGGAAATATCATATTTGTGTCTAACATGCCCAAAGAGTACATATTATTACTTGCACTACTGAATTGCACACCTTCTATTGGTAATAAATGGTTTTTCCATTGGGGAAGTATGGCTTTAAGGTAGTCTTTACCTACACAAGTGAAAAATGCTCCTGTGTTCAAATTGCATTTGGCTTCAACATCATTTATCAAAATTCTCAAGAAGTGTAACCTTATCCTCTTCAAGGTTTAGTCTTACACATTCTGGACTTTTGGATGTTGGTCAGGTTATAGAAATTTTTGAATCAAAAATTAATACAGAGAAACTCAAAGAAGAATTTCATAAGGTTTGGGATGTGAAAAAGGCACATGTAAGGCAATATAAAATTAATCCAAATTCCTCAATGAAAAATATTTCCAAGAGAATTTCAAAAATAAAAATAGTTTAACCTCAAAATGAAAGAAACAAATTATTAAATTAATATAATTTAGAGCCTGAAAATATATTAATTAAGGCTTCAAGGTTCAAAAAACATGGCCAGGCCCCCAAATGTAATATGTGGTTATGGAACTCTTGATGATATTACAATTAATAAAGAATACTAAAACTTTTCTTATTAAATATAATACATAAATTTATTATAATCAAAATGAAATATATAAATATTTGATTATTCCTTTTACTTAATATACACTATTAGTGATTATAACAGTAAGAAGTAACTGTCTACTAGACTCAATTACAAGAAGTATTAATAATAAAAACTCCTATAGAAATAATATAAAATTATTTTGATGTATAATGTTCTCTTGAAAGAATAATTATAAAGATAATTCTTGAAGAAATTACTACTAGAGAAAAAAATTAAGAATTAAGAAAAAGAACTCACTAATGCTTCAATAATACCTTGAAACAAATTGGTAGATTGATTTGACAGATTAATTGTGGATTTAAAGGATCAAAATTGAGCTATAACAGTAATACAAAAATAGAAGAGTTAACTACTATTTTAATTGGTATATTTTTATTATTTAACATCTTTCCAATAAATTCTGAAATAATTAAAATACTCAAGGAAAGATTTAACTAATACTTACTTGTTGGCGCTAATGATATGGTTGGATAATAAGATTATTTAAAAAAAACAGCAAGAGGAGGTCTCTTTTTAGCTCAAAAACAGCTCAAAGAGGAATTCCATGAAGAAAACTGAAAAAACTTTTATCCCCTTTGGATTAGTGACTAAATTACCTGTTGTCATGTAAGATTATCATAATTACTTAATTAAGTCATTTTTTGTGACTACAAACCCATTTATTGTTAAGAAATAAATGAGTAAAAACTGGAAATATTATTATATTTCAAAATGAATGTTAATAACTCAAGGTTATCAGCTTTATTGGAAATTTCATCACAGATTTTCTCTTCTGTTAATTTTTGAAGATTCAGTTTTTAATATGGAATCATCACAAATGTACTGTAAGAAAAACTTTTAATTTAACTTATGAATTCATGATTAATTTTCTCTTTTATATGAATTATCCAGTTCTTCATTGGTACTGAAGGTTTCAGAAATATACATTAAAGATTGTATTTTTAATGAGTTTTTGAAGTTTTTACCTTATTTCTATGTAGAATTGCAAATAGCACAGTAATAGCTGGTTGCCATAAGGCAAATATATGTAAACTAGTCTAGAAAGTGATTTAATTAGTCTTTTAAGGATTATCCATTGAAAATAATTAATAATTGACATAGCTACAGGAGTCAGAGTTGCTCATTACCTCCTTGTCACATCAAAATAGCAGATTATTTGCTATTCTCTTATGATTCAATGGGAATTTAACTTGGTAACCAAGTTCCCAGAGAGTTTTAGTATACTAATTGAGATACTAAAAGACCAGGATATAATATTTATAGCTATCCACACTGAAGAGGCCTCAGAAGCTGGGTAACCTGGCTCTCTTTGATGTCTTTTGTCCCCTTTAGCTAGTTTCATTTCAAAAATAGTAACTCAGGCTTAAATACTGATATCCACTATGGGTTTACCAAAGCTTTATGCTATAATACTGTAATATTAAGTGGCAAAAACTGGCATAAAACCAATCTTAGTGTATATGTAACATGGGATTTCCCACAATCCCATTATTTTGGCTTGAGATTTAGAAAAACAAAATTTTTCACCATTCTTTCATGTGGCATTGAAGTATTTTCCATATTACCACTTCATAGAGACAATTCCAGCTTATTCACTCTCTGAAGTTACCCTTTGTAAGCCTTTGTGTAGAATACAAATCTAGCCTTAAATCCATAGGTTTACTTCCTCACAAAAAGGTTATTCATCTTTTCTTGAATAAAAAATGATAAATTTTGCATATAAGCATGACTTATAAGCTATGAATAGTTCATATTTCTTTTTAATATTAATTTTGGCCTCTTTGGGTATGTTAAATATACTCCAAGGCTCACAAAGACACATAGTATGCAAAGAAAAAAACTTAATAAATACTTGGTGGGTATTCACCAAGAAATTTGATTGGAATGGAAACCAAGAAAGATACAAAGCCCAATGTGAAGCAAGAGGTTTTAAGCATAAAAATGGAATATACTATCAGGAAACCTTCTCCCCAACTGGCCTTTATTTAAATTTGAGATTTCTGATAAGTTATGCAGTACAGATAGAAAAACAGATTTTAAAAGCAGATTTTGTGACAGAATATCTTATCTCTGAGCTGAATGAAGAAGAATTGGTATTCTCCTCACCACCAAAGGTAATTTTGGAATAGATTAGAGAATCTAAACCAGAAATATATGAAGACAGAATTGCAAAGAAATTAATTACCAATCCAACAGACTATGTACTGAAATCAAATAGATCACTCTATGGACTAAAAAAGCTGCAAGAAGCTGGTACCAAAAGCCCAAAAATTGGCTTATTAATTATGGTTTTGTAACTAATTATGACCCTTGTTTTTTTATTGAAAACCAAACAATTCTTCTTGCATGGGTAGACAATAACCTAGTGATTTGAAATGATTCAAGTCAAGCTATAAATGGATTAAAGGGGAGCTTCCAAAAAAACAAAGGAATTGCAAGTCATGTACTAAGTATAAAGATTGTACAACCAATATTAGATCACATCATAAGAAATTAAACACACTGAATCAATGAGCCCTTAAATAAATATGACCTTGGGGAATGAGAAATCACATTGAACTCAATGCAAAGCAACATCATATTAGAGCCATCTAAAGACAATGAGGCTGAGGAATTTAGAGAATTTAAATCTTGACTATAGAGCTTCTATAGGAAGTCTGAATTATATTACACAATGCATGCGTCCAGACTTAGCATATGTTGTAGGACACCTCTCACAATTCTTAGAAAAAGCAGAAATAACACATTGGAATTGTTTCAAGGGAATTCTCAGATATACCAAAGGAAAAAAGGAGCTTGGAATGAATTACTAAAAAGAATACACAAACAAAATAATTTGATATTCAGACTCAATCTGGGCTGAAGACTTAAGCAGAACATCTTGGTAAGGCTATGCCTTTATATATGGGAAAGTAATAATTGGTTGGAGAAGTGAAAAACTAGGAGGTGCAAGTGTCTCCTCAACAGAAGGATAATTTCAATGTTATCTTGAATCATGTCATGAGGAAAAATGGTTAGAATTACTGCAGAGTAAAATTAGACTTGAAGATATTCAAAAAAATAAAAATCTAAAGTGATATTCAAGGTGCTATTAGCAAAGCTAAAAATATCATTTACCCTTCAAGGACCAAAAATATCAAATTGAAATGCAACAGAATCAGAGACTCAATAGAAAACAATTAAGTGATGCTTGATTACTTACCAACTAATGAGCTGATAGAAGATTGTCTTACCAAAGCCTTGGATCAAAAAAAACTAGAATATTTCAACAAGAAAATGGGCCTACAGAACACATAGTAATAAATCTTGACGGAATTCCTCAATTGAGAAATTATGTTGAAAGAGAAGTCTTAAAAAGTCAACAAGACACCAAGTTCATAAAAGAACTTATTTATTGACATGAGAACCAAATTGAAAAGGAGTTAAAAGCACTAGACGAACTATAAGGATATAAAACAGGAATAGAATTCAGTTTAGATGGAATGCAAAAGAAAAGGGCATATAGTAGACAAAGAAATGTATAAATGTAGGAAGAAACACAAAAAAATAGATGAAGTCTACTTAGTTTATTACAAAAGAATAAGCAAAGGCAAGAGAGCTCTTGCATATAAATAGAGACTCAAGATGACTCATGTTGTGTATTAGAATTATCAATTTTTTCCCCTTTTCATATTATATTATCATTATCTATTTTCATTAAATAACTTAATAAAAACAAAAACAAATTGAATCAACTAAGAAAACATGATTTTTTCTTACAGAGGAATTTTTCATACATATTTACTAGAGTTCAGGTTAGCTTTGCTGACTTTCAGCCCAGATTTCATTGTATTCACACCTATAAGGACTAAGAAAGATGTTTAAAAACAATATGTTTGTTCCTGCCATTCTAATTAAATTTAAAACTTATTTCATGTTGAAATTAACATGGGCCATCTCAAAAAAATTGAATACATAAGACATAATCATAGCAAGATATAATTTGTTTCTGAAAGTTGCATTAAACATACAATTATGATGTTGTTTGGTAGTCATGGTCAATTAAAACCTAATTTACAAACACTGCTTATCTACAATAAGATATTCCTAAAAACGTTTAGTAGTATTACTTTGCGACAATGGTGCCACCCCACCAAGAAATATGCCAGACATGTTTCTACTTTGTGAAAGAGATATATATAGCTGTCCATGACAAAAACCACTTTTTTAAAATAGAAACCCACATTATCAAAGGACTGGCCTTTGGACTTGTTTAAAAACTGGTGAAAGTGATCCCCAAGTCTTAATAATTCTCATATGTCAGTTTCATCTTGGAATTCCAAATTATTTGCTTCTTTTTGTTCCTGTCATGCCTTTCAATATTAAAGAATGATTTCTGATCTTACCAAACAAAAGCCAGGTTCCATTAACCAATCCCTTTGTAAGGTGTGGATATGAAACTTTGATTAAAAATCAAGTACTTTTCCTGTCCTCAAAATTTGTATAAGGTAAAATTCAGTTAAAAATAGTATGAAATATTATTTTTAAGAGAAAACACGCCAATTTTATTGTTTATAACTTTATTAGTATAAAACAATAATATTATAAAAATTTATTGTTTTACCAACAATAAAAATTTATCCAAAAAATACTCTACAAGAGATATTTTAAGGCTACAAAAGAAATTTCTTCAAGAGCAATTTCAATTGGAATTAATTGAGCAAAGAACTGCAAGCAATTAATTAAAGAACAGAGTCTTTAAAAAGAATATTAAAGAGAAAACACGCCCAAAAGTGACCAGAGTGAATTTGGAAACAAAGTGACAAAGTTAACAGTGATGAAAGATGCTTTAATTCACTTATGGGGTGGTTCAGGGGTAAAAATGATTATAAGAGTTACAAAAAATGATTATAATGATTTTTTCACGTGGTTGAAAGGTTCAAAATGATTTAAAAAAGGTGGTTGGAATCTTTTATTGATTGGTTTAACAGTTTTAAACTAATTAATAAAAGGAAAAAGATTCTAACATGAAGAGAAAAGTGGGGCAAAGAAGACATTCTTTTATAGCCATCAATTCTCTTACTCCAAAAGTAAAATTTACTCTTGTCAGTCGTGAAAAACAGTCTGACAACAGAAAAGCCAATTATGGCATCATTGAACCCTGGTTTAGACCAAAAAAGGGCTGGTTTAAGCCATTTTTAGCCATTTTAGACCCTTAAATCAGCCATTACTATAGCAATGCCAGGCCTAGAGCCTTCAAAACACGTCAGAATGTGTGTCAGAGGCATAGAAACCAGTTAAAACTGTTTTTACTATGATTGTTTTATCTTAAGGGTAGTTTTACCCTCTTGGCAACAGCTAAAACTACCCCAGTTGGTATCAAAACCTCATCATCAATTGAGTTCACAGACCCTGTAACTCAATTCCAGGCCAAAAGTGATGAACTTTTGCGTGAATTTTGACATCTCACGCCTGTCAGCAAGGAATTTGGGGGTCTAGCTCCCCCTTAGAGCTGGAGTTCCTTTTCCCCCCCAAATTTAATCTTTCCAATTTATTTTTCCTTTAATTCCTCATCATGTATTATACTTATAATTTACATATGTAATTCAATTCAATTGTACAGAACAATACAGTAATAATTGACACCTCATATGTAAATCAAAGTTCACTTATGTAATACACGCGCACATTTTGACATTTCAATTGAATTCAATTGAAAATACTTCAATTCCTCATAACTTCTAAACTAAACACAACACCTCAATTTTAACACAAAATTTGATGGTTAACACCACATGTGGTGTGAATTAAATTAAAGTTTTGAGGATTTTCAACTTTTGTATTGAAAATACTAAAAACTTAATTTAAGCTTATTTAGAGTTGAGTTACAAGAATTTCACACAAGGGTGACCCCACCTGATTTTTTATGAGGAATCCAATGGTGAAATAATTTTCATGTGTTTATTTATTGGATAAAAAGTTATAATAATTTTTATTTAACTTTTTCCAATTTTATTTATTTTTTCACAATTTTGTTAAAATTTCATTTTTACTTAATTTTTTCAAGTATAAATGTAATTTTATACTTACAAAATTTTATGTATTTTTATTTTTAAATTATAATTAATTTTTTATTTTTAATATGATTTTATATTTATATTTTGATTTTTATTTTAATAATATAAATAAATTTATTTTATTTATATTAATATGTTATTTTTTATATTTGTGGTCTTTTGGGTATATGAAATTACCTCTAAGGCTCACATTCCCTCCCCCTAAAAAAGAATATTACTTTGTAATATTGGTGTTTCTAGTGTGTCTGAATCTCCTGAGGAGTTTGGTAGCTTCTGGTATATCCTTCTCTTCTAACCATTCATCTTCACAAGTTGGGTCACTGTACCTAACAAGGTATTCCCTTACTTTCTTGGTTCTTAATTTCCTTTCTTTAAGAACTTTGGTAATTTTCTTAGTACCAGATGTCTCAATAGGAGGTATAACTTGGGGAATCTTATTCCTCAAGGGAAATTTCTCAGCATCACTAGATTTATATGGCTTTATCAAGCTTACTGGAAATGTAGGGTGCTTATTGCTAAGTTCTTCAGATAACTCTACTTCAACAGCATTTTCTCCATGGAGGGCTTTAATCACAAAAGGTCCTGCAAAGGAGTCTTTCAACTTTTTACATCCTTTGATGTTATTGAAGTTAGTGGTGGATACAAGAACTAGGTCCCCCACTTTGAAATCTGGAGTTGCATGTGATTTATCCCATTTGTCTTTAGCATATGCAAAAGAGTCCTCCATGCATCTCACTGCATGCCTTCTAGCTTTGTCTAGCATTCCTTTGAAGCTAGCAGCTGTGGGATGTATTTCAATTAAGTCTTTCCTCAAGGAATCTTGGGGTAACTTGGGGTTCCATCCTTTTTCTAGAATAGCAGGAGTCTGATTGGTACTGGCATGGATTGATGTTTTATATGCCAATTCCAGTGCTGGCAACAGAGTACACCAATCATGGGTAAATCCATCACAATCTTTGAATTCAAGGCCATATGCACAAAATCTTCTTACCATGTCCTCTAAGGTTTGGATCATTCTTTCAGCCAGGCCATCAGTTTGTGGGTGGTAGGCTGTAGAAAAAGACAGTTTAGTGCCAAATAATTGGTGAAGATTTGTCCATAGTGCTGAAGTGAATTTGGGATCTCTATCACTAATGATATTTGTAAATATCCCAGTCCATGACACTACTCTATTCCATATCAGAAGAGCTGTATCCATGGCTGTATCATCTTTGTGACATGGTAAAAAGATTGGAGTTTTACTGAATCTGTCCACAATTACTAGGCAAGCATTATAGCTTCTGTCACCTCCTGGTGGTAGGCTAGTTACCCAATCCATATGGATAATTTCCCAAGGTCTGCTTGGTTCTTGGATTTTCATCATATTTCCAAGTCTTTTGCCAGTGGATTTATTTGCCTTTTGGCATCTGTCACAGGTTTTGCAATACTCTGCAACATCCTTTTGCCACATTGGCCACCATATGCAGGTCTTCACTTTCTCTCTTGTTCTGTCTTCAGAAAGATGTCCTGAAAAGGGACTATCATGGCATTCTTTCAGTACAAGATTGATTAGTGACCTGTCCACAACTGTCATAACACATGTGTGTTTTGTTCTGTGGTAAATTATACCATCTAGTAGGTGAAATCTTCCTTCATCATAAGATTTTTTCCATACTTCATCCAAGGCATGTGTAAGAGAGTTGTCCTTACAGTCCCTGTTAAGTAATTGGCATAAGATGCTACAATTCTTATCTTGAGTGTAACTGTTTCTGACTTCTTCAAAGAAGGTGGTGTTTAAGTCTGTAACACTTATCCCTTCTATTGGAATTTATGGGGAGGCTTCTTCTGGTACATAAGCAGGATTATCAATATCATTTGGTAATGGCCATCTGCTTAGTCCATCTGCATTTTTATGAATATTGCCATCTTTGTGAACAATAGTCATATTGCCCCTATATTCTTGTATGGCTATTTGCCATCTAAGCATATGTTTGTTGGGTGTTTTCATGTTCAGAAGTGATTTAACAGCGGTACAATCTGTTATTACTTCAAAGACACATCCTTCTAGAAAGTAATTTAGCTTTTCCAGAGCCCAAACAAGGCATAAACACTCCATCTGACTTGCTCCATATCTGGCTTCAGTTGGTTTGATTTGCCTAGATATGAAACATATGGGTCCTTCTACAGGTTTATCATTTATAATCTGAACTTGGTGAAGTGCAGCACCTAGCCCATCTCCTGATGCATCAATATAAAGCTTAAAGGGCAGCTTAAAGTCTGGCATCAGTAAGAGTGGAGCAGTGGTCAAGGCTTGTCTCACAGATTCAAAGGCTTTTACTCTGTCAACTGTCATTTCAAAGACTGTGTCTTTGTCACATAGCTTATAAAGAGGTCTTGCTATGGATGCAAAATCTTTAATGTGTTGCCTGTAATACCCTGCAAAACCCAAAAATGATTGAATTTCTTTTTTGTTTTGAGGCATGGGTTTAAGCAGTACTGCTGCAACTTTGTTTTTGTCAATTCCAAGAGATAAACCAGATACTACATGCCCTAGTGCTTTAAGCTCTTTAAATCCAAAATGGCATTTCTTCAAAGAAATTTTCATATTGACAGATTGAATTTTTGTCAAAACCCTGGACAATCTGTACATATGTTCTTCCCAAGTTTTGGAGCAGACTATAATGTCATCAATGTAAATGATTAACCATCCTTCTAAAAGTTCTTCAGGGAAGATTTCATTCATCATTCTTTGGAAGTGTGAAGGTGCATTTTTGATACCAAAAGGCATTCTTAAATATTCATAAACTCCACAATGAACAATGATTCTCAAATACTTTCTTGCTCTTGGTGTTACTACATTCTGATGAAATCCCTTAAGAGCATCCATAGTGCTTATATATACTGCTTGAGATATTTGAGTGAGGGCAATCTGGATCTTTGGAATTGGGTATCTGTCTGGAACAGTATAAGTGTTCAGAGCTCTAAAGTCCCCAACCATTCTAGATTTTCCATTATGCCAAGCCACTATGACTGGTGTAGTTATTTCTACTTCTTCATTGTGGCCTACTTTTCTTATTACACCAAGGTCTAAAAGTTCTTTAATATGGCTTTCTAGTGCTTCTCTTGATTTTGGACTTGCTGGATATGCAGGTCTTCTTAAGAGTGGTGGATAAGGTCTCTCAATATTAAGAATAATATCAATTTCATGACCAATAATTGCCCCTAGGGGTTCTTTATCTGAGGCAAATGCTTCTTTATGGTCATATAAAAGAGAAAAGAGTTCATTTTCTTGTTTATCACTCAAATGAAGGCTTATTTCAGCTTCATTTAAGTGTTCAGACTTGAATTTCTCTAACTCTAAGTTGACTGGTGATACTTTGTTTACTGTAATTTGTCTTTTAAATGGTAAAAAGGCAAATTTTTGGCGCTTATTGTCTCCAATAGTAAAGTATCTGTCTTTGTTGTTGTGTAAATCTATGCCATACATGATTAAATAATCATTTCCCAATATGAAATGGGTACTAGAGCAATTTTCCATAACAACAAATTCAACAGTGATTCTTAAATTTCCATTGATATGTGGAAATATGACACTAGTCTCAAATATTCCCAATGCTTTCATTGGGTTACTTGCACTATTGAATTTTATGCCATCAATTGGCAATAATTGATCTTCAAAGTTTGGTACACAAGTTTTAAGAAAAGATTTACCAACACAAGAGCAGAAGGCTCCTGGGTCAAGCAAAAGTTTAGTGGGTTTGTTGTCAATCACCACTTCTGTTATACAGGAGTTACCAGCTGTATAACCTTTTCCTCTGTTTGGTTTGGTTTTCATGAGTTGTGCATCTTGGATTTTTGATAAATCAAGTTGACCATTGCTTAATTGTGGCAAGTGGGAATAAGATTCCATGATGTCAAAAGTGGCATTGATATTTTCTATATCTTTTGAAGATTCAGAAAATATGGATGACTTGTCATCGGAATTTTCTTCAATTATGTCATCTTTTTCAACATCAGGCTCTTTCTTCACATCAATTTCATTGATTTTCCCTCTCTTTGGACATGTATTGGCTAAATGAGTGGTGCTTTGGCAAATATGGCACTTTCTGACTGTATCTGCAGACTTATTTTTAATATTATTAGAGTTTTCTTTGGGGTTTTTGTCCACAGAATCCTTCCAAGGTGTATTAAACCTTGTTTTGAGATTCACCCTACTGGAACCAATTCTGGTTCTTGTGGTTACTTCCTCTAATATATTGATAATGTCTTCTGCTGAAGATTGTTCAGTAGTCCTGCTCTTGACAGCATGCTCTAAGTCACCTCCACATTGTCTTAGAATTTTTCTATGAATCATAAATTCTGACATGTCAGGGTATAATGCTGTTAACCTGTCCTTTTGTTGACAAAACCATGGTAAGGCTTTGTCTTTATCAGCATTAAATCTGGCGGATTCAAAGGCTGTTTCAACTTTAAACCTCCATGCATCATTGGCCCATTGGTTGACAATTTGGGTTTTCCACCAAGTCCAACTCTGGTGTCCATGTGCTTGTCTCAATTTGATATACCATCTGTGAGCTGATTTGGTAAACAAGGTGTTAAACCTGGCTGTTACCAATCTGTCTGGTAATTCAAAATCTTCTTTGATCATGTCAATACCTCTGATAAATTCCATATGGTCATATTCTCCTTCACCACTGAAGTGAGGCCATTCCTTAAGTTTTGGAACTTCTTTTAATAGTGCTTGGCCGATTGATGGTTCCAAGTTATGAAAAGAGGTAGAAAATTCATCTTTTAACTGTGAATTTTCTCCATCCAATACTTGTGGATTGGGAATTCTTGCACCCTCATTCTGGTTCAGAGGTGTAGACATTCTTGGTAAGGTGTTTAGCAGTTGTTCAATATCATTCATTTTACTGTTGTTACACCTTTGAGAATTTTTTAACTCATGTTGTAAGCTTTGTATAGAGTCTATGACATTCTTTTTATGTTCATCCTCTTTATATGTAAGCTCATTCCATAACTCTGTTTGTCTAGTATTATCAGATATAACTTCATTCAATTTCATTGTTAATTTTGATATTTCCTCTTTTGAGGTATCAAAATCCTTTTTCAAGGCAATTGTATTTGTCTTTACTTCAGCAAATGCTTTTGAAACATAATCCAGAGTCTTTTTATTGTCCTCTTTGATAGTAGTAATGGCATGTTTTATTCTTGTCTCAATTATGTCATCAATATTGAGTTTAGAATATTTTTCTGTTAATTCTTTAATAATTGCAGATTCTTCATTTATCTTAATGCCAAAAGAAGTATCATTATTGGAAGTTTTAATTGTTCTTAAAACCTTTTCAAAACACATAAGTGTTTCATTGATTTGGCACAGGCTCAAGTTGCTTGTTTTAATGTTGTTACAAATGGATTCATTTTTATCAGAAAGATGTTTTTTCACGTCATTTATAGCATCATACAACTCTGGGATGGAATCAAATATATCAGAAATCATTTCTGGAACTTTAATCTGGCTTCCTCCTTCTTTTGTAATTCCATCATGGTTCTGGCCATCTGAAATACATTTTCCATGGCATCCTGCTGAATCTTTGGGATCCTGTAGCCCTGGCTGTAAGGTTTTGGAGCTTGTGCCTTCCCTTTGCCCTTGTTTGGAGGTTGTGGCTGCTTTTTCACGTTGGAAATGCTGCTGCTGGCCACTGGGGCTGTTTTTGGCACTGGTTTTGGTGGTGGAGGGTTGTTTTTCCTCCATTCCAGTGTCAAAAGCATCATGTTTTTCTTCTCCATCAATGGATGCCATCCATTGAGCAATTTGCAAGTGTTGGGATGGCCCAAGAATTTTCTTACTGTCAGGTAAGAATTCATGCAATTCTTCCACAGGTCTGCAAGGATCTGGTACTCTTTGAATTGAAGTGCATTGTTGTATGCACTTTGGCTGGCTTTGTATATGTCCACAGAGGCTTGTTGTGGCGGTGTCAGCTCTTTTTGAAGGTAAAATGGTATTATCAGCTTCAGAATGACCCAATTTAGTTGTTTGGAAGTCATCAACTGACCCTTTTCCTTCTGTACCTGATTGGCCTCTGCCATAATCACGTCTATTACCTTTTTGGGAGCTGCTTGAGGGGTTGTAGCTGGCTCCTGACCTGGTTGAAGGCATAATTATGGTTAAAAAGGCTTAAAATAGTATTTTTACGTCAAAAACTTACCATTGGCCAAATCTTTAGCTTTCTGAAGGGTATTACTTATGTCCAAGTTAATTAATTCAGAAGATATTGGTTCAGGTTGGTTATTTTGAGTCACAATAACAGTACTATTATGATCAGAATTAACAGTACTGGCAGGGATAATGCTGGTAACTGTTGAGGCTGTTTCAATGTTTTCTTGTCTTACCACGTTGTCAGACACTAAAACTAATGAAAAAGCCAAATAATTAAGTAAAAAAAGGGTTATTTCAAAAAAAGAAATAAAAATTAAAGCCTCACTTATAATATGAAAAAAAATATTTTTTTTATTGATTTTTTGAATTATAAGTATTTTTTATATGTTTTTTAAATTTTTCAATATAAGAAAAAGATTAAAAAAGAGTAAAAAAAATATGTCACAGGTAAAATATCACGGCTGGGCCCCCAAATGTAAGGTGTGGATATGAAACTTTGATTAAAAATCAAGTACTTTTCCTGTCCTCAAAATTTGTATAAGGTAAAATTCAGTTAAAAATAGTATGAAATATTATTTTTAAGAGAAAACACGCCAATTTTATTGTTTATAACTTTATTAGTATAAAACAATAATATTATAAAAATTTATTGTTTTACCAACAATAAAAATTTATCCAAAAAATACTCTACAAGAGATATTTTAAGGCTACAAAAGAAATTTCTTCAAGAGCAATTTCAATTGGAATTAATTGAGCAAAGAACTGCAAGCAATTAATTAAAGAACAGAGTCTTTAAAAAGAATATTAAATAGAAAACACGCCCAAAAGTGACCAGAGTGAATTTGGAAACAAAGTGACAAAGTTAACAGTGATGAAAGATGCTTTAATTCACTTATGGGGTGGTTCAGGGGTAAAAATGATTATAAGAGTTACAAACAATGATTATAATGATTTTTTCACGTGGTTAAAAGGTTAAAAATGATTTAAAAAAGGTGGTTGGAATCTTTTATTGATTGGTTTAACAGTTTTAAACTAATTAATAAAAGGAAAAAGATTCTAACATGAAGAGAAAAGTGGGGCAAAGAAGACATTCTTTTATAGCCATCAATTCTCTTACTCCAAAATTAAAATTTACTCTTGTCAGTCGTGAAAAACAGTCTGACAACAGAAAAGCCAATTATGGCATCATTGAACCCTGGTTTAGACCAAAAAAGGGCTGGTTTAAGCCATTTTTAGCCATTTTTAGCCATTTTAGACCCTTAAATCAGCCATTACTATAGCAATGCCAGGCCTAGAGCCTTCAAAACACGTCAGAATGTGTGTCAGAGGCGTAGAAACCAGTTAAAACTGTTCTTACTATGATTGTTCTATCTTAAGGGTAGTTTTACCCTCTTGGCAACAGCTAAAACTACCCCAGTTGGTATCAAAACCTCATCATCAATTGAGTTCATAGACCCTGTAACTCAATTCCAGGCCAAAAGTGATGAACTTTTGCGTGAATTTTGACATCTCACGCCTGTCAGCAAGGAATTTGGGGGTCTAGCTCCCCCTTAGAGCTGGAGTTCCTTTTCCCCCCCAAATTTAATCTTTCCAATTTATTTTTCCTTTAATTCCTCATCATGTATTATACTTATAATTTACATATGTAATTCAATTCAATTGTACAGCACAATACAGTAATAATTGACACCTCATATGTAAATCAAAGTTCACTTATGTAATACACGCGCACATTTTGACATTTCAATTGAATTCAATTGAAAATACTTCAATTCCTCATAACTTCTAAACTAAACACAACACCTCAATTTTAACACAAAATTTGATGGTTAACACCACATGTGGTGTGAATTAAATTAAAGTTTTGAGGATTTTCAACTTTTGTATTGAAAATACTAAAAACTTAATTTAAGCTTATTTAGAGTTGAGTTACAAGAATTTCACTCAAGGGTGACCCCACCTGATTTTTTATGAGGAATCCAATGGTGAAATAATTTTCATCTGTTTATTTATTGGATAAAAAGTTATAATAATTTTTATTTAACTTTTTCCAATTTTATTTATTTTTTCACAATTTTGTTAAAATTTCATTTTTACTTAATTTTTTCAAGTATAAATGTAATTTTATACTTACAAAATTTTATGTATTTTTATTTTTAAATTATAATTAATTTTTTATTTTTAATATAATTTTATATTTATATTTTGATTTTTATTTTAATAATATAAATAAATTTATTTTATTTATATTAATATGTTATTTTTTATATTTGTGGTCTTTTGGGTATATGAAATTACCTCTAAGGCTCACACCCTTGGCAGTGTTAAGATTATTTAAGAGAATTACAAGTATGTTTCTCTTTATATTTAAGATATGTGGTGGAAAGCCAGGTGGATGGATACCATTTAGAGCTTCTTCTCATATGGATTTATGAACGTCTTCCATTTTATCAATAGATGTGAATTGGTATATTCTACCAGGGCTAAGATCCAGTAATGTTTGATTTATTGTCTGGAAAAACCCCTCCTCTCCCTTCAAAATAACTGCTTAGTTCCCCAACACTGTTGATATTTATTACTTTTTTTCAATATTTGTGGGAAAATACATTACTTTCTTTAAAAAATAGTCTTTATATGGGCTAAAAAGATGGTTCATATCATACAAGTCAATCTGACATACATCATTTTTCTGACGTTCACCATTTCAAACATTCAAAAGCCATTGAGCCTAACCTATAATACGTTTTCTATCAGAGCCATCTGTATTCAGTATTATATCAATATTCAGCTTTTTCTTTTCTAAGAATTTCTATATAGATTATTTATTCATTCTGAGAATTTCCTGATAATAAACAGATCCACCTTTCATAATTGTAAATATCTTGCAAAAGTCATCAGCAAAAATTGAAGAGATTTTTCCCAATGGTGTTTCCACATGCTTCGACATCAAGGTGACATTTTTTTTCGTGTAAATCAAGCCACAACATTCAGATAGTTGAATCCTCTCTATGTATTCTAATTGCAATAACTGACCTCACTGTCCCAATCTGTTTGTTGGATATCTCAGGACAGAGTTGTATCACTATTTCTTCTTGTACTGGAAGGCATCTTGGCTCACTTAAGAATCAGCCCAAAGCTGCAGCAGTTAAGTTAAAGTTTCCATAAAAATGAACTAGGCAAAGATAAGGAGGTTACTGATGAATGTAAAAAAATTAGCTATAAATTTCCACAACAGCCATGAAAGCTCTCACCTCTTCTTATGCTTCTGAAATCTTAGTAATTTGAAATGGATGGATCAGTTGTTTTATGGATGGAATTTACACTACTGAATTTTTTTTTGATTCAACTTGGTTGGGATTACAAAGATGTTCTGATTGTAAATTGAAAAATTTTGTGCATTTTATGTTGATTCAAATGTGGGGGAATGAGGATGAGTTATTGATGCTCTTTGGGATTCTCATTGATATACCTCCTTACTTTTAGCAATTTTGAAAAGCTAACTTCCAATTTACCTGCGCGTTTTAGGTATTGAATTTAATCTTAAATTTAATATATAAAATACTTTTGACGGTAATTATAGGTGACCAAAAATTCATAATTTTGAATAAATAGCTGTCACAATGAATCAAATTTTTGAGCATTTTACAAATGATAAGATCAACCCTCAATTTACAGGAGTGAGCAATGGTTATCAAGTCAAATTCTCATTTGATTTCTGATTGTTTAAGAAATAAATAGTTTTCCAAACTGACTTTAGAACCTCAGAATACGCAAATTTGGCCCTTTCCTGATATTGAGTCTTCTCCTTCACACTTGTGTGTGGGAGTGTAAAGGCCCCAAATTCATGATCCGACCTTCTGTATTTGTCACCGTTAATTGATAGTTTATTAGTTGAGAAACACTTTAAGATGATGATATTGAAGAAAGACCTTAAGACAATCAAGATTTCCACAAAAAGGATCAGGGCGGGATTCAAATTATTCCCTGTAGAAAAACCAGTTTTGAGATCTTATTTCAAGCCTTCCATTAATTAGCATTTACCAGGCACTTGAAGGTATCACCTATTGATACGTCAGCCATTTCCATTTCTGATTCAGTATATTCACCGTTAGTTTTGTGTTTGAAAAGAGAATTTTAGAGGTTCATTCATCCCACATCTTTGTTGTTTTTCAATTCTTCATTGTATTCAACCTTTTCTAAGTGAAGATTCATTCTTGATATCTTCTTTCAATAAATTTCTGAGCCCAAGTCCAGACTTAGATTTAAAAGAAATTTATACCAAGGTTGGTATAAATTTGGGGAAAATTTGAAATTGTTTCACTTTGGATTTTCCCATTCTCATTAAAGGTATCATTTTGAATTGGTATTTTTATAAAAATTTCCATCATGTTAATTTATTATCCTTTTTTTTCTTTTTTTCTGTTTCACTGATTTCTTTTTTGAATATCTTGACTAATTTTTTTCTCTTAAGAGGTTTCTTTTTTCACTTCCTGACTTTGTTTCTCAAGAGTGTGAAAGCCCTCTTTTGATAATTCAAATTTGTTTCATTAATTTAAAAGGCCTAAATTTTTATTTAAAACAATCAAGGTCTCTCTAATATATCTCCCTTCATTATTGATCCAGTTTTTTTTTCTTGTTGGTTATTAAGGAAACCATCTAGAGCTGTTTAGTGAGCTTCTTTATTTCTGACTTTTTATTTTTCAACTCATCAAGATATTTTTCCAAATCATTGATGTAAATTTCAGAAATTTGGGAAGAGTTATTTCAAATAGTTAGTAATAAAGACTTTATTGTGGCTTATGGACGCAAATGAAGGTGTGCATAGTGGAGGAACTTTTATTGAGTTCTCTGGAGTGCAGAACTACAAGGACAAGGGGGATTATTCTCTACCTTTAATGATAGTTGGAAGATTTTAAAAAGGGAAACTTCACGTTTTGATACAGTTAAAGTGGTTTGATTGGTCAACAAAATTGAAAAATTGTATGGATTTTACACCCAGGGTAGACAGAAAAAGGTATGCCTTTGGAAATTAGCAATTTTATGGGTTTCGATGCATTCTTTTCTTGAACCAAATTGGTGTATGGGTTTTCTTATGGGTTAGGCAGAGGTTTACTATATTAGATTACCTATGTTTGTATAAAACTGACCATATATACTTTCTCTGTTAGAAGGGCGCAACACCCTCTGACAATACATGATTTTCTCTGCCACATATTCTCGCTACGTTGGGACCCCACCTTATTCTTTTTCATTAGGATAACCCCCAGATTTCTTAACCCACCACATTTGGAAATCATCCTGAATGTGGTAATTTGTCTTGTGCTCATTTAAACTAAATGCAATGATTTTATTATAATACTTTTAGAAGTTGTTATAGCATACCAGAAAAGTCAAAGAAATAAGTAATAAATCAAATTGTGGAGGACATATAAGCTTCTACAATTAGTTCTATACCTTTATGTTTACTGTAATAAGATCTGTGTTTCATATATATTGTAACTAGTTTCACTTTTCGTATTTTTCTTTCATTGATAAGTATGTTCTTTATCTTTCATAAAAAAATATGATAACAATTTTTAGTTCTATAACACCATAGTCTCTCTGAAGAGCAAATTTATGATAGGAATCATAAAGTATAATACCATGAATTATGGAAGCTCACATTCTTCAAAATTTACCTTAATGGTTATAAGTGCAGGTTACTTCATTTTAGGCGTAAACGTTCTAATACGATTTCAGAAACCTAACCCCTTCAAACTTTTTGTACACTGCACAATATTCATTGTCCTAGTAATAGAATCAGTATGCGATCAAGTTAAGTTTTTCTCAAGTATGCGATTTACACTGATTGTTCCTATAGGATTAATTATAAGGTCTGGGTTGAGATGCAATGACGGGAAGCAAACAGTCGATATTCCCCCTGCTCCTGGCCGAACTGCAGTTAGGTTGAAGGAGTATGAGTTGTTAATATTACTCTTATGCTCAGCAGATGGAAATCCGCAAGGAATTTTTTGCTTCTCTCATTGCTTCAACCTTATATGATGAGAGTTTGAGACGATAATGTTGGTAACTGAGTACGACAGGAAATGACATTTTGCAGCTCAAAATGGCTGCGCAAAACGACAAGGCTGAACCTAGAGGTAATTATCGTCAAGATAGGTTCATTGAAGCTACATGAACTATGCAGCTTATACTCTAACATGACCTTGGGAAGCTTGTTCAACTACTTTCTAGGGGTATTCTTTGATACATCATAGACTTGCGCATTATTCTATCTCATGCTGAGTAGGCCTAATGCCGATCCTGGTCACATTGGGCCTTGAGCCAGCGAGCGCAAAACATGTTCTAATGTAAACTTCGTTGAACGGAATTGAAGTATCTCGTCAAAAAGCAGACAAGTGGATTTTACTACGATCGCTTCAGATTGGCGTGTTGATGCGCTAGTGCAGGAGTGTTGGTAATAGGAAGGCGGATGGGTCATTTCAGGGCTAAAGATACCTTGAATAGCTCATTGGAAGCGTTTTTCCAAATGGAGAAGGCATATTTTAATGTAATTCGCTTTAAAACATCTCCTATTCAGGCATTCGGGCGACTACAGATTAACGTTCAGATACTGTAGAAAACTTAGAGCAGAGAATTTCTGAACTCCATCCTAACGCGAAGCTGGATCCAAAGAAATATTTCCGCATGCTTTCGTCGTCCATACACATGAAGAAATTTGAAAATCTATGCCTAATGGCTGCTTAGCTTTACTTTATGAGAAACGAAGATCAGAACCGTCAAATTATTATGTATTTCAGGAGCTTCATTCATAAAAAAAAGAGATGTCAAGTGAGGCCTGAGGGTATTCACAAGCTCCCCGATGATCAAGGTTGAGCTGGAATGGTTGCTTCAGCAAACAACACTTTTATAATAGAAGGCTCAGCCTATGCCTTCCTTGCATGCAGTCGACACGAGTAAGGCCCCTAGAAAAACATTACCTTCAAGGGTTGTTATGGGAGAATGACGGCTAGGACACTCCGAGAGCTCTCAACATAGAAGGAACAATATTAAACGATTAGAAAAGAGCAACCTGGAAGGCATATATTGTATTCCGGAAAGGTTGCTAAAATCCAGCAACGGCGGGCTCGATTAGAAATGTCTTGGGCGTTTCACCATACCATTTTACTGTCACTAATATATCTTTTGCCGCTTCTTCGTGCTCAAGCGATTCCCCCTTCATATGCCCCCAAAGTCGGGATCTGCCCCTCTGGGCCGCTCATCCGTTCTTCTGGTAGTGTGCAAGCTGGGACACAAGCCTTGGGAGCCGAAGAAGCAGCGTACATAAAGGGCCGTCGCGCGCGGATCCTACCGAGTGCCTATCGCCAATACTTAGCGAATGTGGAAGCATACCAAAAAAAGCAAAGGAGCCAGCTACCCAGCTATGTTCGAAGGATCCTGCTTGGCTCTCCCGAGCAGCTTCCCAGAGTGTCTGGGAGCTTGTCTGGCGGCGGGTTGAGAGCTAGTTTTGTGGGCGCAGGTTTCCTAAACGCATTCGATGGACGAAACACCACAGCTGTGACGAGCGGAACTGGTGGACTTTTGCAAGCATTCGATTATCTTTCAGGTCTCAGCGGCGGGGCGTGTTTAGCTATGGTAAATTTTTATTTTTCAAGGAAACTTCATCGGTTCTACGGGAAATTTTCACCTGTTGGCAAGAACTGATATTTCTCAAAAAATAAAATTGAAAGTCTTTGGCACAGGGAAACTTTCCTACTATTTATGCAGCGGTCCTTGGGCGTGAGAGAAATTCTGCACCGAGCAACAAGACGACTAATGCGAATGGAGACACCGAGGGCTGGCTGGCTGATATGAATTTTGTGGCAGTAAGCTAGCAAACTACGTCTAGTCCTCATGGCGCTCAGCTCACCTTGCACGACCACATGGATTGTTTTTACTACCACCATACGCACCCCTAGCCTGCAGGTCTGCTCCAGGCCTACCGGGACGTCGAATGGTGGACGACAGTGGCTACACAGGTGGCTCAGAAGGCCAACAACGGATTTGAGGTCACCCTGGGTGATATTTATGCTCGGGTCCTCAGCTATCACTTTGTCAATGGAACCACTCGTGCTAACTTCTTCGACCCTCGCTCAGCTCACGGGCTTGAGGAGACCTTGTCGAGTCTTGCTAACGTGTGAGCACCTAGCCTTATGCTCCTGGCCCAGGCAGCCCTTTCCTCAGCCAGCCCATCCAAAGACAAACAAGTAGATCTTTTGCTCGGAGCTGAGCAATATGGGTTGGCTCTCTTCTTGAGCATTTGCAGTCCGACAATCAAGGACTATTCTCAACCTTTTCCCATCATAACTACTGTTCCACAGTCTAAAGGTCAGGGAAATATTCAAATCCAGCAAGGTGAAGCAATACCGATTACCAACAATCAATACGAATTCAACATTTACGAAGCCGGCTCATGGGATCCGAATCTTGCCAGCTTCGTCAAGACGTCTATCCTGGGCACTAAGTTTCAAAGTGGCCGTCCCACAAACTCAGAAAAATGTGTCACAAAATTTGATAACCTGGGTTTCCTAATTTCTGCCTCTTCGAACGTGTTTCGCAAGTACGACGAATTCGCTACTTTTTTTAATTCAAAAGCCTATCGGCCGATCTTGCCCGCATTCAAAACTGTTCTTTCGGTAATACCTAACCCGTTTTATGGTAAGTTGTCAAAAGAATAAGCCTGATTTTGGCTTTGCAGATGGTGGCTGGAGTTGAAGCCCCTGAGTTTGAACTTTGTCCACAGGCCTCGGCACTCCCGAATACCTTGATAGAGAAAGCTCTTCACTTGAATTGATGGATGGTTCATTTGGCGGCGGTACGTTTCCTCAAAGTTTTTCTTGTATTCTGAATACTGTACTCAACCAGCCGGTTTCAGAAAACATACCATTTGCTCCCCTTTTGGTACCTGCTCGCAAGGTTGATGTGATAGTTGCTTTTGATGCTGTACGTAGTTTTTGGCTCTCACTTGGACAGCTCGTAAACTTACTCTCTACACTCGTCTTCTCAATTCTTAGAGCGACAATCAAAATGGATGGCCGGATGGCACCTCTCTTCGATACACATCAGCCCGCTCAAAACTCATGCCGCCTAAATCTTACCCATTTCCTCGAATCCCGACGCAGGTTTCCGGAATTAATTCCTCGCGCCCAACCTTTTTTGGATGTGAAGAGTCAGAGCCCCCCTTGGTGATTTATGTACCCAATGCGCCAGCTAGCAATCTTGCTGTGGGCACTAATCTACCAACTATTACACTCGAAGTAGGTATTACTTTATTTGCGTTCAATCAAACTCAGTTTCTTTTTGAAACACTCAAATACTGTTTATTATTATCGCAATCTCAACAGGTAGCACGTTCCAAAGCGGTCCAGCTGATCGATGGTGGAACAAACCTTGCTTCCCGGGGAATCCTTAATGATCCTCATTGGCCTGGTTGTTTGGCTTGTGCCGTTGTTGATAGGAGTCGAAGGAGAAATCGGGAAAAACGCACAGGAATTTGCGCAACATGCTTTCAAAAGTACTGCTCTCCATGATGGTTAAACGTACTTCTGACTGACATAAGTCTTGATTATGAATTAGCTAAAATTTCTCCAAAAACCTTCAAAAAACATACGTACCACATTTGGTCTAGTCAATGTCACACCAACGTTTATGTTTGAGAGTCGAAACAATACAGTTTATAAAGCAGAATTTTGTAATTATTTCCCACAGACGCCCAAAATTTCCTTCAACCAATTTTGAATTTGCCACAACTACCCCTCTTCTTCTGGATCAGATAAGTCTATCATGAATTGAGAGAGGAGCATTCGAAAATCACATACTTGTTAAGGGTGATAAAGTTATAAGCTGTTGAATATATTCCAAAATTCTCCAAATTTAACTCCTTGAAAATCTAGATGGATAAACCATCTACTTGTATGAATACCAAATCCAAGAAAGTTATGTAAAAGCCAATTCCAGTAGTATCAAGGTAAAAAATTTCCCATTTGTAAATTTTGGCTTTTTTGGCAGTTGACCTCATTGAACAATTAATACATATAAGCTTTATATTTCTGGAAGGTAAACTAAATTCAATTCTTTTGATTCTCAAATCGGAATTACAAATAATAATTGAAATCTATTATTAATCTTAAAAAATATAAAATAATTGACTTTAAACAATAAAAACAAGTTTTTTTTGTTTCTTTCCAAATTATTATGTTTCAATAAAATTATTTTGAAAAATCTTTTGAAGTTTTTCTTTTTTAGTAAGATTCTGTTTTAGTATTCATTTGGATGTTATTTATTTCAAATATTTGTGAAATGATTATAGAGTGAAATTTCAATTCATTTAAGTTTATCTCATTTGAGATATCTTTATTGAGAAAATTCTTCTTTATAAAAATATTGAATATGGAAAATGAATTTTAAAAATATTGATGGTCCATTAATTCCCAAAGATATGGGTTTGATCTTAATATTATCATGATGGGAAGCTAAAATTTCAAAATATTTTATGAATACATAAATAATTTTTTCAAGAACTATTAAGAAAATGTCCTTCTAAATGACTATTTTTCTACCTTTCTGGGTTAAATCAAAGGAAATCTGGTATCTAAGTTGTTTATTTATTTTTGAAAAATTTCCTTTTTTAATTTACAGTTTGATTTTTACAAATGAAGAATAAGAGGAAAATTCTTAGTGTAATATAAACAAGGTCTCTTGTGAGATATTAAATGAGCTTCCACAATAATTGAAAATTCATTAAAATTTGAATTTTTGTAGAGTTTTTACAAATATTAGTTTTGATCATAATTTTATTACTATTCTTATATAAGGTTTCCTCAATATTTTGTTTAAATAATTTACAAAATAATCTCAAATTAATGAAATTAATTTCATTTAAGTTAAATATTATTAATTATTCCAAAATTACAAAATAATATATAGAATTTTCATACTAACTGTCTGTAAAACTATAAAGTATCTTTTGAGATTGATTTTTTTATATTCCAATACAAAGAGATCCTGACCTTTTTTATCATTTTTTTTTAAATTTTCATTTTCATTTGTTTTTATTCTAACTTTAACTAGAAAAAAATAATACTTAAATTCTTCAGAGTGCACAAGAAAGGATTTTATTTGTATGGAATATGATGTTATATAATTTTAAATGAAATTTATTTATTAATATAATTATTTTATTAATGTAATAGTCCCGAATCAAAAAATTAAGATTTTATATCTAATACTTTTCAATGACTTTAAGCTTCATTTTAGATCAATTGAGATATTCCTTTCAGTAGGTAATTACAATTTGAGGAAACTCTTATTAAATTAATTTTTCAATATGGTTTGGATTTTTTGAATAATTTTCCCATGATAAGGTTTAAGATATTCAAATAAATGAACCATTCCAAGTATTAATCATTTTCTTTGAAGGTAAAAATATTTTTTCAAAAGGGAAATACCATTAATTAAGACCTCCTTTCCATTTTTTACTAAAATTGAGCTTAATTAAAGACTCATATGTAACCATTATATCAGAATTTTTTTAAAAAAATTTCTCATTATTTCATATTATCAAGGGTTAAGCTAAGAAAAAATTAATATTTCAAAAAACAACTATCTTCAAAATGGTGAATATCAAAAACTCCAAATAATGGATTATAAATCCATAATTGCTTTGTAGCTCAAACCCAAAATTCCATTCCAGATATTTTGAAAATAACACACCCCATTTTCCATGGTATTTCAGATATAAAAAGCCTTCATATTTCTTTATCATCATCACCCCACCTTTTTATCAAATATATTTAGTTTCTCTTCAATTAGGAATCTAACCATTTACACATCTCATTACAAAGAGATTGAGTGTTTGTCAAATAAAAGACTCATTTGTTTCATGTCTGACTAACTTGTTTTAAAAATAATAATCCAATTTCTATCTTGATGTAAAGTGATTTCCATTTCTCAAGAAAATTCAATCTCTGTTTCATACAATGTTAACATACAAAAAATCTACTTTATCATTTTTGAATATTTACGATCTCATAGGGAATTAGATCAGGAGATATTGATTTTCAATATGAAAAGCTAATAATTTTTCATTCTCTAAGGTTTTAAATATCACTAATTAATAATCCTGTTTTTCAGAACCATATTTTTTTCTTAATATTAATTAAGTCGAAACAAGTTTTTAGTATTAAAATTTTTGATAAATAGGTATTGAGTGATAATTTTGTTCCAAAAATATTTTTTCTCTTTTATTTAATAATTAAAATGATTTTTCAAAAAAAAAAAGGAAATAAAAGAGCTTACTAAATTGAAATTATTTATAAATTTTCATGAATTTTTTAAAGCTAAAATATCAAAAAAAAAAAAACTAATTCAATGCCTATGATTATTTCTTTGGAAATTATAACCAAAGTTGTCTAAGCTTGGTTTAGGTTTGAAAATTTCATAAAATAAAAAACTTTAATAATATTAAGGTATTGAATTTTTTTTTTCAATTTATTTAAAACAGTGAAAAAACAATTAAAATTTTAAATTAATTCAATTATAAAATGTTTTGAAGTTTGAGGGGATTGAGAGAAACTAAATATATTTAGTGAGGAATTAGGAAGAAAGAAGATTGAAGAATCTCTCAAAGAAAGCTTAAAAGTCTCAATTAAATGAATTTTTAATTTGAAAATAAATATCATGATATTATTTTATACATTTTTTTCAAAATCAAAAGGGAGGAGATTGAAATAAAATAACCTTTTGAAATTGAAGAATATTTTTTTGATAGAGAGTGGTAATATTTATTTGTTAGGCTTGAAGTTTTAGGTTAAGTTATGTTTGCAAAGAAATGTTAAAGTCACAATTTTTTGAATAATGTTTAGTTTTGATCAAATTTTAGGTAACCGAATATAAAGTTTTTTTTTTGAATTGATAAGACAAGTTTTTCTGATGTTGGATTTTGTTTAAAATCTTCAATTGAATTATTTTAATATTTTTTCACATTGAGACATTTTATTCAATTTTTCTTATAATTTGAAAAGAAAAAACATATTAAAACTCTTATTAAAAGAATATTAAAGATAAGGTTTAAAGAATGTATATTTATTTTATTGAATGAAAGAAAAATTGATACAAAATTAAAATACTCATCCCTGAATCCCAAAAAAGGATATAATAAATATATATCTTCTCTATTCAATTCAAAAGAGGAATAAAAATAGTATCATTTCCTGATAACAATTTTTAGATAAAAAGAAAAAATAGGAATATAATAAAACTGAATACTTAATATTATTATGTAAATATAAAGAGTAATTTGTGGGGTCTTTGATCAATTTTTCAAATTGGTTCTTTTACCTGAATGTATTTTATTCTATTTCAGTACATTCACATAATTTGAGGAGGATTAAAAATCTTTATATTTCTTGAAAAATTGGAAACAGAAAAATAATAATGAAAATTTGAGTTTTTTTTGACTTTTCTTATTCCTTTCTTTTGAATTTCACTATTAATATTTATATTAAAAAATATTTAAACTGAAATATAGCTACTTCAATTATTTTTGAACATATTCAAGTGTCTTAAATTGAGCTCACAAGATATTTTATCTCTCAGCTTCTGAAGCTTAGGATCTGTGGTTAATATCAAATTAATAGTTTTGATAGGGACTGTTCTCATTTATTTCTATTTGAAAAGGGGAATTTACATAGTGATCCAAAAAATAAGATTTCATTACCTATTATATCAAATATGGATTAGGTTTTTATAAATAAAACAAACAAAACAGAAATTTAAATTTTAAACTCTCTTAACTGGAATATCATGATGAAACTGATGGTGAATGAAATGTATTTCCATGAAGTGATACATAAAATATACTCTTATGTAAAATAGCATTCAAGAAAATTTCTCAATAATCAGTGATTTTATTATTAATTTCAAAATTCTAGATGATTCTACTTACATGAAGAATTGAATTAAATATGATAAATACACCAAGATCATATTCAAATAGAATTAAGTATAATAATATGATATAAATATATTGAGATAATGCTTTTTGTTACTCAAAGGAAGAATTACTACTTGAGAATAAATGTCTATACTAAAGATCAATTGAATGAGAATATAACTGATATTATTATCATTATAAAATATAATACTAAATAAATTCATAGTATAAAAAATACCCATATTAGAAGAAGAATCAAAGGAATAATAACGATCAAAGGAGCTGAATACCTTTGAATCTTATAATAAAGTTCCAAATAATTTTCAAATACATTTATGAACTGAGTACAATAGCTATATTATTAGAAACGTTTTAAAATAATATTTCTAAGGATTTTATGTGGAAGCTTTCGGATAAAAGTTATTTCTAAATATTAAATGAAGAACACAATTAAGATATAAATTCCAATGAATATAATCTATAGCGTTTTCTCTTAATAGTTTTTCACTTTAATAAGAGTAGGAACAAATCACTTACAAGTTTTATTCAATTTAATTGGATGAAATGTTTATTTTGGGGGAAATATTAAAGGAAAAGGGTTTTTCATGTTGAAGATTCTGCACCTAGCTACTAAAACAAAATCATAACTCTTTAATATTATTAACTCATATTTCAATTGAGTTATACTGGTATTGCACCGTTTATTCAAGTTTAATACTATACCTTTGAAATTAATTACTATAAAGCTGTTAATCCCTCTCAGATTATTTTCTATTATTGGATTAAGATTTAATATTAGAGTATTAAATGAAAACAGCTATTGTGGTCATAAATATTAATTAATAAAATCTTTTTATTATTCATTTTTGAGCTCTTTGAATGACCATTAATTTTTTAGCTGAAGTTATTTTGACATTGAATTTTTAAGCCATAAAATACTCGAAATAAAAACTTAAGATAATTTAATTAAGCCACCAAGAGCCTATCTTTGATTATTATTATTCTGAAGCTTAATTTCATACAAAAAATATAAATTCACAGAATTTAATAGAATAACTCATATCATTTCATACAAAATTAGGGAATCAAATCTCTATTTAAACCTTGATTTGAGATTTAACCACTACTAATTCACAATTTTCTTTTGGAAGATAGATAATATAATGATTTCAGATCAGTAAATGATATAATCTGCACTTGAATTAATAATTAATTAGCTGGGACTTGAATTTATTCACGAAACTCATAGGTATTTAATAAAAGAAATTAAGGATTTACCACAAACCTTAGAGAGGTTATGATTCAGAAACCTCTTTCATGTAGCAGTAGTAAAACCTGCATACATGCAAGTTATCGCAACAAATATTAACTATAAAGATATTTAATGAAATTGAAATCTATCAAAAATATAATTTAGAATTCAATTTTGAAATTCATTTTATAATTTTACTAGCTTGAACACTTATAAAAACAGTAATTTCCTCAGATTAATTGATTATACAATTATTTTGTATGATAAGACTTAGGTTTACATTAATTATCTTCAAAAACATTTATTTATTTTATCAAGAGAATATTCTAAAAATATATAATAATTCATAATCTTTCCCGACTTATTATAATCACTGGAGTTTTGAATATTTTTCTCATGATTTATCCTTATTGATCTTTGCTTTGCTTTAATATCATAATTTGTGACTTTGTTTGTATAGTTGATCCTATCTCAAATCTTAGGATATAATAATTATCTATCAATATTGAGCTATTCATTGATTATCTCCCCATTCACATCATTTACAATCTTATTTCCACTTCAAGCTCTGTAAGAATTTATTTTGATTCCAATTTATGCATATATTTCTGTTTTTGTAAAGAGGTATTTCAGAATTTATAATAATGGAAAATTAAAATTATATCAAGTTACAAATAAAAGATAACTTAATAGTGAATAGATTGGTTGGGACTTCAAATAAAAAAGAGAATTATTAAGGACTAATACATTTTATTCAAAATATCAGCAGTAATCCGAGAAGAAGTCAAAATATATTTTATCCTTTTTTTAAGCTTAAGAAATTAAAAGTAAAATATCAGCTACATTATCAAACAAGGTCTTTGTATAATGAAAAAACTTTCTTCTTCATCATTTCTTTGAAAAAAGGCAATTAGAAGATCATTTTAATGGAAAATCAACTTTTATTTGTTTGAGTTATTCATTAAGCTCTCATCATTCTGAAAACTGATTTTGTAAGCTTTTATCAACAATACAGATCCCCCTCTTTATTAATTTAAATTTTAATGAGGCTTATTCAATATACTATTTTCAGTAATAACAGGATTGAATACAAAATAATATGGAATGATTCCATTGTATTAATTACTAGGAAGACATAGTATTTTCTTTTATTCAATATTATCATTAAATTAATTTAAGAATAAACTGGCTTCATCTTTGAATCACTTCAAACAATTAAGACCAACTATTTCTAATTCGGATTTACAGATATTTTGATTATGGAAATTATTCTTGGATTTCAAAGTGGTGTCATAAATTCCAATAATTTTATCTTTTTTAATTTATTTTTCCCACTAAAAAGGTAACATTGAAATAGGAATTATTATTTGTTTAGTCATATAAAATTATTAATTTTGTTTTTGAAGTAATTAGTATATGAATGATAAAATATCTCAAATTTAGCGTGTGGAAACTTTCAAAAAGAAAGGAGATAAATAATCTTAATAAAAGAATAATGGGATCAAAACAAAAGTCTTAACTTAAAATTATAAATGTAAAAATAATTTTTTCTTGATGAAAATGAACTATATGTGACTTCCTATATTCAAGTCTTCTTGAACCAAGTTTTCTTGGGAATTTTGAAGATTGTTCTTGGAAATTTTGGTTGGTAGTGGACCCAATAATTTGAAATACTCATAAGAAATAATCTTCTTATTGTTGGATGTTTCACTTAGATAATTGAAATATTTATTTCCCTCTAATTGAATATCTATAAATGAATAATATCATCATTTATAAAAGTAAAATCCAAGGTTAATAATAAAATTATCCCTTTCTAAATTGGGAGGAGTTTATAAATTCAAATATCTCACAGTATTATTGGAAACATATTGAAAATATTTTTTTTTCAATTTTATTCATTTCAGAGCTTGAGAAAGACTCATCTTGATATTTATAGCTTTGCTTCTTGGGTTTAATCATTTTTAATAAAATATTTTATAATAATATCTTGAAAAAGCTATATCAAAAGTTCCTAGAAAATCTATATGTTATTTTCCTTTATTTAATAGGTAATATCATGGATTAGCTTAATTAAATAAATAATAAAAAATCCCAAAGGAGAATATTCAAGTAGTGGAAATTTCTGTTTAGAATTAATTATTACTTGACCTATCATTTAATGGTAATAGATTTCCCTTTTTGTATCAAGTATTGTTTGTACAGATGATTTTTTTTAATTTTCAACACTGCTGATAATATTAAGGATAAGTTAAATCTTCAACCCTAGAATGATGATCAGTATGAGAAAAAATAGAAAGTTAAATAGCTTAAAAATTTATTTTATTGCAATTATTAGCTCTTAATTTTACTAATGGATAAAAACCATATAGAAGATATATTAAAGACTATAATATAGCTTGATTTGAATAATATTTGATGGAATTGAAATATTTTTACTTCCTCTAATAAAAGGATATTAATCTAATTGACCTAATTATTTTTCTATCAAGTTTTAAAAATATGATGAATAAAAAATTGGTTTAATTTATAAAAAATACCTTAATTTTTTCAGTAATTAAAGATGAATACAGATTTCAATTTTTGAGAATTATTGAGGAGGGAATCCAAAAGGATTGACTCTTATACTTATACTGTGATTGGAATTACTTGAGCTTTTGTAGGGTTTGACTATGAAACAATAAGTAAAAATTACTAGTATTTTACTTATTGTACTCTGAATGTCCTTATAAATAAAGTAATGAAGATAAAAATAATTATAATAATGAAGAATTATTATAATTAAGGCGTCAAAATAATTATATTATTGAATAAATAATAATTAATATATTTATAAGCACTTTATTATTGTTACCAACAAATAATAAAGGTGTAAAAATCTTTTTTTATTGATAAAAACAATTAATATCAAAAATATTACTAATATTAAAGTTATAAATTAATATAGATACTATTTATATTAATTAAAGAATTATTAAAGCAATAATAAAGAGAAAATTATTATAATAAGAGAAAATAACCTACTTTTAACACTTAGTATAATAACATTGAGTAATTCTATGCCACATAATATAAATACAACTTGTTTAAATTGTATTTACAATAAAAAATAAGAGAAATTACAAATTTTCTTGATTTTACATGGATTTGAGATTTTCTAAAAGAATTATAACAAAACAGAAGAACAATTGAATTAATCATGTCAAAAATGATGATTATAATAAATATTATCTTTGGTCTATACTAATATAAAATATTTATATATCTATATAATAAAGATTTTTACCTTTAGCTTACTTGTTTTAATGTTTTGATGCATCTGAGGGGGAAAATAGAGTAAAAAGAGCTCTATTTATAGTAAATACCTCCCTTCTAGAGTCCAGTAGGCTTCTAGTAGATGTTTACTAATGGTATCCACTGGAAATGATTAGTATTTTAAGGTTTGGTGATGATTACTTCATGATCAAACCATCTTATCTCATTATTATGCCATTATTTAGAGTTATCACTATAACTCTAAGTTTGATCACATCATAGTCTTGGAAGAAGCCTAAAATTGGTTTATTATATTAGTATTAATCATAATCTAATAGTATTCACCAGTTTTATCATTTATATGACTGTTAAAATTAAAATACAATTACAGTGAGTGATCATAAATGATCAAATTTAAGCTTAAACTTTGATCATTAATAACCTTTAAGCTATAAATGTTACAGCTATTATGAGGGTGTATTCTGATAGCTTGGCATGTTCTCATCAAACTACCAAGAGAATTTCATTACATCATCAGAACTCTATTTTTGATGATTTTTCTTGTAACTCATCTTTTCTGTTGAAATTTAATATTTCAAAGTTCAAACCATGATTTCAAGGGGTTATACCTTGAATATTATAATACAAATTACATCATTATTCACATATGAGCTAGTAGAATCTGACTATCTCCTTTTTTTAAGTTTGTACCACTTTCACAACAAAGTGGTCAACAGATCCATTGATTTTATTCAATAATCCATTACAGGTTTTAACCTTGTTTATAAATTGTGAAATAAATCTCATATCTGTGTTCTTAAAGTAATTAAATGGTGAATTTCTTTTTGGCTTATCTCTCTATCTTGTATATTTCAAGAGATATTAGCTAAAAATCATGAATATATGCATTGACCAAAAAAGTGCATATATTCAGCTTAATTCCTTAAGTATTGACTTTAGAGAATAGCTTTATAATTTTTTTATATGTGGATTAGTCTGGAGAGTCTAATGATAAAATTTATTTTACATTTTGTTTCATTGATTTCTGAGTTAAACAAGGTTTAATACCTTTTTTAAGGTATTATTACTTATACTTCAGTAATTCTTGAATTTTCAGATATGCCATGAAAATGAAATATATGTATTTTACCATGAGGAATATAATGGTGTAATTTATTTCACGTATTTACTCGTTAGATTCTTAGTTAACTCAGATTTTGTACTTATTTATGGTATTTTTACTAGTCTTTGAGATAATTATTATAAGCATAATTATTACTGAAATTTGGCTGTGACCTTTTTTTGAATATGTGGTAATATCTCAAAGGCTCACATTCCCTACCACCAAAAAAGAATGTCTCACAATTTGATATAGTTAATTAGGGTATCATCCACTGTCCTACCTCTTCAATAGACTTCATTAGTCTTGAAGCTCAATAATGCTTGATTTTTCTATTCTTTAGGCTTTCTTTCATGTCTGAAACTTCTTACTAGCTCATCAGTATTTGTTATATCCTTCTCAAGTAGCCATTAATCTTCTTGATTTGGATTCCTATACCTTACAAGGTATTCCCTTTCTTTTTTGTTTCTTGTCCTTCTTTCTTTAAGGACTTTTACAATTTTGTTTTCTTCTCCTTCCTCTAAAGGGGGTATTTCAAGTGGGTGTTTATTTCTTAGTGGAAATAATTCCTTGTCACTTGAGCCGTAAGGCTTTATCAGACTTACAGGGAAAGCTGGGTGTTTGTTCATTAGTTCACCTGTGAGCTCTAATTGAACAGAATTAGGTCAAAGTAGTGCTTTTATCATAAATCGTCCTGCAAAGGAATCTTTCAATTTCTTTGGTCCTTTTATATTATTGAGATTTAGAGTTGACACTAGGACCAAGTCTCCTATTTTGGAGTCAGGTGGTTTATGAATTTTATCCCATCTTTCTTTTGCATACATCTGTTTGCATGTTGTCTTGCTGTTGGGTGTATATCCACTAAGTCCTTTTTCAGGGTATCATAAGGGAGTCTTGGATTCCAGACTTTTTCTGGCATTGCAGGTGTCTTTCCAGTTGAAGAATATATTGATATTTTATATGCCAGTTCAAGAGCTGGTATTAATGTACACCAATCATGGGTAAAACCATCAGAATCTTTGAATTCTAGGCCATAGGCACAGAGTCTTCTGATCATGTCTTCTAATGTCTGTATCATTTTTTCTGCTAGACCATCAGTTTGCAGGTGGTAAGCTGTTGATAATGAGAGTTTTGTTCCAAACAGGTTATGGAGGCTTGTCCATAATGCTGAAGTGAATTTTGGGTCTCTATCACTTATTATGTTTTGGAATAAGCCTGTGTGGCTAATAGCTTTATTCCATGTCATTATGGCTGTATCCATAGCTGTATCATCCTTGTGACATGGTTAAAACATCAGAGTTTTGCTATATCTGTCAACTAATACTAGGAAAGCATTGTAAGTTCTGTCTCCTCCTGGAGGTAATGCTGTTACCCAATCCATATGAACTATTTCCCAAAGGGATTTTGGTAGTTGGATCTGGATCGTCATTCCGAATTTCTTAACTGTGGCTCTGTTTGCTTTTTGGCATCTGCCATAGGTTTGTCAGTATTCTGAAACATCCTTCTTCCAATTTGGCCACCAAGAGCAGGTTATTACCCTCTCTAGTGTTTTGTCTTCTGAGAGATGTCCAGCTGAAACACTATCATGACATTCATTTAGTATATTGCTTATTAGAGTTTTACCTGTTAAAGCCATAACACATGTACTTTTAGTTCTATGGTAAAGGATTCCATCAAGGAGGTGGAATCTTCCTTCATCATATGCTTTTTTCCATGTTTCATCTAGCTTTGATGAAAGTGATGGGTCTTTACAGTCTTTCATTGGAATTTGGCATAAGATATGTCAGTTTTTATCCATTTTATAGCTTCCTTTTCTTGGTTAAGGAATTCTATGCCTATATCTGTTACACATATGCCTTCTATATGGTGCTCTTCCTGTGGTACCCATGCTGGATTTTCAGGTGTATTTCCCAGAGCCCATCTTCTAATACCATCTTCATTTTTATGAATATTACCAGATTTATGAACTATAGTCATATTTCCTCTATATTCTTGGATGGCAATTTGCCATCTTAACATATGTCTATTTGGGGCTTTATGTTAAGTAAAGATTTTACTGAATTGCAATCTGTAATTACATCAAACACTGTTACATCCAAATAATAGTGTAATTTTTCCAAAGCCCACACTACACATAGGCATTCCATTTGGCTTGCTCCATAACTTGCTTCTGTTGGCTTTATTTGTCTTGAAATGAAGCAAATTGGTCTTTCAACAGGTTTGTGATTGATGATTTGTGTCTGGTGTAGTGCAGCACCTAGTCCTTCTCCACAAGCATCAATGTATAGTTTAAAGGGTAGCTTCCAATCTGGCATTAGAAGAAATGGGGCATTTGTTAAGGAATTTTTCAATTCTTCACATTCCTTAACTCTTTCTTCAGTCATCTAATAGACTGTCTGCTGGTCACAGAGCTTATACAATGACTTAGCAATTCTTGCAAAATCTTTTATATGTTGTCTGTAATAACTAGCAAATCCCAGAAATGATTGCATTTCATTCTTTGTTTGGGGCATTGGTTTCAATAGTACTGCTTCTACTAAGCTTTTGTCTATGCCCAAACTTAGTTCAGATACAACATGTCCTAGTGCTTTCAGTTCACTGTATGCAAAATGACACTTCTTCAGAGATATTTTCATGTTTATTTGGACTATTTTTTGCAAGACTCTTTCTATTCTTGATAGGTGACTGTCCCAAGTCTCTGAGCAAATTATGATATCATCAATATGAATAATCAGCCATCCTTCTGATAATTCTTCAGGAAATATGGTATTCATAATCCTTTGGAAATGGGATGGGGCATTTTTTATACCAAATGGCATTCTGAGATATTTAAAGATTCTACAGTGGACTATTATCCTTGGTAGTTTCTTGGAATTTTCTGTTAAGACATTTTGATGAAAACCCTTTAGAGAATCCATGGCTGTGCTGAACTTAGCCTGAGATAATTGTGTTAATGTCTCATGAATTCTGGGTATTAGATATCTGTCAGGGATAGTATAGGTGTTCAGAGCTCTAAAGTCCCCTACCATCCTTGATTTTCCATTATGCCAGGTTATAATGACAGGTGTAGTGACCTCTACCTGTTCATTATTTCCTACTTTACTTAATACTCCAAGGTTCATTAGTTCTTTAATGTGCACCTCTAAATCTTCTCTAGGTCTTGGGCGGGGCGGGATAAGCTGGTCTTCTTAATGGAGGTGGATAAGGTTTTTCTATATTGAGGATTATGTCTACCTCATGTGCAATTATGGCACCTAGTTGTTCCTTGTCAGTTGAAAATGCATTTTTATATTTAAATAAGAGTTCAATCAATTTTTCTTTCATTTTTACAGTCAATTCATGATTGAATTCTGCCTCTTTTAGCTGTTCAGTCATGAAAAAATCCATTTCTGGGCTTTTTTCTTCATTCTTGACAGATTTAATTTCTCTTTTGTTATTGAAAAAGGCAAATTTTTGTCTTTTATTGTTTCCTATGGTAAAATATCTATCTTTTTGGTTAGAGATATCTATGCCATAAGTTGATAAGTAGTCATTTCAAAGTATAAAATGGTTACTAGTGCAGTTGTCCATTACTACAAATTCAACTTTCAATCTGATACATTGTGAAGGATGAGGAAAAATGAGTGTCAAGTAAATTATTCCAAGGGGCTTCATGCTTTCACTTGCACTACTAAATTTGACTCCTTGTATTGGTATAAGTCTTTCTTCCCAATATGGTACAATTGTTTTCAAATAACTTTTACCAAGACAGGTACAATATGCTCCTGTATGTAAGTTCACTCTTGCCTCTTGGTTTCCCACCATTACAATACTTATACTTGATTTTCCAGCTGTATATCCCATCCCTTTTTCTGGTTTGGTTCTATACAATTTAGCATCTTGTATATTTGTGAGGTTTGTATCAGATGTTCCAACTTGTGGTAAGTTTGAATTGACATCTAGTACTTCATATATTAAATCAATATTATTAATTTGTGCATTAATTATATTAATTTCATCACTTTCAGAAGTTTCTGATTCTTCAGTGTCCTTTTGAGAATTAGCTTCTTCTTCTTTAATATTGTGGTCCTCTGTTTCCACAATTTCATTGATTTCTGCTTTTTTAAGGCAATTATTGGATAAGTGTCCCATACCTCAACATTTGTGGCATTTTCTTTGCTCATTACTGTTTGATGTATTGGGATTGAAAGCTTCTTTTGGTTTATCTTCTTTTGATAAATGGCTTATTTGGACTTTTGATGTCCATTTTTTTCCAAGTTCTGCCAATTTTTCTCCTTGTCACTATGTCTTCTAGTGCATTGATATTCTCTTCTGTGGAGCATGGCTCTATACACCTGCTTCTCAGGGCATGTTCCAAATCTCCTCCACATTTCTTAAGTATTTTCATGTGTACCATTTTTTATGACATTTCTGGGTAGTGCATTTAATCTTTCAACTTGTTTTAAGAAAAAAGTCAAAGAAGGAGTTTTCAAATGCATTTTCTATTTTGTACCTCCAGGAATCATTAGCCCACTTTGTGATTATTTCTTGTTTCCACCAAGACCAGGTATTTTTTCCATTTGTTTGCCTTATGCCATAATACCATCTTTTTTCAGATTTCTCAAATAGCAGTGTAATATAGCAGTGATCAATTCATCTGGTATGGCATAATCTTCTTGTAACATGTCAATTGTTTTAATAAGTGACATATGGTCATATTCACCTTCTCATGTGAATGTTGGCCATTCTTTTGATTGAAGTGCTTCCTTCATTGAGACTTGGTTATTGTCTTGGTGACTAAAGTTGGTTATGAATGGATTTTTTAATTCCTCTTTTGGTTTAACAGGGCTTCTTATGTGAGAAAATGGGGTTGATAAATTTTGCATATTTGATTAGCCTCATTAATTTTATCCATGTTTTCAGTAATAAGCCTTATTTTGTTTTGAATATCATCTTTAAGATGCATTCTTGCTTCATCACTTTTTTTCACCTGGTCTGAAAGTAATTTTTGGTGTGATGAAGTTTTTTCTTCAAATCTTTCTACAGAAATACTTAATTTGTTCAATTTTTCAGTAGGATTATCAATACTCATGTCATAATTGATTGTCAAAGTTTTATCTTTGATATCTTTTATGTATTTATACAATTCTTGTTGTCCTTGTATTAATTTTTGAGTATTGTAAATTGAAATTCTTGGTTTGTTATTTTCAAAAATAAATTTAATTTTGTCAATTTCTTTTTTGTTTTTTACAGCAATTTTTGTTAAAGAAGATAAATTATTGTTTATTTCTTGTAATGATAATAAACTATTTTTAATTTCTTTTAGAGGTAATATACTATTTTTAATTTCTGTTAAAGTACTTACAGCATCTGAAGATAAGGTTACTTCTTTGGGAAATGAGGTTGTCTCATTCTTTGCTCCTCCTTGTCCTTGAATTCCATCAAGGTTCTGGCCATGTTTAAGACATTGTCCATTGCATCTTTTTGGATTTTAGGAATCCTGTAACTTGAGGAATATGGTTTTCTCCAGTTCTTTTTCTTGTTCTTCTTCCCTTCTTGGGGAAGTGGGTTGGCTTGGGGATTGCTGGTAGAAGTTACTGGGGCCTCTTCCTTGGTTGCCTCCTTCTTTTTGGCATGGTACTCCTTGATCTTTCTGATTTGGGGTTTGGATGATAGTGGATTCCATCCATTGGAGTATCTCACTATTTCCTCCTCTTTGAGGAACTTTTTGAGGATGTTCCAGGAGTTCATCACTCCCTGGTGTATTTGTGGCAACATTTCCCAGTCCTTGTCCTTGTACACTGGCTATTACTGCTTGTACTGGCTCATGTACATGTCTATCTGAGCCCTCTGAATGTGATTAGTACCTGTTTGAGTTACTCATACTTAGTTCTAACTCTGGTTCAGATATCATGGGCATTTCTGGGACTTGCCTTTGGGAGAAGGTACTTCCTTGTGTGGATTCTATTCCACTGGGGATATTTCCCTCTTGAGGGATCAATTCTACCTCTGAGTCCAGCTCCATCTGATTGGATGGATTATTGGGAGCCTCCTCTGGTAGTCATAATTTGAGAAATAAGCAATAAGAAGATTCCAGGACAAGAATTCTTCTTATGGCAATTTATAAAGGAGGTACTCACCTTCAGAGTCCTGAATAGTGGGTCCTGGAAAGTTTAATTTCTTAGCTTTCTTTTTCTTAGGTACAATTGGTTTTGGAGAACTTAGGAAAGTTTCTTCCACCAATCTTTCAACAGTGGCTTGATTGTCCTCTGTTGGATTATCTTCAAACACTAAAAAAGACAAATAAATATAAGTCTTTTATAAGAAGTGTTATTTTTGATAAGATATGGCAATTTTCCATGTAAAAATTGCTTTTATATCTTTGAATAAATGAAATGAATAAATAAATGAAAAAAAACAAATAAAAATGACTTTTTTTTATTGGTTTTTTAATATTTTTATTGTTTTTATGTTTTTATTTTTAATGAATAAAATAAAAATGAATATAACTATATTATTAATTTATAATAGAAAATTATTTTAATTTATAAAATATCTCTTTTAATCACTAGACTAACTCAAAGAAAGCTCTTTCAAGTCTAAGGATGTGAAAAACCATGTGTAAGACAATACAATTGCTTTCCCAATTCCTCAATAGCTTTTAAAATTAACAAATATAAAGTTATAATTTATTATTGGATAAACCCAATTAGAATATTTCTAAAGGTCTTTAAAGTAAATATCATGGCCAGGCCCCCAAATGGAAGGTTCAACTATGAAGCAATAAGTATGAGTTACTAATATTTTACTTATTGTACTCTGAATGTCCTTATAGAAAAATTAAATAAGATAAAAATAATTATTATTATTAAGGCATAAAAATAACTATATTATTGGATAAATAAATATATTAATATATAGTAATTTATATATTTGAAAGCACTCTATTATTATTACCAACAAATAGTAAAGGCTTAAAACAAATTTATTGATAAAAAACAATTAATAACAATAATATTACTAATATTAAAGTTATAAATTAATATAAATACTATTTATATTAATTAAAGAACTATTAAAGAAATAATAAAGAGAAAATAACCTACTTTTAACACTTAGTATAATAATATTGAGTAATTTTACGCCAAATTATATAAATACAACTTATTTAAATTGTATTTAAAATAAAAAATAAGAGAAATTACAAATTTTCTTGATTTTATGTGGATTTGAGATTTTTTAAGAGAATTATACCAAAACAGCAGAACAATTGAATTAATCATGTCAAAAATGATGGCTATAATAAAGATTATCTTTGGTCTATACTAATATAAAAGATTTATATACATAGAATGAAGATTCTTACCTTTGGTTTAATTGTTTTAATGTTTTGATGTGTCTGAGGGGAAAATAGAGTAAAAAGAGCTCTATTTATAGTAAATAACTCCCTTCTAGAGTCCAGTAGGTTTCTAGTAGACGTGCACTGATTTTATCCACTGGAAATGATCATTATTTTAAGGCTTAGTGATGATTATGTCATGATCAAACCATCTTATCTCATTATTATTCCATTATTTAGAGTTATGACTATAACTGTAAGTTTGATGACATCATAGGCTTTGCAGAAGCCTAACATTTGTGGATTTAATTAGTATTAATCATAATCTAATAGTATTCACCAGTTTCATTACTTATATGACTGTTAAGCTTAAAATACAATTACTGTGAGTGATCATAAATGATCAAGTTTAAGCTTAAACTTTGATCATTAATAACTGCTAAGCTATAAATGTTAAAGCTATTATGAGGGTGTATTCTGATAGCTTGGCATGTTCTCATCAAACTACCAAGAGAATTTCATTACATCATCAGAACTCTATTTTTGATGATTTTTCTTGTAACTCATCTTTTCTGTTGAAATTTAATATTTCAAACTTCAAACCATGATTTCAAGGGGTTATACCTTGAATATTATAATACAAATTACATCATTATTCACATATGAGCTAGTAGAATCTGACTGTCTACTTTTTTTCAAGTTTGGACCACTTTCACAACAAAGTGGTCAACAGCTCCATTGATTTTATTCAATAATCCATTACAGGTTTTAAGCTTGTTTATAACTTGTGAAATAAATCTCATATCTGTGTTCTTAAAGTAATTAAATGGTGAATTTCTTTTTTGCTTATCTCTCTATCTTGTATATTTCAAGAGATATTAGCTAAAAATCATGAATATATGCATTGACCAAAAAAGTGCATATATTCAGCTTAATTCCTTAAGTATTGACTTTAGAGAATAGATTTATAATTTTTTTATATGTGGATTAGTCTGGAGAATCTAATGATAAAATTTATTTTACATGTTGTTTCATTGATTTCTGAGTTAAACAAGGTTTCATACCTTTTTTAAGGTATTATTACTTATACTTCAGTAATTATTGACTTTTCAGATATTCCACAAAAATGAAATATGTGTGTTCTACCATGAGGAATCTAATGGGGAAATTTATTTCAAATTTTTACTCATTAGATTCTGAGTTAATTCAGATTTTGTACTTATTTATGGTATTTTTACTAGTGTTTGAGATAATTATTATTAGTATAATTATTACAGAAATCTTACTGTGACCTTTTTTGGATATGTGGTAATATCTCAAAGGCTCACAGCTTTGGTACCAATTCCATTATAAATTTTACTATAAAACCCACTCATAATTATAATCATTAGAGTTAAAAATGAAAATATATCTCATACTTATTATATTCCTTTCTTCCATAATAATAATAAGAAACATTAATTTTTCAATATTCTTAATGGTTATTGAATATTACTAATCTCTTATTACTAATATAGACACAGAATTTGTAAAGATAATGAACTAGAAGTGATGTTTTATAGGGATTAAGATTCACAATGTATAACATTGATTACCAATATATTTTCTGTAGATAAGAGAATTATGAATAATGATAATAAAACATACTTTTTCATGAAAGATATTTTCATATAAATAACTTGAAGAATACAATTTATAGAAGTAAGAATTAGGAATAAAAATAGTGTTTTAGTCTAATATCAGGGTATAAATAAACCAGAAAATATTTTTCGACATATAATTAAAATTTGGAGGGTAATTTGAAGATTCTTTTGGAAAAAAATATAAATCAAATTTATAATTCTGATTGTTACAGGAAAATAATTTTTATAATTAAGTGGTAAGATGATTAAAGAATTATTAATAAGGGTGTTGGGGCTTTACTAATGAGTCTTAGTGATGGTGAGCTTTTCTGAAAGCCCTGGGTGTAGTGGGTATCTGTTGGTTTACAATAATAAACCCTAAAGTATTAATATTGTAATAATAACCTGTGTAATTTCAAGGGTATCACTTCTATATGAAGCTATACCACATAAGGATACTAAGAACAGGATTATTGATAAGATTTTTGATGAAGAAAAGCCTCCTTTTATCTTGTTCTGGGGTATTAAGAGGTTCCTTACCTCTGCACATGACTACAGAGTGAAAGGTTTCACTACTATGGGTTGGTTTGAGGCTCTATACACTCAATAAAGACTGGTATTGGTTGGAAATGTGGTTTTAAAGCCACAAGTTGTCATGTTTACCCTATAAAGGGTGGAGAATTTCACTTTAGGAGTTTAAAGGTGTGTTCTGGTGCCTCTAACATGCCAGAAAATGTACATATCATTCCTGTATGGATTTTATTTGTCAATTTATGAGAAATAAAAGAATAAAGAGAATTTAATTCAATTTTACCAACAGTTGTCCCACAGTAAGATCCCATACTAGCTAGTGTGGGATTACAAATTTAAAACCTCAATATACTTCTCAGTTTTAAAGATAGAGAGCTCAAAGGTGGGCCAAGTTGTATCCCTTGACGAGCTCTACACAACTATTACTCAGCTGGTATAGCTAGAATTGAAGATGGAAAAGCTATAACAATTCTAAATTCCATGATCCATTTGTGGATGTGTTAAGAATCCTGTATTGAGCTTGTTTTCTCTGTAAACTTTGGTCTAGATGTATTATGAGGGAATCGTTGTAAGAATCAGAAAGAAAAGATTGTGCTATTTGCAAAGAGACCCCACTCTAAGTATCTCACACTATAACTGTAGAGGCTAGATTAGAGTTGAATATTCCTTTCACCATTATTTGGCTTATCTTTAGCCATAACCTCTATGGCTTTGATGCTAGCTCAATTTGACTAGTATCATTAGATAGCCCTAATTGAGAGCTTCAATTTGAACACCCCTTTGATGGTGTTCTTCCTCTTCCTCTGAATTTTAGATGAGAGATGAAAATTAAGGTTTATTCTCAGTTCTTTCTTTGAGCTGGAATAACTCTTCCACTCCTTATCCTATGGCTATAAGACTTGTATATTTGAAAATAAGTGACTTTCCTCCTTCTTTTTGATGTCATTTATGAGCTATTTTGGCTCAGGTAACAATTTAGTGGCATTTTGATCTACCATTGGCTTATGGTATTTTAGCTGTCATTCTTTTGCTCTGGTTTTGAGTCACAGGATGACAATATAGCAATAAATTTCCTTCATTTATGAAAAAAATTCACTACAGCCTATATTACTAATATTCATTCATTTGATAATTTTACATTATTCTAATTGTGCTTAATCAAAATCTTTCTAGTTTAATTTGCAGTGTATCTTCTATTGAAGAATCTCTTCATAATCAAAAGATAATCCAGCTACTAATTGCTAGTTCCATGGTACTTTATATAGTCATATATTAGAGCTTTGAGCTCATTAAAACCAATTTTACTGTTATATTATTCTTGAAGCTACCACTTCAAGAGATACCTCTTCCAAGAGGGTATTCTAATGTTATCTATAAGCATATTAACTTTTAAAAATATTTAATAAGTATTATGAGATTGTTTTAAATATTAATAATAATATTTAATTCTATCATAATAACTCAATATATATTTACAGTTATGTTGAGGAATTTAATAAATATTTCAAAATTGATTAAGTATTTATCAATGAGAAGAGCTTCTTTGATTAATGCTAAAATATTATCTTAATGAGGAATAAGAACAAGTCTTACTAATAATATCAAGAAAATAATGCACAGAGAATTCTATAATGAAAAAAAAATGAATTAACTAGTAGAAATTTCAACTCTTTTATGGTTTTGAGAGAGATATTTTATATATTTTACTATAAAAATAATTTTCTCAAAAATTGTGTAGAGAGCTTCAAATGTTATGGATGTGTCACAGGGGCCCTTCTAAGTGAAGAGGTCCTGACACTCAGTAAACTGGGACTTACTTGAAGAGGGCTCAGAATAGATGAGAGGAAAAAAAGTAGTGTAAATAAAATAATATTGCTAATAAGGAAAGCAGAAACAATAACAAGCAGTAAGAAATAAAGGAGCTAACCACAAACAATCCCAAGTCCACTGTTACAACCTGGAAGAAGGAAAGAGAGGTGTTAATAAGAATATGGCCACCACAAACTTACTGAACAGGTGAGGAATGAAAAGAAGGAATTAATAATTATAGATAGGATATTTCAATATAATAAGAAATAAGTATTTACTAATGAATAAATCCAATATATTAATTGAATGTGGAAAAGTACCCAGACGGAGGAAGATGGGCTTGTATATCTGATGATCCATTAGCCCTGATCCAAAGAATGAATTTTATTGAGAAGATTACTTGATTGAATTTATTTGGATATTAAAGGCCCTGTATGTGTCACAGTGGTCTTGTCAAAAACAAGAGTGGCCTGGCACTCAGGGATCAAGACCTCACTTGGAGGGCTCGAAAGGATAAAGAAACAAGGAAAAATATATTTATTGAAAAGGAAATAAGAGCAAGGACAAGATATTCCAAAGATAAGAAAGTAGCCAAGGGCCAAGGATAATAAAGAAAGCCAAAGGCCAAAGAGCCAACCAAATGAATCCTCAATTCACTGTTTCAACCTTCCAGAAAGAACAGTGGAATTGGTAAAGGATATGACCACCAATCTTCACTGACAGGTGAAGAGAAAAGTGCAAATGACTGACTTAAGAATATTGGTTTTTACTTTCAATAATGAAAAGAGAAATAATGATAAAAATAAATACAATTTATCAATTAGCTGGGGAAAAAGTCTTCAGGGATGGAAAGGTGGCCAGTATATGTAAAACGCTCAAGACCAATCCTGGAGGATTGATCAACCAGCTGTATTGACTGTTTTTGGTCAATACAGATCTGGAAATATTGATAATTGAACTGTGTGTCTTTAACTTCCAAAGTGGAATATGAATTGGCCCAAATGGGCCAATTTCATACAGGTTGTCTGAATACCGCCTGTATGGACCAATTGAGTGGTCCAAGCAGTTCTGGAGGGCTTGATTCCTTGACAACTGATTTTATGATTAAAAACCTCTTGAAATTGCCCTTGACAAATCCTTGACCAGTATTCTCTTGGGGGAATACTGTTGAAATGAAAGAAAAACCACCTGAAGGGCCAGGTGATTGGTGTCCTCAAATGGTCTTCTCATAGCCACCATGGATCACAAGACTGACTGGCAGAAGTCTTCCTTCAAAATGGAGTGACAGACTTGGGGAATCAATTTGGAATGATGTAATGGGGTCCTTAAACCAACACCATTGGGCTTCTGAGGAAAAATGGTGCATAATGGCATATAATACCATATATTCACCAGTCCTGGTTCCTACAGGCTTGGGTCCATTCAGATGGGCCAAGGTTTTCCTGATCTTGAGGGGAAAGCCTTTTTGAAGGTGACTGGTTTCCTCTGATTGTTGCAATAGGCCATGACTTGAGTTTGAGGTCAGTGGCCAATCTTGGGGTTCTTGGGTCCTATGACCAATTTGGGTCTTTTGAGGATTTTGGCCAAAATGGGCTCAGGTGGACCCACCTAAAATTGGGGGCTTATGGGCTGAAGCCTTGGCCTATTTTGTCCAAAGGGGGCCTAAGACATTCCATGGACTGAAGGCTGTAGAGGCCATAAGGGGCCTAAATGGCCCAAACACCCCTAATCAAAAGGGGTGGCCCAGGGGCCAGAAGCCCTTGGATGGTAGAGGGAGCCCCAGGCCCAAAATCAGAGGTATTGGCCTGGGGGTTGGTGAGGTGGTGAATGTTTCAAAAAGGCCAATGGGGAAGGATATGTCCTGAGGACCATGGATGGCCAGGGAAAAGGAGTGTGTCCCTAAGGCTAATAAACACCATAAAAGGCCAATTGGCATAGAATTGATAATACGGGAAGTTGGCCATATATTGGTGGAAGATTTATTTGCCGTAAAAAACCAAGTTGGAGGGGTCTTTCCAATGGTTGAAACAGTATGAATGTACAGGGTCTGTGCAAGAGCTTTAGTGAATCTGGGTGATCATACAGTTCCACGCTTGTGAATTCAAAACTGAATTGGTGGATTCAACTTTATGAGTGTTTCAAACAATTATTGCAGAAACTGTATGCTCATACACAGAAAGGATTTCCTGGTTTGGTGAATTTAAGTGGGGTTAAGGTTGAATGCCCTTTTCCCCTGATAGTGGCCATGAAAGTATCCCCCTCTTGAAACTGGTGGGTTCTTAAACACCATAATGATATTCTCTTGTATTTCATCTACTTTTCCCCACATTTTTTCAAAAGTATTCAGGTTTTAATTTTATGTTACTCTTGATCATTATCCTTAAGATCTTCTATCTTCACTCTTCTGACCATTTATTTCATTTTTAAAGCTGTCAATCCCTCATAACAGTAATCAATTTTCCTTTTGAGTCATTTATTCCCCAAAACAAGCCTTCTTCAATTTTCTCTGGGGGAATATCCCAAAATGGGTTCTATAGTTGTTTTCAGCTCAAACTCTGATGCAAAATGACTATATTAATCTCATTTTGCTGAAATTGTCCATACCTGCATGGGTGGCCACTTCTGGAGGAAGCTTGAAGTCTTGATTTCAAGGGACCTTGTCCCCAAATGACCTTTATGGCTGTCAGCCTGTGACTCAAAACCAGAGCACAAGCATGACAGCCAAATGCCATAAACCAATGTAGAGAAAAATACTACCAAAACATGGAGCTGAGCCAAACCAGCTCAAAAGGTATCAAAATAAAGAGGAAACGCATCTGTTTCCAAATATACAAGTCCCATCATCATTGGACAAAGGATAAAAAAGTTATTCCTGCTCAAAAAAGTTGCTGAGCATAAACCTTAATGTTCACCTCTCATCTGAAATAAAGAGGAAGAGACTTAACCCCAGAAAATGGATATTCAAACTGCAGCCCTAGGTCAGGGCTATCCAATGGTACTTGCCAAACTGAGCTAGCACCAAGACTACAGAACCTATGGTCAAAAAAAGCTCAAATAAGGGTGATTAAAATATTCACCTCTCATCTAACTTCTACAGTTTTAGTGTGAGATACCTAAGGTGGAGTCATTTTGGGAAAAACACAATAAGGGCTATGTGATGGTGCCATCCATTCCCCTATATCTTATCTAGAACAAAAGTTATGGGGAAAACATGTTCCATACAGATTTTGAGGAAATCATATATATGGATAACAAAAATTGAACATGGCATAACTTTGCCATATTTGATGTTACCCATACCAAATGAGGTACCATTGTGTAGATATCATACAGGGCTACACAATGAACCACATTTGAGTTCAATATTGCAAAAAATGGCAAAGCTATAGCAGCTTTAAGGTTAGAATTCCACAGTTTTGCCAATACACCTTTACTGTGGGATACTATCCCATAACTATTATTATGAGATTTAAAATAGACAAAGAAGCTTTTATATACTTCAATAACCCATAGTTCATTCAATACTGGGGTCCCATACAGGTTCTGTACAGCTTTCTACGTGTCATACACATTGGAAAAGGGCTGTATGGTCCCCAGATGAAAATTTTCACCCTGTATGGGAGAAAAATTCCCAGATGTGGTTTCAACACCACATCTGAGCCCAATACAAAGTATACAGGCCTTGTAAAAACCACAAGCAAGTACTCTGAAGTGAAATGAATCTTTAGTTCATCTATATGGATAGACTAGAGGACTTCTCCACCCCATTTCAGGACAAAAGGATCCTTTTTATTTTCCAGAAAAGCAATACCCATCCTGCCATTTAACTCCTATGTAGTACAACTGTCAAGAAAAGTTATACTCTTGGAAAACAATCAGGTATACTTCAAATCTTAAGTATTGTAGCTCTTATTATAGTAATCCAACTGGTAAGACTGCACCCAGGGATTTCAGCAGGGATCACCACCACTATTTTACAATAGTAACCCCCTTTATATTATAATTTAAAATGATTTTTATTATAATTATCTGTGTCACAGTCATAGTTATAGTTGTAAATACCATTATTACTGCTTTATCATAAACTCATCCTGACAATGGCCATTTGGGGCTCATTGGTAGATTTGTTCATCTCTAGACATTTTATGTACTTATTAATTATGGCCTGTAATATATGGTCCATAATTTGTAGGGCCTATTGTAGGCCCATAGGAGCACTTTTTCTGGGATTCAAGGGGGTCCAAAGGACCAATATGGGGAATTTCCCCCCATATTCACCAGGTCCAAGGAAGGGGTTTTCCCCAGAATTGAAGGGGAGGCCCCGGATTTATGAAAACAGGGTTCCAAGACAGTCTTGATGCCCATTTTGAGAACCTTGAGGGGGCCATAACTTGTCTTATGACCAAAAATCCTTGATTATCTTCAGGGGCTTTATGAATGATTCTGAGTTCCAAACTGACTCCATTCACTGAATCTTACCCTTCTGTCCTTTGTGGGTCTGGCATCTACAGTCAATTGGGCTCACTGTGGTCAATGGCATCTTCAGCCATTTTTTGATCCATCCCAAGTCTATATGATGGCTATAAGGTGGATGAGTTCTTGGACCCTACTTGTACTGAATTCTTGAAGAAATGAAAGTCCTGTTTCAACACTTCAACCCCATATCTTCAAATTGCAAACACTTCTTTGTTGGGAAGAAACATTGACATTGCCCAGGGGGACCAGTATCAATGGTAAGAAGTATTTTGTGGAGCATGAAGGGTGGGTCTTTTGGAAAAGAGTACCCAGTTCCTGATGCTCCCACCCCTGATTGTACTTCAGGGAAGTCCATTTGTAAGTGCTTTGGTTTTCTTTACTTGAATTGTATTTATGCTTTGATTTAGTGACTGGATACAGTAAAAGCAATGTTGAACAGGCCATAATCACTGCTGGGAGGCCAATTTGCTCCAGCTCTGATGTCCCCATATTTAGGGTCAACAGTCAAGGCATATAAAAGAGGATCAGGAGAAGTTTTGATTCACCAATTGACCCAGATTTGTAAGGAAGTGATGAGCTGGATGGTAAAGAAGTTGAAGTGATGCATCAATTTCTAAAATTCACTTCCTCCAAGACAGACAAGATCTCAGGCCAGAGCTCAAGCTGTCCTCACTCCAAAACCAATAGTGCCTCTTGATGGGACCCCAGAAGTTCCTCAACTGAGGGCCCATTTGGACAAGGGACTCATTATGGAAGGGGTAGGACCACCCAGGAAGTGAGGAAGACCGCCAAGAGAAGCAAGATCTTCTTTAGGAGCTGTTGGCACTTTTCCTGCCATATCAAAGACCTCTTTCAAAGGCCTTGGTGAAGAGGAGGAGGAGGATTATGTGGAATAGGAAGATTCTGATGATACTGAGGTTATCCCTGCTCCTTTGGGGGCATCTGAAGGTACTGGATGGCTAACTCTAGCCCAGTCTAATCAGAATGTCTCTCATAATTCTGACCCATTTCTATTGGACATCATGAAACAGATGACTCAGATTATGGCCAATCTTCAAGACCACCAGCCTTAAAGACTCCATCTATGAAGGCAATAGGCATTTTTGATGGGACTCAACCCTTCAAAGTTATAAGTTTTATCCAGTCCTTCCAGCTTACCTTCCATAATTATCAGGAAAATTTCTCTCACAACAGGAAGAAATTCCTTTATGTCACTTTATCTTTTTGTTGTAAGGGATGCAAAATGATTGACACTTATTATTCCAATCCCACCAATCAAGACCCAAAATACCTCCTCAATAATTATGAATTATTTCAATCTCAACTCTTTACTCTATTTGGGGACCCAAATAAAGTCATAAAAGCTGAAGCAGAGCTGGATTCCTCAAGTATGAAGGAAGGTGGGCATGTTTCATTATACGTTTCCAATTGTATATTTTTGGTTTCAAGAATTGAAGATTGGGGTGAAAGGGCTTTTATGCATCATTAGAGGAAGGGATTGCCCTCCAGAATTCTGGAAGAGCTGGCCTCCTATCCTTCAGCTATTTATTCTCTTCAAGGCTCAATGGATGTTACCCTGGAGCTTGATGCCAGGTACGATGAGAGGAAAAAATAGAATAATCTCTCTAAAGAGAATAAGACTGAAGCGTCAAAGTAAAATTATTCAAATCCTCAAAATTCTTCAGGCTCAAGGCACAAGATCAAGAAGAAATCTAATTTTTAGAAGAGGGACAAGCCCCATTTTTCTTTGCTGAATAAGGGACACCAGTTGATGGGTTCTGAAAAAGAAAGAATATTCAAAGAGGGATGGTGTTCCCATTTTGGTGGGAATAATATGCTTATGGCTTGTGTCAAAAGGCCTCTGAACCAGATTACCCAACTCAAAGACAGAATTCCCAGTCAGGGAAAAGCCTGAGTAAAGATCATGTTGTGTACAATGGTCTTCACTATTTTTCACCTAGAGCAAAATTGTGAATTCTGAATACTTTTGTCGAAAAATCTCTTAACTTTTTTGTTTTTTGTTCTCTTTTTGATGTGTTTTACAGTATTCTCATTGATTCTGGTGCTACCAACCCATTCATTTGAAAGAAGTTTGTTCACAAGTATTCTTTGACCATGACAGAACTCCCAGATAATATTCCTCTCACCATTTTGGACTCCTCAGAGTACCCTTATTTTTTTGTGACCCACCATACTAGATATATTGTTGAGCTCCATTCCTTTCCAAGATTTTAATGGGAATTCTTTGTTATTGATACTCCCAAGGAATAAGACTTCATATTGTGATTTGACTTTCTCAATCATTTCAATCCATCTGGTGATTGGAGGCAAGGGCTGATCACCTTTATTCCTTATCATAAAGAATATAATAATTCTTCCAAATCTTTCAGTAATGACTTTCCTTCTGCAAATACAGGTGCAGCTCAGGTTGGTTATTCTAGAGCAACATCAATTCCAGCTTCTGTCCATATTCTTTCCCCCAATTCTCAGCAGCCATTACTATCCTCTAGAGATTAATCTTTTAAAGAGATAAAAGATGTTGGAGAAGATAATTCTATATATTCACTTCATCTCTTCCATGGGAGTGTGTAAATTCCTCATTTATCTTATCATCACTCCCTGGAGGCGCTGTGGGATGAAGATTAAGATCCATAAGAAATTGAAGCTGTGATGAATATTGTTTCTTCTTCTTTTTACCACTATTTGGATGTATTCTCCAATGTTGAAGAAGGAAAACTTCCTCCGCACCATGCCTGTGATCATCATATTGAGCTGGAGGGGTCTTTACCTCCAGCTGGGATCATCTACTCTTTATTAAAACAAGAGTCAGAGATGCTCAGGGCCTACATTTCATAGAATGTAGAGAAATTTTTGATCTGGCCCAGCTCTTCTTCAACAGTATTACCAGTTGTTTTTGTCAAAAAGAAGGATGGTTGCCTCCATTTGTGTTCTGATTACCACAAACTATACTATTTTACTAGGAAGAACAAATATCCTTTTCATCCTATGAATAAGCTTCTCACTGTTTTTAATGGTTCTTCTATCTTCTCCAAGATTGATCTGTGTGGTGCATATAACCTTCTCATAATCAAGTAAGGTGATGAAAATTTGACATGTTTAAGAGCTAAATAGGTCAGCCGTTAGTAGTTGGTTATTCAATTTGGGATCACCAATGCTCCTACCTCTTTTCAAAACCTTGTCAATTTTATTTTCTATGATCTTCTTTATATTTATGTTACTGTTTATGTGGATTACATTATGGTCTTTTCCAATTCTGAGGAAGAGCATGTCACTCATGTTTTCACTGTTCTTTGCAGACTCAGAGCCAATAAATCATTTTTCTAAGGCTTCGAAGCTCATTTTTCATGCTTCTAGTGTTGAATATTTGGGTTATTTTTTTCTCCTTAATGCCTCAAGATTAACCAAGAAGAATTCTAGTAAATTCTCAATTAGCCTCCTTCAAAAAACCTCAAGGCTCTTCAATCCTTCCTTGGCTTTTCTGGCTTCTATTTCTTTATCATCAAGAATTATTCAAAGACAATCAGTTTACTCATAAAATCCCTCAAGAAAGATTCAATTTTCCCCCTCAATGAGGGATCTCTGAGCCAGTTTCATCAACTCAAAGAGCCCTTCACCACTGCTCCAGTTCTTTCTCACTTCAACCCATCTCTACCCACAATTGTAGAGACTAATGCCTCTGATTATTCCTTTTTTTCTGTACTGATTCAGGTGACTGACTCAGGAAAACATCCCATTGCATTTGATAGCTACAAATTAATTCCAGCAGAGCTCAATTATGAGATTCATGAAAAGGAACTCCTTGGCATAGTCTGAGCTCTCAAGAAGTGGAGGTCCTTTCTTCTTTCTCTCTCTTCCTTTTTTGAATTTCTCACCAATAATTTATCTCTTCAATATTTCATTTCCTCTAAGATTCTCACTTGCCATCACGCCCTCTGCGCTAATTTCCTTTCAGAGTTTCACTTTCAACTCACATACTGCCCTGGCCGCCTTGCAACCCTCCCAGATGCCTTATCACATAAGGAAAATTTCTACCCAGAGAGGAGGAAGGATTTCATCAGAAAAGCCCAATGAATTATCAACAAATAATAAATCAAGATGAAATTCAAGCCTCAAAATTCTTGAAACTCAAGGTAATTCCTTTTCAAATTTGGTTGAATCAATTCAGAAGTCATTATGGGAATATTTTCAGTACAGAAGTATTCTTCAAGACTTGGGTAAAGGTAAATCTGTGCAATATTATTCTCTTCATTCCTCTTTCCAAATCCTTCTCTTCAAACATTGTGTGGTGGTTCCAAATAACCCCACAATTCATCTCAACATATGCCAAAATCTTCATGAATCTCCTCTAGCTGGCCATCCTGGCTAAGAGAAGACTCTCAAACCTGTCAAGTGGGATTTACACTGGTCTGGAATGACCCAATGTATCAAGTATTATGTTTTATCCTGTTAACAGTGCTCAAGAAACAAGAATATTCATCACAACACATTTGGATTACTCAAGCCTCTTCCAATTCCAAATTGTCCTTGGATTTGTCTCTCAATGTACTTCATCACTCAATTTCCACTTTCCAGTTCTTTTGACTCAATTCTGGTCACAGTGGATGGATTTTCAAAAATGGCGATTTTTATTCCAAAGATTTCTTCAATCACCTCACTGGATTTGGCCTATTTATTTATCAAGGATACTTTCTCAAAGCATGGCCTTCCTTCAAGAATTTTCAGTGATAGAGGCTATCTTTTTGCTTCTTTCTTCTGGACCAATCTTTGTCAGCAGATCAAGATATCAAGAGATCTTTCAGCTTCTTATTGCCCTGAAATTGATGGAAAAAAGAGGGTAAATCAGATACTATAAAATTACCTTTTGATGTATGTCATCTATCATCAAGATGATTGGCACACCTGGCTCCCTCTGACTGAATTTTCCTACAGCAACTCTGACAACTCTTCAACAAAAATATCACTGTTCTTCACTGTTTATGGAAGAAATCCTTAATTAAACTCTGTTCACATAACTCAAGACCCTCCTTCCAGAAATTAATCTTCAAAAATTTAATAATAACAGAAATATGTTGAGAGAGAAGCAGAAGTTACCATAAACAGGTTTAAGAGGTATTCAGATAAAAGTAGAGCAAGTACACCTGTTTTCAACCCTGGTTACATGGTATGGCTTTCACCAAGTAAATCAAATTAAATAGACCCACAAAGAACTGTCAGAAAGATTTTTGGGTACTTTCCCAATGTTGAATAAAGTAAGTACTCATTACTTCCACTCAATTTTCCATCTCAATAGAAATCCATACACCCAGTCTTCCATATTTCCCTCTTTGAACCAGTCAATAAATCAACAATTCCAAATTGGCATAAAGATCCTCCTCCTCAATAAATGTTTGAAGAACAAGAGGAATGGGAACTATCTCAAATACTTGACTCCAAGATCAAGAGAGGAAAAGTATGGTATTTGGTGTAATCAAACAGATTCAGTCAAGACCCAGAAAGATCAGCTTGGGAGCCTTCTGAAAAACTCATGAATTGTCCTGAACTTGTCAAATATTTCCATTAATTGTATACTTATAATCCAATAAAACATTCTTCAAGAGCTTGATTCTTATGGTGCTTGATGAGGAGAGGATTATATGAGAGTAGGTTCCCACTCCTGTTATGCACCTTTAGATGTATTCTACCCCTCTTGCTGTCAGCCTCACCTGGGCCACTCTGTGAACACTTTTCAAATTTTGGACACAGATCTTTGGCCAAGCTTTCAGCATCAATTCCAGAATTATGGCCATTTTTCCTTGGGAAAATAGACCATCCTTTCTTGATGCAATTTCCAAGTCAGTCCTTCATAAAGTATTTTTCTTTATGGCACTGGTGGGAGTGGTTATTACCAAAGGTAAATCCCCCCCTGGTGTTCACTTACCTTAGGGGTCTAAAATCTGTCAAAGAATCACCTTGGCCACTCTGTGAGCACCTGTCATCAAAACTTCCTTCCCAGGCCATTAGCCAATTCAAATCGATAACCGACCTCTGGAATCAAGATTGGAACCTCCTCAAGATTCATTTTTCTCTATTTCTTTTCTTTCTTTTATTTTCCTTCTTCATTCTTTTCTTTTTAAATTTTCTTTTATCATGTCATATTTTATTTCACAAAAATAATCAATCATGAAGTTAATGTCAAAAGATGATAAAGCAAGTCCCATTTCATATGTCAATTTTTAATATCATTTTTCTTTCTCAAAAGAACTCCTCCTTATTCCTATTCCCAAACCTTTCCAATAAGCCTCAAGCAGGCTTTACCTTGTATTGGTGCTCAGGAGCTGACCATTTCAAGGTGGGGGTACTGTCACAACCATGGACAATAACCCTCTTTGACCTTTATATGGCATATGAATGCCATATCCAATTCATGGAAATTTGGCCATATCCATCATTATTTGGAAATATTAGCCACTTTCAATTTATTTCCCTCTTATGTCCATTGCATAATATGGGGCCAACCTGGCTCCTTAACAATCATCAGGCTCTTAATGGCCACTTTATGCCCTTGGGAATTTCCCAGTCATTGGGGGAAATACATCCAAAAAGACTTTATTATGCTTTTGAGTCTTTAAATACAGTTTTGTGAACTTATGACATTTTGGTGCATTCATCCATAATATGCCATTTTCCCATGTAATTTGGGAAATATGCCAAAAACTCCATATTAGTCCATTTGTGCTTAAATGCAATATTTACACATTTTGCACATTTTTGTGCATGTTGTGCAAATACAGTTTTTAAGCCTTTATAGGCTTCTTTTGGCCAAAAAATCTCTGCCAGCCCTGAAGCCACCCAAAATTCATTTTCTCCCATTATCCTCCGGGTATTATTTCAAAAGTTCTTTGGGTAATGTTTCCCTTCAATAACCAAATGTTTCATAAATGGAGTTATACATCATTATTCACCTTTTTCCACCAGAAATTCAATGTTTCCAATATCATAAAGGTATTAAAGCATCCCATCATCTCATCCAGCAGATTCATCAAGGCTCAGTTGCAAGTGTTCTTCTTATATACCAATTACTCCATAAAGAAGTCATTTGATATTTTCAATTATGCAGTATTCCTCCAAGGGTGTACTGAAAATTCATTCTCAAGGGATATTCAAGAGGCAGTTCCAAAACAATTGTCGAGTGTCAACTCTCAATCAATCTACCTTGGAAACCACATTCATTTAAGTACAGTCTTTTTTCATAAAGACCTGTATTTCATCCTTGGACCCTGGGAAGATCATTCAACTCAGTTCATTTCCCAATCTGGAAAGGTATACACTTCATCAAGCAATAAATACAACTTCAAGGACTCAATACAGATATGCTGTCAGGCTGAAGGAGTCAATCTCTCAACCTTTCATATATACCAGCCTTCTTTCAACCCTTGGGGGTTTTCCCCAAGCTAATTCATATACTTTTGTTTTTTCTTATCTTTATTTATTATTCAATTGTTAAGTGAATTCTGATATTATCAAGTAAGTCATTTAGCACCTATTCTTTCTTAGCCTGTGAGTAGATATTAGTGGTCATATCCTTTAATAATTCTATTACTCTTCCTGGAAGGTTGAGAAATTCATGAAGGACTTAGTTGGTTGTTTCTTTGGCCATTTGGCTTCATTTCTCTTATTGAATCTCATCTTGTACTTTCTTATCTTCTTGGAGAAATTTGTTTTATTGTTTTATTTCTTTATTCCTTTTGAGTCTTCCAAATGAGCTCCCTGATGACTGAGCTCCAGGCCACACTTCTTTTCCCCAAGAGCCCCTGTGACAAGAAATTTCTTTGATCCTGAATAAATTTGTTATTTTTTTCCTATGATCATGGGAGTTTTGTATTCAAAAATAGGTGGCTTTCCTCTTAATTTTGATACCTTTCATGAGCTATTTTGGCTCAGTTCCATTTCTTGGTGATATTTTACTCTTCAATTCTTTTATGGTATTTTGGCTGTCATTTTTGTTCTCTGGTTTTGAGTAACAGGCTGACATACCCTCCCTAAAAAAATATCATCAATGATCAGACTTTTCAGGCTTTCTGGAGGCTCTTGATCCTCTCAGGTGAAGGTAACCATCTGGTACGGAATTTTCTGAAAACCATTTGTCTTTGTCAGCTGTCTGGTTCTTGAGGCTTACCCAATATTGTCTATGGTCTTTCTCATTAAGTCTTGTATTCCTGTCCTTGATGATCTTATTTACTGGGACAGGAAATTCCTCCACTTCCACTATGTCTTGTGGGGTGTAGCTTTTTTCCCTAGATGGGAACCTATCCTCTCCTGTCTGGTGGTAAGGTTTAACCAAGCTCACACAGAATACTAGGTTTTTCCTGCAAAATTCCTCTGTGAGTCTGACCTCCACTGAATTTTTCTCTATCAAACTAATGATAGTAAATGGTCATAAAAATGAGTGTCTCATTCTTTTGGGGCCTTTAAAATTATTGAAGCTTGTCGCAGGGGCTCTTCTAAATGAAGAGGGCCTGGCACTTAGTAAACTGGGACTTACTTATGGAGGGCTCATGATACGGTAAATGGAAAATACACTTAAGAGTGTAATAAAATGAAATTACTAAATAAAGAAATATAAGAAAGCAGCAACAAAAATAATAAGATTAAGAATAAAAGAGCCAACCACACTGTTTCAACCTGTAAGAATGGAAAGAGAAGGGTTAATAAGGATATGGCCACCCAACTCATACTGTACGGGCAAAGAAAGAAAATTCAAAGACTAAATTAAAATTGAATAAATATAATACCCCAAATAAGGGCAAGAATATTCATAAAATAATAAATAAACTAAATTAATTAGCTGGGGATAAGTCCCCAGGCAGGAGAAAGAGGGGCTGGTATATGTGAGAATCACCATCCCTGATCCAGACAGAGAATTTTCATGAGAAAAATTGATGATTGAATTGATTCTGGCCAATAAAGGTCCTGTATTTCTGTACAGAACCTGTACAATAGGTGTGGTGGTATTGAGTTATCATGCAGTTTCAAGATGGTGTATCCAACCTGTACAGGGTCTGACAGGCTGTATTTATGAACCAGCCTGTATGCATGTTTCAGAAATGAAGATTTCTTAAACTGAATTCTGATACACACAGTGGAATTTCTGGTTTGAGGTGTTTGAGTGGGTGTAAGTATGAATACCCTTACCCCTGTCTAGTGGTTGTTACAGTATCCCCCTCTTGAAACTGGTGGGCTCCTGAAAACCATAATACCCTTCCACCGTTGGGTGGCATCTCAATATCCCCACATTTTGTTTTCAAAATTTTTCTTTTTAATTTATCTTTTCCTCTTGACCATTATCCTTAAAATCCACTCTTCCTTTTTCATTGTCATACTTAATTTAATTTATCTTCCCCCCATTTTTCTAAATTGAGTAAGTCTTTTTTAGCTTTTGAAATATGTTTTTCTTTTAATTCAATCAGTATCCTCTTTTAATGCATGGCTCTTGGGTTGTATCCCAAAAAGAATTCTATAGAGCCCTTCTGCTCAAAAAATGATGGCCAATGAGTATATGAACCTATATCTCAGTGTGATTTGGCCACCTTGATATTTTGGGTCCTCCTTGCCTTGATTGAAAATTCTTGAAGCCTAATAACAGGGGTCTTGTCCCTATTGTCCTTGAGAAATGGCCTAAGAATTGCTTTGGGACCATGTTGGACCATTCTGATGATTCTTGGTCCTGGCCATCACCATTGCCAATCTTAAAATTTTATGATTTAGGGCCATTTCTGGCTTTTTTGGGCTCATTGTCTGTTTTGGTGCCCTACAGTCCATGGGGGCTGTTGGAGGCCCCCTGGACCCAATTATGCTGGGGCTCCAGGGGGTCCATGGGACCAAGCCTTCCACCACATGGCCTGGGCCCATTCAGAGGGTCCAGGACAATCAAGAACCTGACCTCCCCAAAGTTGAAGGTGAGGTCCTGGCTAGTGATTTGAACCCAAGAGGACCTTGGGTCTTCATTTTTGAGGACTTTGAGGGGAGCCATAGCTGAGCTATGGCCCCACTTCCTTGATTAATTTTTTTCAGGCTGGAAGTGCATTATTCTGATTCCTTGAATTCTTCTGCTTGCATAAATCTTTAGTCATGAGTTCCAAACTGACTGAACTTACTGAATCTTCTCCTTTGGCACTGCCACCTTCTGTGCTTTGAGGTTCTGGCATCCTCAGCTGATTGGCTTCATCTTTGTCAATGGCTTCCTCTGGTCACTTTGATCCTGTCCAAACCTATGATGGTTATAAAGCAGTTGAGGTTCTTTATCCTTCTTATACCAAGTGTTTGGCCAAAGGAAAGGATTGTTTTCAACATTAAAATCCAAGGTCTTCAAATTTCCATTTCTGATTTGTTGGGAAGAAGCCATGTCATCATACTGGATCATTGGCTTCCAACATCAGAATATATTTATGGAGTAAGAAGGATGGACCTTTTGGGAAGTAGTTCCCAGTTTCTGAGGCCCCTACCCCTTATGGTAATTCAGGGTATTCTAATTGTGAGTCTGGTGAATTTCATGATTGAATTGAGTACTGAAATCTCGATATAGTGACTGGTTCTGGGCAAAGGGATGTGGCCAGGTGGGCTAATGCTGGAGGGCCCATCCCAGTTGGTGGTAGGCCAATCAATTCCAGCTCAAAAGTCCCCATATCCAGGCTCAATACTGAAGGTTTAGTGAAAAGGATAAAACAGATTTCCAATTCCCCTCCTGATCCTGATTCTGAAGGTAGTGATGAATTGGATGGTGAAGAAGTTGAGGTGGTTCATAATTCCATTGGCCATCAATCCAGTACTTCCCCTTCTCATCCTCCTTCCAAAACATTCCAAATTCACATTATTCCCAGAACTCCCAGAACTTTCTAGCCAACTCTTGCTACCCTTCCCACTACTCTTCCTCCAGCTTCACCAAGTTCCTCCAATTCTAGGCCTGCCTTGATTCCGGCAGTAAGACCATCCCCCATAGTCACTTCTCAAAAACTTCAACCTGTGGCCAGCTTCAGTAGAAGAAGAGAAGAACTTTCTCCTTTTCCATTTCCTGCCGCTCAAGCCTTTCAACAAAGAGAGCATTGGCCCATCCAAGCTACCAGAGGAGATCCAAATACGGGAAGTGAAAATCAAGATGCTGTGGCCAGGTTGTTTAAAAGGGAGGTTATTAAGTATTCTAATCATAGGGCTATTCCTGGGACTGCCTCTGAGGAAATTTCTGCAAACTTTTCCTGGTATGAAGATGAACTGATCAATGATTTCCACAGAACGTTTGACCATTTGGGTAGGTATAACTAGTTGCCTTTTCCTTGTTTGTGTTTGTTTTGGCTTCTTTCCCCACTCTTATAAAATACTAAAAAATAAAATGGAACCTCCAAATACATGATATGGGGGGATGCTTCTGCTTCAAAGAAATAAAAGAAATAAAATTATACAAGTAAATAAAGAAAAGAAATTGAGAGAGAAAAGAGAGTAAAGAAAAGAATAAAGATATTCCTTAGGTTTGTCCTTCTTGTGGTGAGTTGCTTGATTTTTGCCAAGCATTTGATGCTCACAGAGTGGCCAAGGTGATGTTTTACAAGAAGTAAAACCCTCAGGGATGCATACCAGGAGATGGAACTTACTTTCATAACTTCCACTCCCCCCCAAGCACCATAAAAGAATAATTTTTCCATAATTTATTTTGAAGTAATGAATGTCTTGAATGATAATAATTGGCATAAGCTGGAAAATAAAGAACAAAAAGAGAAGGAAGAATTTGGCCATATCTTGATGAAAGGTCCAAATTCAAGGGTATTGATGTTGCAAGTCCTTCTGAATCTGTCCCACGAGTTTACAAGTTCTCACAAAGTGGCCAAGGTGATTCTTACAAAATATTTGGGGAAAATACCTCTTTAGAGGTGCATTCCAGGAGAGGAACTTACTTTCATAAAATCCAATCCCCACCAAGCACCATAAATCAAACTCTTGAGGTATTTGGGCCAGGCTTGTCAGGATACAATGAGTGGAGATCTTTGACAAGGTCTGGTGAGTTGGTAAGGTTGGAAGCCGGTTCCCAAGTTGCTCTTTATGGGTCTTCACTGAATTCTTTCCACTCTAGAAGATACCATAATTTACTTCCTTTGAGTTTTGAGTCCAGAACCTGAGCCACTTCCCATTCTTATTTCTCCTCCACTAGGATTGGTGGTGGTGTCAATTGATTTTGATTTGGGATACTTGACTGCTTTACTGGTTCTAGTAATGACACATGGAAGATAGGGTGAACCAACTTCCATTGCAAAGGCAACTTGAGGTGATATGCATGGCTTCCAACTTTCTTGAAGAATTCAAAATGTCCCAAAAATCTTTCTTAAAGCTTCTTGGTGGATTTTTTAGTCTTGATATTCTTGGAGGCTATCAATACTTTGTCCCCAGGTTGTAAATCAGGTGGAATTGTCCTATTTTTATCTGCATACTTATTGAATCTCCTTATTGCTGACTCTAATTGTTCTTTGACTACTTTCTGTAATTATTGTAGTTTTGTTGATAACATTTCAGCAGTTGAGTATTGAGAAATATGGATTGAGTAAAACCTAGATTTCTTTGATAAATGGTGAAAAAAGGTGATTGCTTTGTTGATGAGTGTTCTGTATTATTGTAGGAAAATTCAGCCAGAGGGAGCCAGGTGTGCCAGTCATCTTGATGGTAACGGACATACATATGAAGATACTGTTCTAGAATCTGATTTACCCTCCAGGTCTGTCTGTCTGTTTCAGGATGAAAAGCAGTCAAAAGATCTGATGATATCTTGAGCTTCTGACATAATTGAGTCCAAAATGATGAAACAAATAAAGATCCTCTATCACTAACAATACTGGCTGGGATACCATGTTTGGAAAATACATGGTTAATGAAGGTTTGAGCTAAGTCCAGGGCAGTAATTGTTCCATAAGCTGGAATTAAGATTTCCATTTTTGATAATCTGTCCACCACTACTAAAATTGAATCAAATTTGTTTGACAGGGGCAATTGAGTGATAAATTCCATTGATAATGAATTCCAAGGACCAGAAGGAATTTGAAGAGGCTTGAGTAATCCAAACTTCTTATGATGAATGTTCTTGTTTCTTGAACATTGCTAGAATGAGTATATATATTCCTTAATGAATTTATTCATTCCCTCCCAAGAAAGATCTCTCTTGATGAGCTTGAGGGTCTTCTCCTGGCCAGGATGGCCAGGAAATGGTGAGTCATGGCTCTTTTGAAGAACATTGAGCTGGATTTCTTCATTGCTTGTGATTACCACTCTCTCTTTTAATGTAAACAAATTGGCTTGAGGTTCAAGACAATAATCTGAGACTGATTCACCTCTTTCTAGTTTCTTGGGTATTTCCTTGTAGTATTTTTCTTGCCATACTTCTTTTTGAATCTGTTCAACTAAATCTGAGAATATTCCAACCTTGATTGTGGATAATCTTGACTCTTGAATTCCATCTTTCTTGATTACTTGATGAAAGTTCTGAGGATTCTTGCTGATGAAGTCCACCCCCCTCTCTGGGTACACATTGTCCCAAAGTGACACGGCATCTGGTAAAGTGGCCAGCCTTCCTGGGTGGTAAGTCATAGTGAAATGGGACTCAGAAAGAAATTCAGCCCGATGGGCCTGATGATGAGTAAGAACTTTGGAAGAAATGAAATCATGAAGAGAAGAGTGTTCTGTCAAGACCTCAAAAGGATTGGAAAGAGAAAGAAAAAATCTCTCCAGTGCTTGAGAGCCCAAACTATGCCAAGGAGTGCATTGCCATGAATTTCATAGTTCAGCTCAGATGGGAGAAGCTTGTGACTATCAAATGCAATGGGATGCTTTCCTGAGTAATTCACCTGACTCAGTACAGCACCCAGGGAATAATCAGATGCATCAGTCTCTACAATAGCTGGTAGAGAAGGATTGAAATGGGAAATGATGGGAGCAGTGGTGAAAGCTTCATTGAGTATTTGAAGCTGACTAAGAGCTTCCTAATTGAAGATAAAAGGAGATTCTTTTTTGAGGAGGAAAGTGAGAGCAGTGATTTTTTTGGAGTAATTTTTAATGAAACCACAATGGAAATTGGCAAAGCCAAGAAAAGATTGAAGGGCTTTGATGTTATTGGGCTGTGGCCAATTGAGGATTTGCTGAATATTTGAATAATCTATCTTGGGGAAATCACTTGAAACAGCATTGCCCAATTATTCCACACTTGAGGAATGGAATACACACTTTGAGGCTTTGGCAAAAACATTATTGTCCCTCAGTCTTTGGAGGACAGAGTTCACATGTCTGAAATGTTCCTATTCAGAACTAGAAAAGACCATAATATCATCTAAATAAACTATAACAAAAATTTCCAAGAAATATGCAAACATATCATTCACAAGATTCTGTAAAGAAGCCAGAGCATTGGTAAGACCAAATGACATAACCAAATACTCATAACTACCATATTTTGTTCTAAAGGCAGTTAAGTGCTCATCCCCCTCTCAGATTCTCAGGAGATTATATGCACCACACAGATCTATCTTGGAGAAGATAGTGGAACTGTTGGATATGGTAAGAAGCTGGTTCATAGGAGGAACAGGATACCTGTTTTTCCTAGTGTCAGCATTGAGTTTGTGGTAGTCAACACACAAACAAAGTCCACCATCCTTTTTCTTAACAAAAAGGACGTGTGCTCCTGTTGAGGTGGAGGTTGGCCTTATGAAACCTTTCTCTACATTCTCTGAAATGTAGGCCCATAGTGTTTCTGACTCTTGATTTGATAATGAGTAGATAATACTAAGTGGAGGTAGAAGACCCTCCAGTTCAATGTGATGATCACAGGCACAGTGTGGAGGGATTTCCTCTGCTTTCACCTTGGATAATACATCCAAATATTGGTGATAAGCAGGAGAGACTACCTTAAACATAGTTTAAATTTCTTCTGGCTCTTCCTCCTCATCCCACTGCTCCTCCAGGGAGGAATTAAAGGATAAAGGAGGAAGGTCTATATCCCCTTGAAAGAGATGAAGTGAAGATATAGCAACATCTTCTCCAACATCTTTTATCTCTTTAAAGACTTCATCTCTTGATAGAAGTAATGACTAAGAGGGAATTATGGAAGGGATATGGACAGAAGAAGGAAGGGAAGGTGACTTAAGCTCCCCAAACAGAGAAAAACTGTTGAAAACCATGGCCAAGTCATTACTAGTAGAAGAATTAATACCACTAAAATCCTTATTACTAGAACCATAGGTGATCAATTCATTTTTCCAATCAATAATGGGATCAAAATGTTATAGGAAATAATAGCCCAATATTAGGTCTTCTTCCTTGGGTGAATCTATGATTAAGATTCCAATTCAAATCTTGGGAAGGAAGGCAAGTCAGCTACCCACTTGGTATAGTGAGTGATGAACAAGGAAGATGATTTATTTGAATCCAGAATGAAAAGAGGAATCTTTTCAGGGCGCTCTGACACAGTCAATGAGTACTTGAGAACAAAATTCTTTGCAATAAAAGAGTTTGTAGTACCACAATTAATGAGAATACTATAAAAGATATCAGAGACAGAGGAGGAAATAAGACATTTTAAACATTTCTTGACACTAGTATCCAGAGTGCACAATTGCACCCTTGAAGGAAATAAGTGAGAACCATTGAACACATCATGATCCCCACTCAGGCTTTTCCCTGCTTGCTAGGGAAGCCTCTTGATGATCCAAACTTTTTCTGGGGTCTCTTGAAGCATTTTTCAATTGGGTGTTTTCCACCACAATAAGTACATAAGCCTTCTTTAATCCTCCCCTCCTTTTCAGAATCAATTATTTTATTGTTCTTATTGAGGAGAGCAGAATGAGACTTATCCTTTGAAGATTGAAATTGCTTGCCCTTCTCATTCCTTTTATGGTGAGGCCTTTTTGAAGAAGAGCCCTGAGGGATTGGATCAAATGACAGGAGGCATCGTTTCTTGATTGCCACCCTTTTCCTTCTTCCTCTCATGGTACCTGGTATCTAATTCCAGGGTGATATCTGTGAGTTCTTTAAGAGTGTAAAAAGTTCCAGGGTGAGAAGCCAACTAATCTAGTAACCTTGATTCCAATCCTCTTCTATAAACATGAATAGAAGCCCTTTCTCCCCAATCTCTGATCCTTGACATTGAAATTCTGAAATCAGCAATGTACAAGGATACATGACCACTTTCCTTCATCCTCAAATTGTCCAGCTCTTGTTCATCTTTCCTGACTTCATGGGGATCACCAAACAGAGTGAATAATTGAGCTTCAAATAACTGCCAATTATTGAGGAGGTAGGAAGGATTTTCATTGGAAATATTTGAAAGGTAGGTTTTGATCCATTTTCCAGCTCTACCAGTGATAAAAGAAGTTGAGTACATAACTTTCTTCCTGTAAGAGAAGAAATTTGCTGGATCATTATGGAAAATCAATTCACAGGATTGGATAAATCCTCTCAATTTATGGGCTTGAGTACCATCAAAACAATCAGGTGCCTTTATTGATAGAGTATTGAATGCAGGGGTCTTGGAATTGTTCCTGGGAGAAACTGCTTGAGTAAGCTGCCCCATGAATTGAGTCATCTGCTCTATCATCTTGAGGAAATTTGGTTCAGCTTGAGAGACAAGAGGTTGATTAGAATGGGCTAGATTTTCAGCTTCAGTAGCCTCAGTGGCACCTTCCAGGGCAGCTGCCACTTCAGTTTCCTCAGACTCCTCCTCTCCCACAGACTCCCCCCTCTTCATCTTAAGCTTCCACCAATCTATTTCTAGGAACTTGGGAAATGCTTGGATAACCACCCAACAAGCCAGAGACTGATCTTAATCTTCTTTACTTCACACCTCCTCTTCTCGAGGGTGCTTCTTCTTCCATTGGTGGTCCTCTGTCCAAATTTGCACTCAGTTGATGAACTGATGGTGTGCAGTCAAGAGGAGCCCTTGCTGTAGGAGTGAGAACATCTTGATGTCTTTGAGATATTGTATTCTTGGCTGGGGGGCTATGCTGAACTTGCATTATGAAAGAATAGGAGAATAAGTTGATGGTACTTGAAAATGAGGAATCAAAAGCTTGGCCAAATCAATATCAATGAAATTCTTGATGAATCTTGAGGAATCAACCAAAAGTCTTCAGTTGAAATAAAATTCAATCAATCAATTAATCGATTCAGTCAATATCAAAGTCAATTTCAAATAAAACATCAATGAGTCTTGAAGAATTCAACAATTAATAATCAATAGATGTCTTAAGGAATCAATCAATCAATCAACATCTTCAGGTATCATTCCAATATCTTTATTAATAAAGTCAATCAATAATCAAATCAACTCTTGAGGGTAATCAGTTTCTTGAAGAATTCAAATCAGACAGTTTACCCAATCCAAACAGAATCCTTAATTTCTCAATCAATAACCCAAAAAATTCCCAATCAATTAACCAATCAATATAATTCCTAATGAGACCTTAATAATCAAACAAAAGGAAAATTTGATTTGATAAAAAGTGAGAATGAAATTGATATGGTCAGAAATGATTAAAAAATGAGAAGAATCAATTTTCATTTGAATGAGATGAAAATTAATGAGATAAAAATCATAATCATGAAGAATAATAAGATCATAGAAGAGTCATAATTTGGAAACTGGGGGAAATGAAATTAAATGAATGAAAATAAAGAAGCAATTTTAGTTAATTAATTTAATTTCACAAGGTCTCTTCTAAATGAAGAGGGCCTGGCACTTAGTAAACTGGGACTTACTTATGGATGGCTCAGGATATGGTAAATGGAAAACACACTTAGGATTGTAATAAGATGAAATTACTAAATGAAGAAATATAATAAAGCAGAAACAGAAATAATAAGAGTAAGAAGAAAAGAGACAACCACAAACAAGTCCAATTCCACTGTTTCAACCTGTCAGAATGGAAAGGGAAGGGTTAATAAGGATATGGCCACCCAGCTCATACTGTACAGGCAAAGAAAGAAAATGCAAAAAACTAAATTAAAATTGAAGAAATATAATACCCAAAATAAGGATAATAATATTCATAAAATAATAAATAACCTAAATTAATTAACTGGGGAAAAGTTCCCAGGGGGAGAAAGAGGGGCTGGTATATGTGAGAATCACCAGCCCTGATCCAGACAGAGAATTTTCATGAGAATGATTGATAATTGAATTGAGTCTATTCAATACAGGTCCTGTACAAGAGGTGTGGTTTTATTGAGTAATCATACAGTTTCAGGATTGTGTATCCAAACTGTATTGGGTAATTCCAACCTGTACAGGAGCCAACAGGCTGTATTGATGAATCAGCCTGTATGCATGTTTCAGAAAGGAAGATTGCTGAAGCTGAATGCTGATACACACAGTGGATTTTCTGGTTTGAGGTGTTTGGGTGGGTGTAAGTATTAATACCCTTACCCCTGGCTAGTGGTTGTTACAAAGCTCAAAGTAGACACCAGCACTTGGTCACCTTCCCTGAAGTTGGGTTCTTTGTGGATCTTTCCATACCTCTGTTTGTTATATTCCTTTGCCTCAGCTATGCATTCAGCTTCTGTGTCAAATGCTCTTTTCCACATATCATGGCAGTCTTTGGCTTTTGGGTAGATTTTGAGATGGTTTTTCTTCATGTTATTAACAGGATGTAAGGGGTTCCACCCATTCTCCACAAGTGAGGGTGATTTCCCTGTTGTAGAGTTCTGGCTGGTGCTGTAAACCAGTTGTATTTCTGGTAGGGGTGTAATCAAGTCATGGCTATATCCTTCATGGTCTTTGTATTCCATTCCATAAGCACAGAATCTCCTGATGATATCCTCCAGTGTCTGGATAATCCTTTCAGCTAGTCCATCTTTGTGTGGAAGTTAAGCTGTATAAAATTCAAGTTTAGTACCAAGCATATAATAAAGTTTAGTCCAAAATTCTAATGTGAACTTTGGGTCCCTGTAATTAATTATGATTTTCAGGACTCCACATGTAGCTATGATGTACTTCCAGAATAACAATTATGTGTGCAGAGCTGTATCCTCTTTGTGTCATGGTAGGTATCTGACACTTTTTCTTTGCCTTTCTGCTATGACTAGGCAAGCATTGAAGTTTTCTTTTCCTCCTGGGACAATTCCTGTTCCCCATTCCATGTTAATGGTTTACCATAGGGTTTTGGGCTCCTCTATGTTATAGAGTATTCCATACTTCCTCTCATGTTTCCTGTTTTCCTTCTGGCCTCTTTCACAAGTTTTGATGTATACACTCAACTCTTTTTCCCACTTATTCCACCAAGATGTTCTTACTACCCTCTCTTTGGTCCTATCTTCACTCATGTGTCCCATGTAGGGGTAGTCACGGCATTCCTGAAGTATTAGTAAGACATGGTCTCTGTCTATAGCTGTGAGGGCACCAATTTTTTTCTCTCTTTCATAGAGCAGTTCATCTATAAGGAAAGATTCATTGTCCTTATTGTCCCTTAACCAAGGTTCCTTCTACTTGTATTCCTGTTCTGGACTCCTATACTTCTGTTGAAGGAGTGACATCAGTATACTAAACTGTTTGTGTTTTGAATAGAATTTATTAACTGAATTGAAAAATTAATTGTGGATTTCAGAAGAGCTTATCCCTAAGATGTTTTTTTGTTTCTTACAGTCAAATGTAGTCAGTATCTGGGCTACCACTTCCTGGTGCATACTCTGAAAATCTGTAGTTCTTCTTCCTATCTATTTCCATGAAATAGAGAGGAATCTTAGCAGCTACTTCTGGTTCATAAGCTGTGTTTCAATTGACATTATCCAGTGGCCATCAGCTAAGTCCCCCTACATTGGTTTTGCTCTTTCCTTCCTTTTATATGATGTTCATGTTACCCCTATGCTCTTGGATGGATATTTGCCACCTCAACATATGCCTATTGGTAGTTTCCATGTTGAGCAAGGAATTGAGTGCAGTACAGTCTGTGTATACTTCAAATACTGAACCCTCCAAATATTAATTGATTTTCTCAAGGGCCCATACAAGAAATATACATTATGTCTGTGTTGCTCCAGATCTGGCTTCTGAATCTTTCAGTTTCCTGGAGATATAAAATATTAGTGCTTCTCTTGGTTCACCATCTGCAATTTGTCTTTGGCTCAGAGCTTCTCCCAAATCTTGACTGCAAGCTGCATCTATGTACAGCTTGAATAGTAATTCAAAGTCTTGTAGCATGATGCAAGCTGCATTGGTGAATTCATTATTTATCCTCTCATATGCATCCCTTCTTTCCTTGTTACTATTAAGAGCTACATCTTTTGAACATAGCTTTTACAAGCTTCTAGTAATGTGGAAAGAATTGTTGATGTGGTTTCTGTAGTAGCTAGCAAACCCAAGGAGAGATTGCATCTATTTTATGTTCTTTGGTACTGGCTTTTGCATTAATGCTGCTACTTTTTTCTGATCTATGGCCAGACTAAGACATGAGACTTTATGTCCCAGCTCCAATAGTTTCTGTTGGCCAAAGTTACACTTCTTAAGTGAAATTTTTAGATTTATGGGTGTTCATTTACTCAAGACTTTTTCTATTCATTGCACATGGTCTTCCCATGCTTCTGAGTATATAATTATATTGTCAATATATACTACCATCCAGCCTGCAAAATATTTCTTCTGGAAATATTATGTCCATAATCCTTTCGAAGTGGGCTGGTTCATTTTTGATTCAAAATGGTGTCCTGTTGTACTCATATTTACCCATGTGGCATATGATTCTGGGTAGCTTCATGCAGTTTGGTTTAACTCCATTTTTGTGAAATCCTTTTATATAATCCATCTTATTAATGTATTTTTCTTTTTCCATTTTATCCTTGATATAGGGTAAATGTCTGCCTTTTTTTAGCTTCCAAGTGCTCTGAAGTCTCCGTACAATCCATATTTCTCATAATTCCCAGTGATTGGGACAGGGGTGGTTACTTCCACTATTCCATTAATTCCAATCTTTCTGATGAAATCCATGTCTTGGAGTTCATTGACATGTTTTTCAATTTCTTTCCTAGTTTCCAGGCCTTCTGAGAATGGGTGGTTAAGGTCTTTCCACATCTATATATAGTTCTATATCCTGGCCTCTAATGTTTCCAAGGGTTGTTCCCCTATGTAAAAAGCTTGTCTGTTCTTTCTCAAAGCTTTTAATGAACTGATTTTGTGTTCACTAATGAGTTTAAAGGTAAATTGTGCCTCTCTTGATTTGTTTAGTAATTTCTCTAAGGTTTCTTGGTGAGACAACTGGTATATATCAAGTTGAAATTTATTTTCCTTGTTTGTACCTATTGTAACATGCCTGTTTATACTATTGTAAATACCAATTTTATACATCCTCTGGTAATCTGTTCCTAGTAGTAACCCTCTGGTGTATGCAGCTTCAAATACTACAAACTCTGGGTTAAGTCTGATATTACCTCTGCTGTGGGGTATTATTATCTCCTTGATAATAGTCCCAATGGATTTCATCTTCCACAATTCACTTTTGAGATTCTTTGCTTGAGCTGGAAAGAGTCATTTTTCTTGGCCAGATATTCTTTTGCCACTATTTAGAAGTGTGCTCCACTGTCAATGATTAATGTGTGTTGAGCATTCTCAACACAAACAGTCATCTTAGTGGCTGTACCATGAATATATTTCATTCCTTTAGTTGTCATAACTATAAATGTCTGTGCATCCTCTGTGTCCTTGCACAAGTCTTGTGATAGTCCTGCTTTCAGCTCTATGTCCTGAACTTCTAATTGGGTTTCCCCTTGGTACTCCACCAGAAATTCCTCTATTTGGTCTTGATCATCATCAGAGTTTTTTCTGATGGCATACCCCATATGGTCAGATTCAAAATCCTCTGCTTGGATTTTTTCCTCTGGGACTTTCTCAATGGCATAGATTTTCTTCTGTGCCTTTGGAAATTTGTTAGAATAGTGGTTGGTTTACCCACAATTGTGACAAGAATTGTTCTTCTTAGTCACTTCTGCCACTTTTTCTTTGGGTTTTTCTTCATTTTCAACCCTGAAAGGCTGTTATATCTGAAACTTTTGCCTTTATATGGGAAATATTCCCCTATATTTGTCCTTTTCCTTACATCTTGCAAGGTGTTTTCATTTTCATCTAGAGCTCAGCTTTGGTTGCACCTGCATTTTAATGTATACTCTAGCTCTCCCAGAAGTTGTGTCAACATTTTATGATTTCCCATCTGAGTGTTCATATGAGGATCACTGGCTTCAAGTATTTAGATTTCTTGAGACACCACTCATAAGGATCTTTGTCCACTGAGTATTTGTCATTTTCAAATGACATGGTCCTTTCCCATATCCAATTACTATTGCTGTAATTTTTGATTCTTTGGCTCTTCCACAATGGCCAGTTTATTCTGCCATGGATTCCTTTTATTTCTTTGTACCAAATACTAGCATCTCCTTTGAATTCTGTTTTTATTCTAGCTGTACGCCAGTAGTCTGGTATACTTGGCACATCAATGGAGAGTCCATCAATATGATCAATGAGCTCTATATGATCATTTTCTCCTACACCATAGACGTTTGGCCAGCTTGTGACTTCTGGATGTTGTTTAAAGGCTTCCTTCTCTGGGTAATTCATATTATCTCCATCCTGGTATTGTGATGGGGAGCTATACTTACTCTCCATTGGAGAATCTGCTTTTATGTCTTCTTGGAGGTGTGAATTATTGTCAAAAACGTGGCCCTGACTTTTTGGTTTCAGTTTTATGCCAACATTGAGCAATTTTTTCATGTCTTGATCCAGGTATTCCCTGTCTCTTTTGCAGTTGTATCACTCCTCTAAGACTTGGTTCAGCCTTTTTTTGGTTTCTTCTGGGGCTTTACTTAGTTTAGCAAATCCTTCTTCAAGAGTATGAATGGTTTTTTTTTGTAAGGTTATCAAAAGTTTTAAGCTTAAATTATTTTCATGGAGGTTTCCAAACTCTTTTTGAATTTTCTCTCAAAATTTTACATTTTTAACCACAGTTCATTATTGCTTATGTTACTCTCAGGTGTAAAAACACTATGTTCATTCTTAGTGGAGATATTATTTCTAGTTTTAGGTGTATTTACAACTATTTGTTGGTACTTTGAACTTCTTTCACTAAGCCCAACATCTTCTGGATAATTGGTTCTTATTCTTTCTTCTTCTGGCTTAAATTAGTCTTGTTCTTGCCCTTTGGTCCTTGTCTTCTCCTGGAAAATTCCTCAAATTCTGACAAATGGTGACTCTTGGCAACTGAATTTCTGGATTCTTAGTGGTTTGAAGCCACTGGAAAGCTGGTTTTTTCTACTCCTTGTGAGCTTGAAGGAGTCAGAATATGCTCTTTCTGGCTCTCTTCACCATGAGAAAAAAGCTATCTCCATCAGCAGGGGTAGAAGGTCCAACTCAGCCTTCATCTTGCTTCAAACTGGGCTTTAACTTGTTATTTTTATTTGGTCATATTTTAAGCTGGATCTTCAAGGTGGAATATTTTTTACATTGAACTCAATTGAGCTTTTTTATATGTAGGTGCTTTTAACAGTAAGCTCTTCTAATAACTTCTTTGAATACAAAAATAGAGAAACAAACTCCATTCTAAGGCTACTCTCAGATAAATATTAGACCTGACATCACTATTTCTCACTTTCCTCTTTGCCTAATCTCTAATCACATGAATTCTTGAATAATATTTTCCTCACAAATGTCCAAAATTAGTCACTGAGCTGAATTGATTAATCAAAATTACTAAAAGTTTTCATCCTTATTAAAATTTCTCCTCACTATCATCTACTATTTAATAGATGCTCTCCTTAACACTTCCAATTTCTATATCTTCTTGTTTTCCCTGACTTTATTTTAATATTCATTTTATGCAATTCAACAAATCAAAATGACATAAGTTCTATTTTTAACCTTTCAAATGTTCCCCAAAATTTTTTCATGAGCATATAATCAAACACACCATCTTATAAATACATTGTCTCATAATTATTCTTGGCTCAAAATATCCAAAAAATAACTTTTTTATACTGATATGGGAGGAAGAATTCCCATACTTTTTCCAAAAAGGGGAGTTTCAACACATTTTGAGTTTTTCTGTATGTTACCTTTGAAAAATCCAATTATTCTGTAATATAAGAGCTACTTTAGCCATATATAGCTAAAGGTTATTGTCAGTAAATTCTCTTTGTATATTGAATTTCCATTTATTTAAGCAAGGGATTGATTAAAGGTGTGTTGAAGAGTCTACATCTTTTGCTAATGGCAATTTAATAAATTTTTGGTCATTATATTTGATTTATTTTGTACAAAAATGATGAGTTCACAACATATATTCTCAATTGGAAATCTTAAATACTTATGCTCTCCTCTATTAAACTATTTATTTCTAGCTGTATTAATCACTATACTGTTTCTCTACCGAATTCAATAAAATTGAATGTAATTCCTGAAATATATTTCTGATACTGGGAATAAAATTGAAGAAATGGATTGATATTATGATGATTAAATTTTTGAATTCACCTTACTCTGATTATTCTTTCCAATAAAACAATGAATGATATTAGGATTGAATTCTTTTATATATGTTGATTTTGTCAAAGGAAGTTAATTTATGCTAGTGAGAATTTCCAAATTTCTTTGGAAAAGATATTCATGCTTTCAATAACTACCTTTAAGGCTAGAAGATTGTCTACAAAAGCTAGATTGATTAGAAAGAGCTTATGCTTTAATTTTCATGAATAGCTTTGATATAGCTTGAATAAATTTTATCTCTGATAGATATAAAAATATATTCAAATTTAAAAGTAATTCTAAAATTAAACTTCAATTCACCACTTTATACATCCAATGAATTTGTTAAATATTTAGCCCTGAATGAAGAATGTTTTAGTAATATGCAAGCACAAATATGTCATTTTGGTGCAAGACTAATGTACCCAATCGAAAAATTACCCATCCAATGAATAAGCTGTAATGAAAGATTTATTCATGAGCCAAATTTCAGATACATTCTGATATAATAGTTTGATATATGTAATGAACTCAAATTGATTGTAAAACTGATCTCCTTTGATAATTTAATTTAAGTTAAAACTTCATAAATTGATTGCATGATATATATGTCTTCAGCCTCAAAGGTTTAGAATGTGATGCTTCCAAAAGTACCCTACCAGATTATTGGAAGGATTATTACCCTTTAGGTTTTGCTTACAGGTCTATACTTAAAATATATTCTTTCCTTTCATTTTTCAAAATCAAAAATATATTCAAGAGTCAAATTTGAATAACTATACAGGTTGCCTAAATCACTGATCTCTATAAGCAATAATACACAAACTCTTGACCTCCTCTAAAAAATATTGGAACAAAATATTACAATTGGGCTTTTCTCCTGGTTTTCATCAAGTATTCCTTCAAATTAGGAGTCTTATTGAGAATTTGAAATATTTATTTATATATGAGCTTACACATATTCTTACATTACACTTTGATACTAGTACTTGATTCGGAATTTTTTCATAAACTATAAATTCAGCCCATACTTATTAAAATCTTCAATTTTTAAATAATAAGCTTTACTTTCTTGATTAATCAAAAAATTCTTTTCTATCAATATTTCCAAAAATGGAATATTTGAAGCTGAAACTGCAGATTTCCACTTTCTACAATTGGTTCACACTCAATTATTTTTTCATAAACACAAAAGGATGATTTTTTCTTTTAGGGAGTGTTGTTTATTGAATTTTATTTTACTAAATGGTCAAAAAATGAAAAAAAATGTTAAATTGATTATCCTTCTTGTTCTTTTGTGCCTCATTTCAGTGGAAATAATTTCTGAATTATAATTCTTATACTTCCTATTCTCAGATATTTGCAGAAAATATATGGAAAGGATATTTAAAGTGCCTTTTTTCTCAAATTTTGCTACATCAATACTTTTGTGAATCCCTCTATTTAAGAATTTTTAATATTATTCAAATAATTTAGATTGTAAAAAGGGATTGGAAAAATCATTCAGATATTGGATTTAAGGAGAACCAGAGATTCCTTTGGCATTTAATTATCATACATTAAATAAAGTGTGCAGTGGGCTAAATTTTTGTTATCTTTTGAAAATATGAATGCCTTGAGAGGTTATCATATGAGAAAATGGGGCATGTACACCCTTTTGTGGTTGTTTGTGTTTTCTTTGGAGTTTTATATGAAGCTCATGTGTACCTTTATTAAAGCTTTGATTCAGCTTTTGTCAAACCCAATTTGACTGGCCAGGTTGCAAGAAAGTTGCAAGGCAGCTTGATATCAAAATATTTCACAATTCATTTCCCTTATACATTCCTCAATTAGAAAATATTTGATACTATATATATGTTTATTGCTTTG
>JALGQZ010000010.1:44892324-45252324 GCA_023105745.1 Austropuccinia psidii | reverse complement strand
AAATCGGGAACTATTATTATTTCACAATTTTTTTATAAAGAATTAAGTATAGTATTGAGTATGAATATGATTACATATTAAAAAATATTAAAAAATTCAAAATATAATCAAGCTTATTTTTAAGCTTCAAGGATTGTAAGGCTCAACATGTAAAGAAATTTAGTTTTTAAAAAACCTTTTATAATTTAAATATTCTATCAAATGGAAGAAACTTACAGATCCGCAATGATAGATTTTACATGAATATCTTCAAAAATCAATGGAAGAGTCAAACGATTTGCAAACAGAATACTGACCCAGATTTAGGTGAATGAATAACTTGAAATTCAGCCCAAAATGATTTCAGAAATAATCTGTTCCATGATAATATTTGATATAAATGTATAATAGAAAAGAAATAATTTCTTGAGCAAAAAACATATTTAGATGTTGTAATATACCCTTCCAAAGGTATCTGAAGTATGTAAGACATGACAAAACATATTCTAACCAATTATTTGGATGGATGATCTTCACCATTACTTATGAGTTCTTTTTATGAAATGGAGTTCCTTCAAAGAAGCTTTCCAGATCAATAGATCATAATGGTGAAAAAAATGAGGATTTAATCATTCCAAATATAAAAGACAATGAAATTGATGAGAAATGTTTCACAAATTTTAATTCATGAAGTCTGTTTCACTGCTGTGAATTATTATTATTCCAGAAGCTCTTGTATTCATGAATGATTGATATGTGATTTATGATAAAACAAATAAAAGTCATGGCAAATCCATTATCTTCCATTTCAATTGAGTAACATTCTTAATTACAAAATATGTAGCTAAAAGTATCTTCAAAAGTATGGAAAGGTTAGAACCAAAGTTGAGACTCACATTAAAAGCAGGTTGGACCTGGGTTAGACCTTCCACCCCTTCCAGAGGGGATAGCTTTCTTCAATGGTGATTGCTATTCTATAGCCTGTATTGTTGCTTGATTCTGCCTTATCTTTGCTTCCCTCTCTTCTAAGAGGTTGAACTGATTGTTGGGATTTCAACCTTGGGCAATTTTTATTAGGTCTTTGAAAGCTATCTCTATAAGATATATTTTTTGAAAGCTTTCTCCAAGTTCTGCCCAGTCTGAAGCTAGGTTTAATTTCTTGTTTTCCATTCTCCATTAAAACATTTCTTTGAGGAGCTGGTGGAGCTGAAGTACTTGATCCATTTCTGTCCAGTCCTCTGGTTTGAGCTGTTTGTTGAATTGGAAGGTTAATGGAAGTGTTGGAATGATTTCCCTGGGTGTCTTTCCATTCACCATACTTTCCAAACCCTCATCTTCTGGATATGAACAGTACTTTTCTTTCCTCTAGCTGGTTCCTTGGGACTCCAAGGTCTTTGATTTGTACAGGGAACATGACATCAGTGTTGAAAATCAGTCAAAAACGCCTTGTTCATAGGGTATCTACCTTTTACTGTTCTTTGTACAAACGTTTACTCTGAATATTTGGGCACTTTGCCTTTGGATGTTACAATTGCGTTAATAATTGTTATCTTCCTTTTACAAGCTATAAAGGTTAGTTTACCTTGTATTGAGGCAGAACCTTGTGGCTTTCTAGGCCTCTTAGTGGAAATGGGTGTTCACTTCCTGGTTGATATGAGGCTTTCACTTTTACTCTTCCCTTTGCCTTTCTGAATGTGTTCCGTGTCTGAAGGGATCACTGCTGGAATGTCCTGTTACTTTGCTTCTAGTGGTATGAAGTTTTCTTCCACTAGTAGACAAATATGAAGGCTTAATGTCAGCTTTTACTCTTCAAAATGCTTCTGAATTTCAAAAAATAGCCTCTGGTGTAATATATGGCTGTATTACACCTCTTTACAGTGACTGTGGGTTGGTAATACCAATTTTCACACAATAATATTGCCTGATAGATGTTTGATTACAGCTGTAACTAAAATATCTCACAGTGTTATTCTGTAGTTAACAGTAATAGCTGTATATAGTGATTTATTATGAGCAATCAAAACTCCTAATCTTTTCAACCATGCCTTCTGAAGCTGTTATTTACAGTTCAGATGTATTTTGCCCCTCATAAGCCAAAGTATCGGAAAACTGATAAAATAGCAAGTAAGTTTGGGTTTTATCTGTAATTATATAAGGCCTATGTGATATTTTATTCTTTTTTACCAGTAATTAACTTGTTGAAAATAAAAATTTTAAATGGGATGAATGAAAATCATTAAAACAATGTCATTTCAGCATGAAAAAAATTGTATGCTCAAGCCTTTGAGGAAAATAGATTACAGAAACAAACTGAGTTTGATGTAAAATTTGAGCCTTTGAGATATTACCACATATACAAAAATTTCACAAAACAACTTTAAAAAACTTATTTTTATAATAAGAATTGAAATTACAATCTTAAAATAAGTAATAATGCCATAAGAAAGGGTTAATTATTGATTATCTCAGAAAATTATGGATAAACATGTAAAACAAATTACACCATTCAATTCCCCATAAAGCCCTACATATAGTACTCTTGTATGTCACATCTGTAAACCCAATACTTACTGAGATAACCTGAATATATGCACTTTTATGATCAGTGCATATGTTCATGGTTTTTAGCTCATATACTTTGAACTAAATATGATAAATAGCTGATTAAAAACGAAATTTACCACAAAATAACTGTAAAAATAAATATATAAGCTTTATTTGGCAAGCTATAAACAGGTTGAGGCTTGTAAGGGATATTGGACAAAATAGCAATAGCTGTTGACCACTTTAAATTAAAAGTTGTCTGAGCTTAGAAAAAAGCAGGTATTCATATTCTGATATCTTATACAGGAATAAAATGTAGCTTTAATCATTATATTCAAGTTAAAACCCTTTGAAATTATGTTTTGTAGTCCAAAATAGTAAATTTGACAGAAAAGATGAGCTACAAGAAAAATCTTCCAAGATATAGTTTTGATGATCTAATGAAATCCTCCTGGAATGTTGATAAGGACATGAAAAGCTAAACGAGTTCACTCTCTGAACTTTGGTAGAATAAAAAAAATCAAAAGTTAAAAGTGATCAAAGTTAAGGCTCAAAAATGATAATTTATGATCCATAACTCTTATCTTATTTTATGTTTAACAGCTTAATAAGAGATAAAACTGGTGGATATTATTACTTTTGATTAAATCTACTATAATCCACAAAATTGATTTGTTTTCCAAGCTTATGATTGCATAAAGCTAGAGTTATAGTGATAGCTCTAAAAATGGTGTAATGATGAGATAAGGAGGTTTAATAATGATGTAATCATCACCAAACCTTAAAATACTGATCAATCCCAGTGGATAACATCTTTAAGCCTTTACTAGAGGGTACATGGTCACTAGGAAGAAGTATCTTTACTATAAAAGGGCCCCTTCTTCCTCTATTTCCCCCTTAGATGCAACAAATACAATAAAAACATTAAATGAAAAGGTAAGTTTCTTTTTTCTTTAATATGAAACTCTTATATTATTAAAGACCAAAGCTGTCTCTTTTACTAATAATAATTTTCTATTTTATTAAATCAATTTTTCATTTTCATTTGTTGAATTCTCTTAAAATCCCTAAATCCATGTAAAAATAGTATAATCTGTAATTTTCTCTATTTTCTATTGTAAATACAATTTGAAGAAGTTGTACTTCAATGCATAGGCTTAAAAAAATTCAAAATTATTATTTTAAGTGCTGAAAGTAAGTTATTTGCTCTTTATTATTATTTTTTAATAATCTTAATATCAAGATAAAAAGTATTTATATTAATAAATAACTTTAATATTACTAATATTACTGTTATTAATTGATAATTATTATTAAGTATAAATTCTTTACACATTTATGAATTGTTGGTAAAATTAATAAATTTCCATAAATATATTAATTCCTTGCATTATTTTTATGATAAATTTATATTATATTATTATTTCTTAATAATTTAATAAGTTTACACCATAATTATAATATATCTTTATTATTATAAATATTTTTAATCTTATTATTCATTAAATTAGGACATTCAGAGTAAAACAAGTAAAATATTAGTAATTCTACTTATTGTTTCCTAGTCATACCTTACATAAAAAATCAAAACACTTGGAATGCATTTGTAAATAATAAGCTTTAAAATCAATAAATCTCAATGACAAAAATTATCAATCAGATTTGAATATTGCAGCTTTAAACTTTACTGACCTTATTTCCAAACTCACAAACATTTTACCTTCAATGTAGAATAATAAAGCTGTTTTCTTTGTGTATATATACTTTTTGGTTCTTTGTGATGAGAAAATTGATGAAAAGGGAATTTATTCAAAAAGTTGTGCAATTTATAGTGCTGTTTTTGAAAGAAATTATTTAAGTGGGTATTTTCAATTTTAGTGTGTATTTATTTCAAAAAGTACAATGTATGTGTGTTGATTTTAAAAAATTATCCTGTCTTTTGAAAAAATACAAAAAAAATAAAATCATTTTTTAAATTCTAATTCCAACACTAAATTCAGATATTTCTTCAATAAAAAATAAAAAAGATTCAATAAACACTTTTAATAAGTAATTTCAAGCAATATTGAAAAGAGATCAAGTTGAAAAACACAATTTATGCAATTCGTTTTCAAATTTGGAATACATCTATTATCTAGATATTATAACACAAGAAAATGTTAATTTGAAGTCTTAGTATTCATTTTTCTATATTATTCTCTCTAATGAAAAATTATTGATTTTTGATTTTCCAATTTTTAATACTTGAAAAAAAGGATTTTTTTCAATTAAATAAATCAAAAACCTTTTTTAAAAGCCACAAATAGAATCCTTTCATAGTATTAATTTTTATTCTATTTTCCTCAATGAAAGAAATGATTTTTTTTGAAAAAAACTTTTAGACTCATGATATTTATAAAATAATTACAAAATAATAGAAAGGAGATTTTTACTTTGGTGTTAATTTTTGTTTAAGTCGTAGTTGTTTCTTTTTTGCATATAGTTACCATGATCATCATCATAATTATATACAATTCCACCACCAAAGCCTCATCCTGCAATTTCCTTGTCAATTTCTTTAAGCTTAACTTAACGTAAATTTGAAAGATTTTTAAGCTGTTTTCTTTCAATTGATAATAATAATAACTTCAATTTCTTTATATTATAATAATTCAATTTTCAATTATTTATTCTTTGTCGAAATCATAAAAATCAGCATCCACCCATCCACTACTACCATGTCCACCTGCTCCATTTGACCCTTCAACTTCTTCAGAAGCTTCTCTAAACCATTTTTATTTTTATTACTGATAGTAGATCATATTTATTTATTTTGGTAAAATAGTGATTTATTTACTTTTTCCTCATCATAATATTTTTCTATTTATTTTTCATTAAAGAATTCCTTATCATTAATTTTCAATTCTTTTTCATGATGAGTCATTCTGATTGTTTCGTTTCTTTTATTTATTTCCTTATGGATAATTCTATAGTAGTAATTATTAGGGATTTGAAATTTATTTAATCATTTTTATATTCTTTCAGTGTCTCCTGGACACCTTGAGATTTGAAAACAGTAATTAAGTAATCACTCTTCATCCCATTTCTCCCCCAAATGATAATTCATGAAGCGAAATATTCCAGTTATTTAATTTCTATTCCCAAACCAATACTATTCCATCATCAGAGCTGTCACATCAATCCTTATTCCTCATCATTATTTAAAGAAAAATATTTAATTATCAAGCTTGATCACGAACAAATTATTATCAACAGAGAACAAATAATAATTCATCAATTATGAACATAATGTCTCATCTCATTGAAATTAAGGTGGAAGTGGACTCAAAATTTAGTTATCATTCCAATTAGACCCAAATAAGAATGAAATTAATGGCTTCTCCTCCCACCAAAAAATCCTCACAACTATCCATGTATAATGTTTTATCAAAGAAATCATTCCAGCTTACCCTTCATAACATTAAGAAAATATTATTCCACCAATCTATCATCTATATTAAAGAAGCTTACAAACCTCATTATTTTATTGAATTAATTAACTGAGAAGAAACAAAATATCATCAACAATGAGAATTTATTGCAAGTAATTATGCAGGATATCAGACTTGTAAAAGTATCTTATATGAAAAATTCAGAAGTTGATAATTCAAGTCAATAATTTTTTCCTTTTATTAAATCAATTAAGACAGCCATTAGTGGAACCAACTTTAAAATATTATTAATTTGTTCAATATACAATTATTAAACAGTAAAAAGAGCACAATTGGAAGGACAAAAATATTTAATCAAGAAAATCTTTCATATTTTGGTCAAATTTAATGGTTCAAGAATTAAACGAATGAATGAGAAGCTTTTTCAAATTTAATTAAAGCTAGAAATGGATTTTACAATTAAGCTAATATTCATGAAAATGATTCTGGTGCATGGATACATGAAATATTTTTCATTGGTTTGAAAGGTTTTTGTTGTAATCATATCACCATTTTTACCAAAAGGCAATGTTCTCAGTTTCCCAGGAATAAAAGCTACATTAATACTTCAAAACAACCTTAAAATATGGAAAAACTCTGGGAATGCTAAAGCATTTTGAATAAAGTCTTGAAACCTTCAAATGAACTTTAACAAAATCATTCCATTACTCATTTTTGATGAATTCTTTTAATTAATAAGAATCTTTGTAATATTATTTGTAACACATCTTTGGAATTATCACCTGAATAATTCAAAAAATAATTCATGATAAAAAATTAGAATTAAACAATATGTATACAAAAGTAAGTAAAACAAGAGAAGTTTATAATCTGTTTTTTTCATTTAATGAATTCTCATACTTATCCTTTGGAATAAGATCTTATATAATATATATTTCTCGAATATGGTACTTTTTCTTGATAAAGTTTATGTGGCTTTATTCCATTCAATATCATTTCATATAAAAACCTTTCAAATTCAAAGACTCTAACCTCTCCCACATGTGAGGATTTTTATCTAAGATACAGTCATGATTTTTTTTGTAATTTTGGTTGTCAAAATCTTCAAAAAGAGTCAATCCCTTCATCTCAACCTTGCGAAAGAAATGTGTAAAATCACACCAATAACTAATAAATAATAAAAGCATGGTATATCCTCTGTATTTCTCTTTTTTTTGCATCTCTATTAATTAATACCACCTGATCTTGAATATATCAATTGGGTGTTTTATTTGTACTTGTTATCTTTTCATAGAACGGCTAAACTCCTTTTTATCCTTCCTTAAGCTGATAGTTATTTGGGGGGAGGAGAAATATGGGTTGAGCTTTCATATTGTTGATTGAAAAATAAATGTTAATATCTTGAATAAACCTCTCTCATCAATTTCAAAACTTTCAGTTGGGTTTAAATATTTAACTCATTCAAAATCCCATTTCAGCCCACATGAATAGTAATAACATTCTCTTATAGTGAAGATACAATATGAATTGATATTAAGTATCTATATATAGAAGAATTTAATCATAATAGTAATCCATCAGAGTTAAATTAGATAGATAAGATTCTCAATGATACCCCTTTTCATGGTCAAATTATGTCTCACCATCCTGGCCAGGCCTTTTTAAGAATTATATTAAGCATTTTTCAATGAAAACCACATAAAATGGAAACATTTCTTTTTGCATAATTGTTGAAAATTCACTTTTCTGAATTTTCTCTTATATTTAACCAAGGATGTTATATCTTGATGATTATATAAGATTATGGAACCTTTTCTGAACCCAAAATTAAATCCAATCTTTTCCAAGGGATGATAATAACTATTTTATTCAAGTCTTTCTGAAGAAAATTTAATTTGATTGATGTATCTTGTTGCTTTGAATGATATTTATTGCAAGAAATTGTCTTTTTTTCATCCAGAATAATTTTATGATTTATTCTCTTCAGCTTCCTAAGAATTATTTTCCTCAAATTCTTGCAGTTGTGTAATGCCATCATTTTTTGAATAAAACCTTTACAAATAGACCTTTTGGTAATCATTTGTTTTTGATTGAAATATTCAATTTGAAATTTATATATTTTTGAATAACCATTTCTCAGGTTTAAGCTTATTATTGAAGTACAATGTGGGATTTGGGAAAATAAGAACCCAGGTTTTTTTACCTAGAACTAAAAAGCTATTGGGGTGTGGGATTTGAAAAATCACAGATATTATATGCAGGATTTGAGCCAAAGAAACAATATTTATAATGTGGGACTTTGAAGTTTTGAAATTCCCTAATATTTTTTATTTTGTTTTATTATTTATATTCTTTATGAGGAAGCCCATATCAAATTAACCAAATTCAAAATATATTCAGCTATTTTTTCATAGTCACAACTTATATTGATAGTACTTAGCTATGTTTTTTAGGTAGGAAAAAGAGATATTTGAGCTTAAGGGTAATTCTATAAGCTTATGTAGAAGGTGACTCAATATTAATTCACATAAAGTATTTCAACTTACTTTCACTTAATAAGAGCTTCTTAATAATCTTCTAGCAAGCCAAATTCCATTCGATATGTTTTGAATTGAGCCAGAAATATGAAAATACTAAATTGAAAAAAAGCTATTCCTATTTTAAATATCATCATTGAGAATAATTTTGAGATAATTTTGATTAATAACTAAGTTATAAAAAATCAAATGATAAATTTATATCTCTTAAGCTAAGAGCTAATTGAACTGATACAATTCAAAATTTTATAATGAAATCAAAAGGGTGATCTCTTTCATCCTTAATGAGCCTCCACACTCCCGATGTAAATCTAAATAAAAAATTCACTTTGAAATAAACTTAAAAAATATCTTTGAATTTTCAATTGAAAAATTCCACTTGGAAAAGCTACTTTATTTCCGTTGAGGAAATGCCATTTTTTTTTCGTTTACCTCAAGTAAGCCTGCAGAGATCTTACATTTTAAATCTCACTTCAAATAACCAAGTTGTTTTTTGAATAATATAAAATATAGCTTAAAGTATCTCAAAGGTATTCATATCTGTACTGAAACACATTATGGGCCTTAAGATCTACCCAAACGAGAAAAATATTCTGCCTTCATTGATTATTTAAAAGCAAATGACCAGTATCCATTCCTTCTTTCAAAGCTTAAATTACCAAATCACTTCATAGATTTATTTGTAATATTTTTGAGCTTTTAATTTCTTCTTTATTTCAATTTCAATTTTTCTTTTGAAAGTAATTTTATAACTCATGTGTATACCTAATTTTATCTTCTAGGATATATCTATTAAGGTGTATGTAAGATTTAGACTTTGTAATCAGCTAAAAGTAGCTTAAATTTCCAATCGATCAATGTAATATGTCATTCCTCTTGAGAAGTACAACTCTAAGTTCTTTCTGGGATATTCTTCCGCAAAAACACCTTAAAATAATTTTCCAACAATTATGAATTTTTAGTAATTTTTGAATCGATTATAGAAACAAAAAATTTATTTACAAGAGGGGGAATAATCCCTTGATATTGAAGTCTTTTTGTGGAATTTCAAAAACCAATTTCAAGATCTTGATCAAAAAAAACTATCAGTTTCTTTAAATTTGCAATACTCCTGTGAGGTTCCTATGCAAAGGTAGTAGGAATATATTCATTGAAAATATTTCCTAGTATGCTATACTTGTGATCCATATTTATACCCAAATAAATCCTACAGTTTCCCAAAATTACAAACTAAATCAAATTATTTGAATTTTGACTATAATCCTTTTTTAAATATATCTAGGGGTGTAAAATATCCCTGATTGGCTTCCTCCATCCAAGGTGAGGATATATTGGGTTTTTGTAATTCCATATAATTCAAAAGTCACAGGAAAAGTTTTCCTCATCATTTAATATTAATTACATATTGGGTAATCAGGAATTTTCCCTTATTCAAGGAGATCTAGAGTGGCCACCCTTACATGAGGAAGCTTACAGCCCTGATTTGGGAGTCCGAATCCCATATAAGGCTTTAGGTTGAATCTAATATTTCTGAAATAGAATTTTCAAATATCCACCTTTTTGGTTCCACAATATGAATCAAGTGACACTTAATTTTATTCTACTTGTAAAAAATGATCAAGCCAGTCATGATCTTATTGTCAATTTGATAAATAATTTTCTTAAAATACTTTGAAGGAGCTTTCCAGATTATGAACCCAGATTCTTTTGTCCATTGAAATTTCTCCGAACGGATTTTTATCGACTTAATAATTAGTTGGTAGATTTACCCCTTCTGGAGTTAACTCATTTTCCTGAACAATATTTTGAAAACCAAAAAATTCAGTTGTGCCAAAAATCTTCTAAATAGATATATTTATTCAGGGATTTTTCCAAAAGTATTATATACGAGCTTATTTGAAATCAATATTGATATACCTCCTTACTTTTTGATTCCATAAGCCTACAGAAATAGCTCTTGATTCCTGTATGCATGAACAGCTATAGAGGCTATAGTGTTTAGGTATCTGATATATTAAAATATAATTTGAAATTATTTTAAACCTGTTCCTTCCATTAAATTTCATATTTAAAATTTGCATAATTTCCTATCATTTGACCTTCCAGACCTAACTTGCTTGTGAAATATACCTATATCTTACGCTCAGAGTTTATATGCAAGCGGTCAAGCTGTAAATTTTTTAGGTTTATCAGTATCCATCGACTATAATATAGCTGTAACTACATAAATAAATAGGAAATTTGTTTACAGATCACAATAAAAGAAATTAAAATATGATCAATCAAGTATTAGCGATACTATTATAAAAACATAATACCCAATATTTCTTTCTCTGTAGTGTAATTATATCATTGACTAAAAGCTCTCTACTCTTATTTGAAAGTATAAAAAATTAATTAATATTAACTTAGAAAATATCCACTACAGTAAGTCACAAAGGGAAGTAGAGATGATTTCATTTCTAAATCATATAATAATATTTTCTATAAGACATATATTAATCAGATTACTTTTTAAGAACAACCCAAGAAGATACTATAGCAAACACAGTTATAGATAAGTTTACAGTTGAAATTGAATTTAAATTATAACACAAGTTATATAATCTTATCAAGCAAAAATATCTCAATAACGTCTTTATTAGTAATATATACATCTTCAACCTCCAAATATTCCAAAATGATGATAAAAAGAAGTTTCCATGTTTATTTAATGGATTTTATTTTAAATTGAAATAATGAAATACTCATAAAAGACTGTAATATTCATTTTTTCAACTCTTCCTTTCAAATCAATACAACAATGAAACATAAAAGGATTATTTATATTAATTTTACCAAGTTTCCAGAAAATTTCTATTAATTAAAGCCACCCACATTCAAAATAAGAGCTGTTTCAATGCCTTCAGAGCTCACCACTATATACTACATGTAATAAAACTCACATAGGAAACTTGGTAAATACATCCAAGCCCTTTCACTTATTTGCCAATTTCATATGTGTTTTTAGCATAAATTAGTAGAAATATGTAAGAATTGGTAAATAAATCTAATGGCTATTGTTATCATTCAAGTAATAAAATCTTTTTTCTCAAAATGATGAAATTTTTGATTTCTTTCTCTTTTTCATTTTTAAATGGCATTTTATACTAAACAGTAAGCCACATGAAGGTTTTGATGAGGCTGCATATTGGATTAGTGGTTACTTGAGTCTCAATAAAATCCGAAAATATGAAAAACCCCTCTTAAAGGTGATATGAAGACTTACTATCTTCTTCGCGGCCTGTTTTTCCTTTCGATCTATTAATACCACATTCTATGTTAATGTAACGTAACTTAAATAATTTGGCAAAGATCTTAATTCATAATAACTTCCTTCCTGACTATAGGTCTTTCCAGCCCTCATGGTGACAAAGTGGGTTTATATCTTTTTTTAGAATCCAGTATCAAAGACTGGAATAGTCTCGTTTTTGACTTTCAACACTTGGGATTTAAAAAATCTACTGTTTACAAATCTTATGGTGGTTGAAAAATTTGATGGTGTAGCTTGATAACTAGCGCTTTTATACCAACAGTGTGCAATCGAAAGTCACCTGAAGATGCCTATAACAGTAGAGCTTTGTTATTAGCTGATGGATAAAATTTTGCCATATATTTGGGGGGTGCGTTGGTTATATCTGTCTTATTGCTAGAAATATCAGGGGCGGTAGCCATACTCATATTGCTGTCAACCGTTTGCTCTACAATGTGGCTCTTTTCTCATCGATTAACTCTCGAACTGTCTCCTTTCTTGGCTGGCATGGTTACTCTCAGACCCACAGATTCCGCATTGGCTCAGGTCGCTGGGTCCTATATTTTCGAATCGGAACAAATGCGTTGGCGTACTGCTCAAGTCCCAACCGTAAAACCTCCTGTGGTTAAGATGTCACTAGGGTGAACAATCAAACAAAGCCCACTATAATCATATGATTCCCTAAGGAAAAATAGTCAAACTAAAGTGGATTTGGCTGGTTTTTCTAATCTTGCCCCTTTTCCTGTTCAAGTAGGCCTTTAAAGAAACATGCAAAATTAATTTTTTCAAGAGTTATGAAAGCATTCAGCTTCTGTTGTTTATCATAATTGAGAGGCTAAAGAATAGGACTTTTAAGTTTCGCCGCATAGGGTTTATTCAAAAAAGAAGCACACTGTAGGGCTATGTGACGATGCTCATAAAACAACAAGATTGAAAACCAGGCGAAATATGGACTTCATTATAGAAATGATAAGAAAAAATCAATATTTTGAGACCAAGTCATTTTTCATTCCTGTTAATGCAAAGCTTATTACAATAGTTTCTCACAAGAAAGCTGTTTTTGAAAGTTGATTTGATAGCTTCTGATTTGATTATCTCAAGGAAAAAATATTGAAGAGGTGAATCTAGCCTAATCTCTTCAAAAGTAGTAGCGCCCCTTTCCTCCTTCTTTGAACGTCCCGTGGGCCATTTTGCCTTCACCCCCTTATAACCGTTCCAAAAAAACGCGCCTTCAACTTCTACTTGATCCTAAAAACTATCTTCCAGGCTGAATGCACAGGAGTTCTTTTGCGCATGAAGCGTTTTACTTTATTCTTTCTACCCGCAAAAAATCTTCATCATTCCCCCTGGGGCACCTTCAGAAAACGCCAGCTGGTAATTAGGCGAAAAAATGCGATCCTGACATGTAGCTCTCAGCTTTTCAACGTGGCCTATAAAGCTTTGGGAGTAAGCTTAGAGGAAATGGGTTTTCGCAGGGATTATTAACTGTCCTGTTCTAGCCAAGCCGGAAAAAAGACTAGCCAAACGAAAATGAGAATGATGTTTTTTGTTAAGTACCCCATCACATTGACAGGATTTTACCTAGCAAACCTAATTGCTCAACTACTTTCAATTAATCAACCTCCATTGACGTATGCCCCAAGAAGAGTTAATTGTCCCAAAAGTTTCACAATCCGTCAAGCAGCTAGTTCGCAAATCATAGGGCGTCAAGAGAGGTTTTACCTTGAAAAGCGACGAAGAACTATCTTACCTCACGCCTATGCGGCTTATTCCAAAAATCTGAACAAATACTGCCTTTTACTGAAAAATAGTAATGCAACTCTTCCTGCTTATGTACAGGAAATTCTTGGCTTGGGGAACCAAGAATTGTTTCCCAGGCTAGCTTTAGCCGTGGCTGGGGGCTCATATCGAGGTGGGTACAATATAATGTTCTCAACGAATAACTCCTTCATGGCGGCTTTGCCTGTGTTAGGAACAACATTAAATACGATATCCACCATGTCACTAGGTGCTTTCTTCGGGGCCGCAGCGATGAATACGTTGGATGGTAGAAATGCTACTTCCATAGCAGCTGGAACTGGGGGTCTTCTGCAAGCCATGGACTACATTACTGGTTTGAGTGGAAGTGCGTGGTTGGTAACTTCGTGGCTCGAGTCAGAGCTGGCACCGCTATTTGATCTTGTACTTGGTTCGCCCGACAGAGGTGTCCCAAACTCCAAAAAGTCGGAAGGGTGGTTCGCACAATACAACTTCTTTAAAGTGAGTTGCTCCGTGTGAATACGCTTAATTCCCTAGCTAAATTCCCAAATGTTCATATTTTCCCGGTTGCCGGACCCCAGCCAACAGAACTACCAGCGATAGCCAACGTTTCCGGCGTTGTAGACGACGTCTGGATAGAGACAAAGTATTGGTTGAAGATAGTTTTGCAAGTTTTGGAAAAAAGTTTTGCAGGATATCCTATTAGCGTCGTAAGTAAAATTTATTCTCGAAGCAGCCCAGGCTAACCCGTTTCTTTTCCAACCCCATGAAGGTCGACTTATGGGGTCGGATACTTAGCTATCATTTTTTGTCAGGACCGGAAAAGACACCGGGTTCATTTTTTGAAAGAAACTTTTCCCAGGGGTTAAACCAGACGTTCTCTGGTTTCGCAAATTTGTGCGTTTTTCATAGGGAACGTAATAAGTACATTTGCACAGGGCTTCTAAGCTTAACCATTGCCTTGTATACATTTCTATAAGCAGGCCAAGCTTCAAAAATTATTCGCAACCATTTCCTATTTTGACAATCCTCCCTTTAGCAGCCAATAGCACAGAAATCTTCCCTCTTCCATTGAACTCAACACAGTATGAAGTGTCACCTTTCGAATTTGGAAGTTATGATCCTTTTATCTCAGCCTTTATTCCAACAGCTCTTTTAGGCACACGCATGTACTTAGGGAAGCCAAAAAACATCAAAGAATGTACGATGGACTTTGATAATGCTGGGTTCATGATGGGGATCTCATCCAACTTGTTTCCGGCGTATAAGAAAATCCTGCAGTCCTATCTGAACTGGGCGATATCTTTTGGGAAGTACATTCCAAAATCAATGACAGGAATCATCCCCAACCCGTTTCTAGGGCTAGGGAGCTCGGAGTATCACGAAAAAGATGCTCAGGAGTTGAACCTAGTTGACGGTGGTTTTGGTTACGGTAAGATATCTGCTCCTAGGCTTAAAGTCCACCTGCAAATTGACATGTCTGCCTCATTTTTCTTTTATCAGAAATTATTCCCTATGCACCATTGATAGTTCGCGCACGAAACGTGGAAACTATAGTTGCATTTGACGGGGTAAAGGAGATATCTCACCTTTTGATGAGCCAAAGCCGAGCAAGATAAGCGTCTTTCTAATGAAACTGCACTTTGCAAATTAAAGACAGGCGATTCACACAATTTTGCCAACGGTAGTTCAATAATTCAAACTTCTAAAAGAGCTGCACTTTATCCAAGCAGCTACAAATTTCCTCAAGTTCCTCAGAACGTTTCTACTTATACATCCGAAGGCTTGGTCAACCACCCAACTTTTTTTGGATGCGACGAAAAAGTAGACGTACCATTGTTAATTTGGATAGCAAACTCGCCCCCTCTTGATGGATCTATTCCCCTTACAAACACCTCTACCATACAGCTTGCAGTTGAGTCAAAAGCATTATAGAGCTGAAGCAGGATTTGGCTGATAGTTTCCTTTTCATTTAAAAACTATAGTATCCGCCTAATGAAACCAGTGCAATGATGAACCAAGCCCTCAAAACAAGCTACAGAGGATTTCCATCCCAAGAAATGATTCGAAATAATCAATTTCAAGACCCTCTATGGCCACTTTGCCTCTCTTGTGCCATAGTGGAACGGAGCAGACAGAAATTAGGCAAGCGGAGGGAAGGTCTTTGTGAAGAGTGCTTCAAACGGTATTGTTGGAAGCATTCCAAAGCTGAAAAAATTGAGCCCTAGAATGTGAACATTTCAAATGTTTTTCAGAAACTACTATTTCTATACACCTGTCAATTTGAATTTTCAAGCAGTTTTCGTTCTAATAAAGCACTTCAGAATCCAATCCAACATGCTTTATATTAATTAGTTCTGCTCTCTAACCATTAAGTCATTTGTATGTTTCAAATGGCAGGAAATTAATGCCTCCCCCACTAGTTGAGCCTTATTCTCTCCCGACTCTGACAAAGGTTTGTGAGCAGCTCAAGAATTCTAAAGATGTGTCCTCCATCATTTCGAGGTCCGAAACGGTTATTTATTTACATCTAAATAATTTATAAAGGGCTCTTTCATGCTTGAAAATATTTTTAAAACACCGCATACATGGGGAAACATGTTAAAATTAAATTACGGTATACCCAGAAAAAACACGCCATCGAGGAGGTTATTTCTACTAGACAATGAAAATTACACGAGAATGGGATTCTCTTCATATACTAAGATATGTCACTCTCGGAACAGATATAAGATATAAAAGCAATCACTGCTTACATAGTAATATGAAAGACTCCTCATTACCCAATAATTGTAGATTGACACCAATATTGTTAATATAAATAGAGTCAAATGTCCTTGTCTCGAATCCTCATTTACTCTTACATCTTTTGTATCTCACACCCTTACAGATGTGCATCTTACCTTTTTTGTTGTTGTCTCTCCTCCTTGCTTTAAGGCAAGGTATTATACCTTGTTGTTCAGTTTCATTCATAGGTTATGGGCTCAGAAGCACTGATAGCTCCACCACATCCAGGAAGAGCATACCCATTCTTATGGATAATAATTATTATTATTGGAATTCTTCCATTTAAGCATACTTCTTATTCATAGGCTTTCTGGACTACATTGATGAAAACCAAATCCCTCCCAATGTAGATTCAGCAGAACTTTATTTCAGATACTGTGAGAAAATGCAAAAGGCATCTGGATTCATATGACAATAATTGAACACTGACAATTGTGCTAAACTTTCCAACAAAAGTAATGAAAAAAATACAACTCTACTTTATAAGCTTCTCGTCAATTACTATCAGTCAAATAAAAGCACCAACCAGGAAAGAGTCTTTTGCAATCTGCGGTCAATCAGTTGCAAATACAATGAAATAAATAAATTAATAAGTGACATATGAGTTCAACTCATCTATCTTAATTCTATTGGACTAATACTTGGAACTCTCGGAAATGCTACTTTAATAGAAATTTTCGATGAACTTCTGGCCAAAATTATTTTCAGAAAACTATCTGCTGCATACAACAGGCTCAAGGGAATCATCTATGAACAACAACCATTGTTGACTGAAAAAATAAGTTCAAAAATAAATTACTATCTTCGCAACAGTGGTAATATTTTTAGTGTCAACAAAAACAACAATATCAAGAAATAAAGTGCCTATTACCACAAAAAGGGGCCCTTCTGTGAAAAATTAGTACATAACCCTCTCACCAAGAATTCTTCTGACTTTTTACAGTTTATAAATAAGAAGAAAAAGAAATTAAAATATAAAGATAGCTCCCAAAAGGCTAAACACGCAGAAAGCAATAATATCAAAGAATGTGATACTCTGGGTGATGATGGTGATGCCATTGTAAATTATTCTAAGGCCTATATGGCTAACATTAATTCATATCAAATTTAAGCTTATCTTTACTCTCAATCCTCCTACCATATGGTTGGAACACTAGACAGTGGCAATATCTCATTTAATTTCAATGGAAAGAACATTGTGCTTCACTGTATATATGTTCTGGACATTAAATAGAATATAATTATCATGGAAAAATTGTGTAAACAAGGGTTCATCATTCAGCATATGATAAATGTCACCTTCTCTGTGAAACAAAACAATTGCACCTTAATGTATGGTATTTTTTGCGACAGCATTTTTATCTTAAATCTGACTCCTACCAAAACTGTTTTATCTTATTCAACAAAATTCTCACCAAGTACTTATCAAAATAGATCAGGGAATCCAAATAAAGATTTTCTAAAAATAATTTTCCAACAAGATAAATATTTACCCTTTTGTGATGCATGCACTATCAGTAAATCCCTTCAACTTCCATACAATGTAAGTTTTTTGAGAGCTCTGTATTCTGGTAATGCATTCCATTCTTATCTGTCAATAAGAATAAATCCTCCTATTATTTGAGGAGTCCATTGCTACATGAAGTCCACCAATCACTTAAGTAGGCTTAAGACTGTATGCATACTTGAACACAAATATGAATCCAAAAATTTGATGAAAGACTACCTTAACTTTTTTGAAACAGCCCTCAAATAATTAGTAAAGTTTTTTGTGGATAATATTTTTCAAACTTTTTTTGGTCGCTTATCCAAGAAAAATATATAATAATGTAGGTATCTGCTCCATACACTCAACAACAAAAATATGTTTCAGAAAGAGGAAATAGGACTAAAACCAAAGAAGAAATATTCATATTGTTCAAATAAAGTCTAACTGCATCTTTCTAGGGAGAAGCTTTCATTAAAAGTGTTTTTTATGAGAACATAACACCTTCCTTTTAATTAAGCTTAAAAACTCCTCGTGAATTACATTACAATAATAATTTTGACCTATCAATACTGTATAATTTTTGGTGCTTATATGTTACACAAACATTCCAAAAAGCAATTGACTAGGAAAATATTTCCCAAAGGCTTAAAAGGGAATATTCCTTGTATATGGTCATTAAAAACATAACTGGAGGATTATTGAAGATGGAAAACCATTGTATTCTTCTTTTCCAAAAATAACCACTGCCATTGCGTCAGAATATCTCATTCTAAAAAACACTCCAGCTTCCCCCAGCAGGCAGCTCCTATCCTGAACTCCAGCACTCCATCTAGGAAGCCAGGATGGGATATAATTTCAGCTTCTGACAAAGCACCAAAGAGAGGTTCTGCTTAGTTATATCAATTGAAAATTATTTATAGTAGAAGGCGAAAGGAAAAAACATCTCACATTGATAACACATCAGTGAACCCTAAATTGTTGGAAGTAGCTATGTTTGAACCAGATAATAGTATATGGATCAATTAATTGGACACTGAATTGAAAAACTCAAAATCTAGTGGCATAATTAAAACCACTTACCTTCCAGAAGGCAAGAATTAAATCAGCTTTTTAGTACGGTTTAAGAGAAAATCTGATGTAAATGTCAAGTTAATCAAGTACAAATTCTGAATTTGTGCATAAGGTTTCTCTAAGGAACCTTTTTTAGACTAAAGAAACACTTTTTTTCCAACAGGCAAATTTGGCTCCTTAAGATTTCTGATAGCAATAGCTGGTAATTTTCATCTATAAATCAATCCCTTAACCCAATGCTAAAAAAATAAATTTCTATTAAAATACAATCATTTGTACAAAGTTTGAACACAAAAGAAGTATGGAAGCTTAAATGACCTCTGTATGGTCTGAAACAGGCCTAAATGATATCTCAGAGTTCTTTGCATCAATCGGACTACTTCCAAGAAAAGCTGACACTGGGCTTTTTACCTCTTCTGTCAAAGGGTGGAATTGCTATATGCACATATAGGTAGATAACCTAACTTTGTCTTCAAAAAAATTCAAAAAATTTAAAAGCCTAATAATTAAATGGTTTGAAATGGAGGACTTGGATCCTGTAACATCTCTATTAGGAATAAAAATATCTAAACATAAAAATTTCTATTTTTTATTTCAATTCACCTACACACATCACCTTATTCAATTCTACAAGATAGAATATTGTAAACCTGTATCCACCCCAATTATGATTGCCAAGACTTTGAAAACCTAGAAATACATTATCAGAAAGAAATTGGAAATATAAGCTACTTGAAATTAGCACCAGGGGTGACTTAGCTTTTTCTACTTCTAATATTTCTCAATATCTTGAAAAACTATGTATCAAAAACTTTCCAGCCTTCAACCATCTACCAAAATACTTGCAAGCCACAAAGAATCTGGTATTAAAGCTTTGTGGTGACTCCACTGATCTCTCAATTTTTGGTGATGTTGAATTTGGAAACTGTAAAGATTCTAGGAAATTTATCAGAAGGTTAATTACTAAATTAGGAGAGTCTTTTATCTCATGGAAAATTAAAAAAAAGAAACTGTATCAACTTCCCCATTTGAATCTGAGTATATCACACAATATGAAGGAGCTAAAGAAGCTATATGGTGTGGCACTTTCTTGCAAGATCTTTGTGTCAAGGTGTATTATTAAATACAACTGTATGTGGACAATAAAGGTGCAATCAAACTTGCATATGATTCCCAAAATAATGACAGGAAGAATCACTTTGACACCATTTTCCACTGGACACAGGATCAGATACAATATTGTAAGATCAAAATTGATAATGTTGAAGCTCAAAAAATTCCAAAAGATGGACTCACAAAATAATCACCACAACCAGCTCACTTAATCTTTATCAAAATTTTAAACCTCAGAAATCCTGAGATTTAGGGGGAGTATTATAGAATTCAAATTACAAAATAATAGTATTCTCTTCATATAATAAGATATGGCACTTGTATAATAGATATAAGATACAAAAGCAATCACTGATTACATAGTAATGTTAAATACTCATAATTAAACAATCATTGTAGATTGTCACGAATATTTTTAACATAAATAGAGTCAAATTTTCTTGTTTCAATTCCTCATTGACTCTTACATCTTTTGTATCTCACACCCTTACAGGTTTGCATATTTTCTTTGTTGTCATTTTCTCTCCTCCTTTCTTTCAGACAAGGTATCAATACCTTGTTGTTCAGCTTGGTGGAGTTCTATTATTTGATAATAACATGCAAGATAAAATCTTACATCTTTTGTATCTCAAAACTTTACAGGTGTACATCTTTTCTTGAGCACTGTTGTCTCTCCTCCTTTCTTTAACTTAAGGTATCAATACCTCTTTGTTGAGGTGTGCATCTTTTCTTAACCATCATTTTCTCTCCTCCTTTCTTTAAATCAAGGTATTGATACCTTATTGTTCAGTATTATTCATAATTTCATTTATCTCAAAAGAAATATATAGCTATCCTAAGACTTCATTTATGTAATAATAAGATGCAATAGTTTCTGAATTTAAGGTAGTGATAAATTGAGGTATTCTAGAATCCATAGTTCCACAAATATTCATATGCTAAATCAATACCTAAAAACATAATTCAGTAAGTTGAAAATTGGAAATAATGATTTAAAAAAATCATTCCAGACACTTATGAATCTCCCACAATTAGGAGGAAAATGACTTTATGAAATCTTCCAATAATTTTTTTTCACTATTTTGAAGTTTTTGCATTCCTGAAGTGAAGATATATTAAAATAGCTTTGAGAGACAATCTCCATTATCTTTTTTCTTGTTTCCAATTTTCTTGAGGTTTCTCTTGGGATTCAAGTAAATTATTATTATTATTCTATAATTATAAATTATCTGAGCTGTTATAAAATACTTTCAATTTGTAAAAGTTAAATTAAAAATGTTGTTTTTAGATAAAGACCATGGGTGAGAGAATAGTTTTGTAAATTATTCCAAAAAAAAATGAAAATTGGTAATTTCACTATTACTACTAAAAACTAATTGAATCTAAAAACTGGTGGATTATATTAAAATTAAATATAAATAATTTTTTTGTAGCTTTTAGAGATTATCTCATACAGTAATTATGCTAATTCTATATGTTGCCCATTTATCAAAATATCATAAAATACCAAAAAAATTTCTTGAAACCTCACAGATTTTGTTAATTTGTACCCTTTCATTCCTTAAACTTTAATTCAGATCACTATTGAAATTTTATTTTGTTACTTTTTTTAAATCAACAATGTGACTATTGAATAAATTAAATTCAAAGAAATTTGAAACTATCACTATGAAAATTCTCTTCATTTTTCCAAATATCTTCACAAATTGAAGAAAATAAATAGAGCTAAGTTTGTATACCAAAAAAATAATGATATTCTATCTGTCATGAGAGCTTTATGTTTTTTTTGATGAATTCATTCTCTCCATGAATACACATATCCTTCCATAGATAACTGTTCTTTGTGAAAAATTTGTAAAAAGAATGGGAAAAAGACATTAACAAATTTATATTTATTTCCCATGAGTTTCACTGCAAAATTTACTTAGCCTTTAATAACTATCCCTCAATTAAACTTAAGAAAATTTATGCTCTTAAATATCCATAATTCTTTTATAAATTTATATTCTCTATAAAGGAGGAATATTTAGAAATTTGATATAAATGATTCAATTTTAACTGGATTTGAAGCAAATTTATGCATCATCTTTTCATTTTGAAGTTGAATTAATTGAAATTCCTCATTGAATATGAGGTAAATATTTTTCATTAAATATATACTAAAGAATGAAGTTTAATCTCTTGACTTATCAATTGATCAATTTTTAATTATTGATTTTTTATTAATTTATGCATTAATTTTTTGATATACTTTTGGTACTTAATTGCCTCTTCAAAATTTTTGAATTTATTTCTCCTAAAGTGACTTTTTATTATTTTAGTTTTGGCTTTTAACATCCCTTTTTATATCATCAAGGCCACTTTATCTTATTTCATTTAGAATTTCTTTAGCAACTGTGGATATAAAGCTTTCATTAATTATGAATTAAAGTTCCTTTCTTCTAAATATTAAATTAAATAGTAATTTTACATTGAATTTTTATTTTTTTTTCTTTGAACAGTAGCTTCAAACTTCAAGAGAAATTAAGATTGCTTTGTAGGACCAGAAATTTTCTAAAATAATATAAATAAAATATGTATTTATTTAAATAAAGAATCGCTAACTGAATATAGCATAATAAGCTAATCCAGAAAAGTATTTCTTAATATGATCAGTTTTAAAATCCTCTTCCATTCAAATTATAAGCTTTAGCATACCCAATATCAACCCAATGAAATGTTCAAAATCCTTTACTAGTTCCTTTACCCCACAAAGATATTATTATTGCAGTGGCGGGGTGGTATACAATGGAAGCTTTTGATTTCCCTACCAGCTTATCTTATATCCTTCTGTATCTCACTGGTAAAGTTGCTATAATAGTTTTTCAAAATTTACTTTGATAGATTTTATAAAGCTTGGAAGGGCTTCAAGTATTTCACAGAGATGTTTTGAGTTCTTTCTGCTTTTATTATTAGTTATTTGAAAAATCACAAGGATGAAATGCTCCAGCCCTTTTTCTATATTTTGAAACTATGCCTTAGCTAGCAGTAGAGGCTTTTGCTCCACATAAAAATATTTGATAGCCAAATGAAGGCTCATTTTAACTTCATTGAGTCTTACTTTGACGTCAAATTGAGTATTATGGCGCTTTTCCTGCAGCTCAAAGATAAATTTTGGCCTTGACCATTGAAACCATTTACTACAAAGCACAAAGCCCAAAATTCGTTCAGATCCGCGTAATGGTCCATATTTTTCTGGGTTGAGGCTTGTAATAGCGTTCTACTTTCTATACAGATAATACACAAATTAGATGTGGATCTGCGTAGATCCGTTGGTCTGAAACTGAAATGTCAACTTTATGGATACTAACTATAAACCCTCATAATCTAGAAATTTTTGGATATTGTAAAACTCTTGAGTAGATTTGAAACTTCGATTCAGATAATAATTCAAACCGTCGCACAAGAGAACCCTGATTAATAGTTCATGAAGGCTGGACAACTATTCAACAATTTTGCTGATGTTCACGACACTGGACAAAAGGTGTCAACGGCAAAACCATCTTCGCTAAAATACGCTTACGTTGATTGGCTAATTACTTCATTTCCCCAAGTGATAAACACTTATGGAGGTTAACTAGGCCCCAACTGAATCAAAGTAACGGGATAGTATTTATTGAAATCAAGCTTGCGCGGAACATGTTTAATATAGAAGATGAAGATAGTAGCATACAACGAGCTAGGAGAAGCTAACGAACAGCGTTGATTGAACATTTTACTCTTCGGACCTCAGTCTGCCAGTAGCATTGGTGACTTTAACGCCAAGTACACGAGCTTTTTCAATAATTTCAATTCGTTTTTTGGCCGAGACGTTGTGGGCAATTTCAGCAGCGAAGGTATTGTTATGCATCAAAAGGAGATCAACTTCTCCGGGGTTGTTGACAACAAATTTTTTGTAACCATTGGGCATCAGATGGCGGGTTTTCTTGTTGGAACCGTACCCAATCGATGGCATAGGCAATTGACCTTTGAATCGTCGGCGAACTCGGTTGTCAATACCTTTTGGTTTTCGCCACGATGGCTTGACCGACTTGTAACGGTCAGATTGATGCCGACTGTTATCAATATCAGAAAGAAAATGCATCACGCGATTATCGAGTTTCAGCTTAAAGAGACCATAGATTGGCAGGTTGCAAGTTGATATATCAGGGCAACGCACATGAACGGCTTGGTTCGCTTCTTAACGATTGGAACTTTTGAGGCCGGCATCTTGAAGAGGAGGAGATCTAGTAATGTTAGAGGATTAGTTTTGATGAGATCCAAGCAATCCAACTTGATGGGACTTGCCTGCTCAAAGGTAAAGATGAAAGGTTAGTCGGCGGCGTCTCTTGTTCTGCGGCTCTCTCCGCCGAGTGAGTCTGTGCCTGCAACCGCGCTGAAGGGTAGCGCAAACCTATTGATGAGATGCTGTGCACAGCGCAGCGCATCTTGAAACCGCACGCCTGCCGCAGCACGAAAGGCTCCAATTGCGCAGCATTCCCACCGCACCAATCTTCTCTGTGACAATCTGCTTGCAAAGCTTTGTCTGGTGCAAAAAGGCCGGGACCCTTCCCTGCGTCTGCATTCTTTGTTATGACTCGTGTTTTGCCATCCAAATCCCATAAAATTCAGACATCTTTCAGTGGGTCTGTGCAACGAGACGTTGGACTTCATCACACAAGAAAAAACAAATTCTAGAAAAAAGAATCATCATTCTGTTGTTTATTTCAGTTCATTTGGACATTTTCTTACAAGCTGATTGGGCTTTTCAACTTGCTGGATACTGTCTGTTCTTCAGGCTCGAATGCTCCCAACCCTTAAAGAACAAGATATCTCTCAGTTGGGGAATTACATGTCAAGGAGATTTTGCTCATTCTACAACACGGTTTTTTAACTTCAAGCGCTATGAATAGGTTGGGTGTCACGCCCTTTTTCTGAAGTGTAACCCAACTGCATGCATTTTGCACACGTTTGGACCTACACTTTGCAAGGGTCATGCACCTCCATTGGCTTTCTTACCAAATGGGTGTGTTACTTGAAAGTCTCTTTCCTGATAAGAAACCTATTATAATATGAATAAGAGCATCTCAAAAAAAAGTTTTTTTCACTCATGTACTTCAACATCCCAATTATCATTATTAAGATCAACAGAAGGAGGACTTTCTTCATGAAAATCCCTGAGTGACTGCTCCAGAGAGTAAGAGTCAAGTAATGCATGGATGCCCAGAGACCACTGTAAGTCATTTTGCAGGATGAAGTATAACTGCCAATCTGTTACATTGCAGTCATTGCAGGACTGTGTAGGTTGAGGCGCAGTAATGACTGCACTAAGAAAGGCTGGCTCCCAGTTACATAATTGAGTTTTGGTAGCCAAGAAGTTATAGAAAAAGGCTTGTTGCATACTTATAGAAGCTCACAGCCATCCAATACGTATGTAGTAAAAGACAAATGAAAAAACTTAAGGGGTATCGCTACTACCACGCTCTATAATTTTGCAAAACTGACCTAAACCATTGAGAGATGATGATATTTTTTCAAGGCAACAAAAAACGACTTTCATATTAGACAGCAAAGAAAAGCTAAGGCCACCTTTGGTAAGGCCAGTGGGAAAAATTAGTAAGGTGTGTTTTTCTCATTAAGAGATTATTTAAAGCACATCAGGTGAGAAGTTTTCGGGAATTCCAAAAAAGCATGAACTGCTGTTTTTAACCTCCCACTTTGTGAGAACACCCATTACACTGAGGCTGATTAAGACAGTAAGCTTTAGCATTCAAAACTGATCTTCCCCAGATCTTTAAGCTTTCCAGGAAAGAAATATAAATGATATTTTTGTTTTCCTCGATTTGAAAAGAATCCTGTAACCTATCTTGATACATTACGCTTCGTTATCAAAGCAGTATCATTTCAGCTTTCCAGGGTGAAACCTGTGAAGAAGTAATTGATAATGATTTAACTAATTATAAGTTTAAAGAAAAAGAGCTTTATTTCTTGGAATTACTAACTAACCTTAATAAAAAACCAAATAAAATAAAAATTACAATATATATCTGAAAAAATTTCCATTAAGGCTTCATCTGAATTTGAAATCTGAAGAAAAAATATTTTACATTCTGATAAAACATAATGAGGAAAATCCCACTTATAGTCTAAATTGTTGAAAAATCAAAAAAGACTTCATTGAATAATTAAAGCCATTGTAACTCTTGAAACGCAAATTTTGGCTTTTACTCTTTAAACATTTAAAATAAAAAACAAAGAATATTTAAAGTACTCAAACAACTTTCACAGAATTGAATCTAATTTTGAATATTTAAATAAAATGTATCAAGGATAATAAGATCTCTTTTTTTTAAGTGGAGCTTTGATTAGTTAAAAATGGCTCGCATATTTTTTCTTATATTCAAATAATGAGGAAGGCATTTTAGATGTGAAACATGATGAATGATTGAATCACAGTTTTTTCTGAAAAAAAATGATTTGAATTTTCAGTTTTTTAAAAACTCAAGAATTGAGACTCTCACAAGAAAATCAATTTTTACTCATATTTTTTTAAAAAGAAACTAATATAAATGTAATTTTTTGAATCAGAAATAAATATGAAAAATATAATTGTCAATTCCGTGCCTCAAATCAAACAAACTACCCAAGAAACATGTGGTTGTTTAATGAAAAACTATTTCAGAACAAAAAAATATTCTTCATAGAAGTTTTTTTCATTATTTGAATTTTGCAGATTCCAAATAAGAAAAAAATCAAACGTTTCTTTTCTGTTTTAATGAATTAATTTTGTGAGACAAATGAAGGATATTCTTATTCTCAACAGTGAAGAATTATCTTCACAATTTTGATTAATATTGTGATCATATTTAGAAAAAGTTTCTATTAATTCATTAGGTATTAAAAAAAATCTAATAATGATATTAAAAAAGTGGACCTAAATTTCATAAAAGCAAAAAGGAGTCTCCAAAGTAATCCTGTCACAAAGCCTTGGAGATTTGAAGATTCACTTTGGGGTAGCAGGCCCATATTTGGACTTATTTTGAATTAAGAGACCTGGGAAAAATGATTTTTCACTACCCTAGAGGAAAACCTATAATTTTTAGGAATGAAAGTTATATAAAACAATAATTCATATACAAGGAAAATAGAAGAAAAAAACCAACTATTTATTTGAATACACAGGACCATAAATACTTTCCCATTTTTTCATGCAAGAAAGCTGCTAAAAATGATCAGATGATAATAAGGATATCTTATTGCTGAGAATTTTATGACCACATGGAAAGACTAACTCCAAGGGAGAACTTATTTCTGGAAAGCATAGGAATATTTAAACCATTATCACAAGAGTTGTAAAAACTGTATGTTGAGACTTCCAAAAAAGTAGGATTTTGGTTGGATGCGGTTGAGGAGGTTCAGCAAGACAGCTGTGCAGTTTATTGCAAGGCTGTCATCTTGGTTATTCCAGCCAGCTCAATGAAACTGAAAAAGCCGGAAAATCCACTGGGAACTATTCAGTCCTGAATCATGACTGTGCACCCTGTCGGATGGGGAACTGACCAATCAAAAGCATTCCGGCAAATATTTGGCTCCAACCGCAAAAAGCTCAACGTGCAAGAGGCCAAACAGTATTTCTTCAACAATATTTTACAACATCATCTCCACCTCCCCACTCCTCTTGTCCTTCCTTTTTCCTACAGATTAGCTTATTTTTCACAATCTTAACCTGTCACTTGCTTGTGCTCAGAGCCTCAGTAAAATTAATAACCCCAAACAATAATTCAACCTATAACATCCCAAAATAACCTTAATAACTTCCATCACTTACAAATCATCTCCACTCGGGCTATAAATACATCCTCCATGGCCCCAATTCAGCACATCAATCCCCTCCTGTTCATCTTGGATACACTTACTGAGAGCAATATGTCCTCTCCAAATTTGGACACACCAAATCTCACCTCTAGCGACTCAATTTTAGGCCAACTAGAAACATCATATGTTCTCCACGCTGGTCTGTATCAAACCATACTCTCAGAAAATGATCATTGGAGGAATATGATATTGGTGATGAAGACTATGTGTTGCGGAGGACAATGGCTTAGATATGGATGATGTGACCCCCCCCAAATGAGCCCAATCTTTGGTGAAGAGGAGGTGGGTCCAATCTAATGTGTTTGATTATGATGAGGTGAGTCTCAAGCTTCAGATCACATTGTCTCCTTTGCTTACATTTCATTGATTTGTATTTGGGATCAAAAAAGAAGTTGAATCCCAATGGCCAATGGATTGAATTGAAGGGGAACTTTTGATTCACCTACAAATGTCTCCATTGCAGGTGAGTTACCCATACTTGGAGAAAGCTTATCAGCTCAATTCTGATGCATCCTTTTTGGTAGTGTCAAGCTGGAAATAATTGGTTGAAATACATCAAACCTCAAAAAACACAGAGGGTGATGTTGTGGGTGTTTCAACGCATGGTCTACTAAAGCACCTGGAACGGTTGATCTGAACATGGGTGACAAGCTTGCAGCAGAAGAACAAGAATCAATCCTGAAGCAACTTGTTGAAGGGCTAGTTGCAATTCAGGTATTGTTTTCTATTTTCAAATTGCCTTGATTGCGCAGTGTTTTGCAACGATTGGCACCAAACTTCCACTGGCAGTACAGACCACCTCACAATTGTACTTCAAACAAAAAGATTGTCTATCACAAGAGGTCGATGAATTACCATCAGACGCCCCGCTGTGTGGGGTGATCAATTGTTGGACCGCAAAAGACTGGAGCAAGAGTTATTTGGCCATTGTTCTGAAATGGATCAATCTGGTCAATTACAACTTTTGTAAGAGCATTGTTGCTTTTGAAGTAAGTAATTTACAATGATTTTCTGAGCTCTATGCATTCTTCATCACTGACACAATTCACAGTCACTTTACGGGCCTTAGCATGGAGCCTGTGGGAGGCTTTGTCCAAACAGGGGATGATAAAGCGACTCTATAGTATTACAGGTGATAATGCAGGCAACAATGTCTTCCTTATGTCGCAAATTCAGGCAAGTTTTCCGGGATCAACATCTCATGGGATCAAGATCAAAGATTCCATTGATGCACATGTCATGTCCTCAATTTGGTTTCCAAGGACTTTTTGTTATACATGGGCCAACTGACCGATGAGGATTATGATTTTTTTGATGACTACCTTGCAGTTACCAAGAACTCAATTGAAGACAGAAACAACAACCTAGGATTAAAATATGACCAAGGTGAGCACTAGCGTCTCCTCTCATATGTCACCCGGTTGTCGACTGTCATCAGCATCCATTAAAGCCGTTAAGCACAGCTCAGGGAAATCACTCAAAAGAAGAAAGACATGCGCATTAAACCAAGTAACACTTGAAAACCAAGATAAATCAAGTGACATAGCTGTGATAATGGGCAGGCATAGTTTGGAGGCATATGAACAAGATATTGAAAAACTTGGAACTGTTCTGAGGCCTCCAGGTATGCACATTAAGTATTCTTTTTATGATACTATTTCAATTTCTGAGTAAGGCTCCGTGAAGGCAAAAAAAAATTGTGCGCCTTTTGCAAGACTTATGTACTCATATTTGGGGCTCAAGCAAACAGCGGGATTTATTTATTGAGGAATGCAACCAGACTTGAGATCCTCCTTTATTACCAATCAGTATTCCTATGACACGGTGGAATTTCTTTTCAAAACAAATACAACGAGCACATCAATTAAAACTTTCAATACAAATTTACACCAATACGCCCCAGACCAACAAATACCACTTAACCAAAGAAGTTTTGAGCACCATGGAATACATGGAGCCCATCCTTCAAATGTTCTATCAAGAATGCAATGTATTTCAAAGCAAAGCACCTTCAAAACAACTTTTTCTTCCATATTACCAGGTAATACTCAATTGTCTCACTCATTATGCAAGCAAGAGCCCCCATTCGTGGAGGCAAGAAAACCCAAAATACCACGAGGGGATCTTCAAGCAAATGGGGGTCCCCCACATCAAGCCAAAGAGGTCATTGATATATTAGCATGAAAGTGTTCAACCTTGGCTCAAAATGAGCAATCAGGCCAGGTCACAGGAGATCCAAAATCATAAACTGACAACCTCAGCAAGCCTGAGACATTTGATCTACTCAAGCACCTTAAACAGCCCCCCATCGAGGCAACATATGATGTGCTTCACTCGCAGGATGATGAAGTCACATCTTATTTAAAGAATACCCACCCAATGACAAAGGGGGAGCACATATTGGACTATTGGAAGGTAAGTATTGCTGCTTTCCAGTCATTAGGATTTTTCCTGCTCACTCATGTGTGAATCTAGCACAAGATCATTTCACAAAATTTTCCTAATTTAGGGAAGGTTGTGCTAAGGTATTTGAGTATCCCTTCTTCTTCTGCTTCTGTGGAGAGGGTTTTTTCTCACAGTGGCCGACTTAAATACCCAACAAGGGCTTCATTGGGCTTAAGGACTATAGCCCACTTGACCTGTCTGAAAGAGTGGCTCAACAATGATTTCCCTCCTGTGTAAGATGATGGAGGAATGTTCAATGGCCTTTTGGTTGGGTTTGCATAGTTATATAAAAATTTTGTATCTTAGTGTACAAAAATTGTTTTTCAATCCCCTTGGTTTTGTAATAAATTTTGTACTGAAACTGAATAAAGAGATATTCAGTTTCTGTCTTGATAAGTACGTATTACTGGTGTTCTTAATCTACTGTGGCCTTATCAGGTCTGATTCCATTTGAGTCAGACCCAAAACTTCTTTTGGACCACATATCCAGCTCTGGTTCATTGTATAAGATGTTTCCCTTGAGGGAAAAAAGGAGCTACATTTTCCCAAAAAAATAAAACATCATCAGATTATGTGAATTCTTGGAATTTGTTTGTATCTATGAAACTCTTCTCTTCCTCTTCAAATACTTTAAGCCAACTACCAGCTGGTGCCTAAAATTTCCTCCAACATTGAATTGTAATCTATAAATAATTGAGCTGTAATACAAGGATCTGGAATTGAGGCACAGATTAATGGAATCTTATAAATTAGTAAGTCAAGGTATTTTGTAGCCTTGGTGGTAATTAAAAGAGAAGCTTTTTTGATTGGGAGAAAATTTTGCTATTCACATTCCTGAGAAGAAATTGTTAGCAAATAAATTGAGCTCCCCAAATATGAATTAGAAGAATACATTTTGGATCTGTTTGAGAAAAATAAGATACAGTGGGAGGGCTTGGTTAACTGTGGGGTATTTTTACCCACAGATAATATTTTCTTCTTTATATAAAGGTTTGAGATACTTTACAATTACTTAAAGATTCTTTCATTCAATTCTGTAAGCTAATAAGTTTCCATTAAAATTGGGATGAATTAATGATAAAATGCACCCTTTAAAATTTTTTATGTGTGAAAACATGGCTTAGAGAAGTCATTGCATTATTTTGTCTTTATCCATTTTATATCAAGCTCACCATGCTTATGAACTCCTAATGTCATTGGGCACTTTGTCAAAGGTACAAAGAGAGATGGGAAGAAAATCAAATAATTTAGCTTTACTTAACGTTTTCCCCATCTTATGTATAAATTATATTGGAGAGATACAGCTGTCCCATTTGGTCTTCATATTTAAATTTTTCTAATTGTGGGGAATGAGATAAAGAATTGAAATTTTCTCTTGAATCTAGGTGAAGTTTATGGGCCAGACATTGGATACCTTGGTTTTGTGCCTTTAAACTATCTGTGGCCATTGTTTCAATTTTATGGGAAATTTGGATATAAACACAAGCATGATTGGTAGTAATAAAAGTGGTGTTCTTTTGAAGGTAATAATACCCAATGACTTTCATTGAATAATTGGCTAGAAATACTTCTGAGAAACCCCATAGCAAATAAAAATGAAGTAGACAACAGCTATAATAATTTCTAAACAAGATATATTAAAATATTACCTTCTTTTGTAAATTGAAGAGGTAAAAATGATGTAAGCTCAAAATCTTACTTAATACAGCGACCTGTGACTTCTATATAGGAAGTAACATTTGGACTGGTCCAGCTATCTGTCCCAAAGGAGACATATAGGCAGCTATGAATAATAATTATATTAATGGGATCTTAATTTAACAAATACATATTTTGAAAGTGAGCTATAATAGTTTTTTTCAGCACAACCATGTTAGGGAGAAATGGATTAAAAAGATAAAGATGAAATAGGTAAGATTTTGATTTTGTTAGTGACAAATTTAGGTCTAAATCTGAAATAAAATAGACTAGAGCCCTTTGAAAATGTACTGGTCATAGAGTCTGGAGAAAAAACAAATTAGTTCCTTATACCAATCTAAAGTTCCAATGAGATACCTTTTTGGGGGTTCGTGACTTTAAAAAAAAAATCAAGGCTTCCATGGGTTGATGAAAATTAGCAATTGGGATGAATAATTCAGTGCAGACTTGTGAGTTAGTTACTACTAGTTTTTTTACTTCTTGTCCCATTGTGTTTAAGCTGATTTTTTCATTCTTTGAGATGTAAATTAATGGAATTGCATTTAATATGTCATTCATAGGAATAAGGAAAATAGGACCACACTTTGGATGATTGTTTTAAGGTATGGATATCTGGATGGAAATATCTGTCTTGCTAAGTGATGGGGTCTGTTACTGTGGAAGTGAATAAATACAGTTGATTTTTGAGCTTACAAAAAGGATAATTGCAAAAAAACATGGGCACAGATGGCTCAATAAGGGAAATAAAATGAGAAGAGAGAGACAAATCGAGTAAGTTGAATGATTGAAATTTGAGTAGAAGAAAAACTTTAAGAAAAAAAGATGGATATCACCCTTGGTTGGAGGGGGGGGGATCTCTTATACTTGTAAGAACTTGGATAGCCCTCCCAACTCTAAAATTCCCTAGGGTTTCTCTTTGGAGAAAAAAAAGGTTGATAAAACCCACTTCGGCAAACAGGGTGGGGTACGCTATGAGCTATGAGGGTCGGGGTCCACCAATTCCATGATAATGTGCCTTAAGTGTATACTTACTGTAATTTTACTTTACTGTACGGTAGTTACCTGCCAAAATTATTCAAACACCAGTGGGGAACTCATAGCGGGAAAAAGAAGATCCTGTTTGGCATATAGTATAAAAAGTATTGTTGATACTACAAGAGTGTACACTCTTGTAATGCAAACAGTATTAAAGTCCGCTAAAGAATCCTGCATAAAATCATGTGAAAATACAAGTGAGGTATTGGAAAAAAGCTTTTCTAATTACTGTAAAGTATACAACACATCCATATACGATATGTATACTGAGGGTGCACCAGCCCTGGAAGTTCTAGGATTACCCTTTGAGGTATGGAGACAGGCGCTCACATATCCAGGGTTTTGCTTAGGGGAAGAGACAAGATGGTTGTCTGAGAAAGGCCCCAGCCTACTCCAAGACCCTGTTGAAATCTATTAGGAATTTAATGATAAAAACCTCAATTAAAGAAAAAGAAAAAGAAAAACCACTGAATCAAAAAAGAAGTATAATAAAAAAAGGTAATCATATGAATAGATATGAAAAGATGTATGAGCCCAATACTTAAGGCAAGAAAGCTGTTCCACATGCATGGAGAAAAGTTAGGCTTTCTCATAGCTAAGAATATTCTAACCACAAGAAAACACCTTCTTGGAGGGCATACCAGTTTCTGGGAATGCAAGATACTGACAGGAGATTTGCACCCCCACTTTTGAAAAAAATGAAATATCAGTGAGCTTTGACCCCAATGGTTCAGAAAAGTATTGATTGAGTTCATATTTTAGTGAACTGCCACCTGGGGGTACCACTAGGTATATCTCATCAAATATATCACCTAATTTGTTGTTGTTAGTATGATTTTCTTCTGGTGTGATATCAGTTTCTGTTGGTCCATTGGCCATGAAAAAAACTCTCGCGGGAGTTACTTTAAATTATTGTTTAAAGTTGAGCTGCACTGAACCAAAATTATTTAGAGTTTAGTCATCAGGGAAAAAGAAGTTTAATTTAAGTTGTGAATCAAGGAGTGAGGCGCAGATAGCTGGTATCATTCTCAAAAGAAATACAAGGTATTCCAAATGCTTCGTTGACATGGAATTCATTTCTGGATAAATATGAGTCACATTGTATTTCTCAGTTACCTAAAGAAAGATACTTCAGCTTTAGTCTCAAAAATAAATAAATAAATAAATACTACTTACATGAAAAATCTGGTTTATGAGGAGGATGTAAAGAGATAATGCTTGATTTATGGTAGGGTATGTTGATATAAAAACGATCATTGTGGCTTTATACAGAGGCTGAAGGAATTTCACCATTACAATTATTTTTTCCCATTCTAGTGAGGACAGCCAATATATTTTCATGTTGTTCAGACTGCAGTACAGGTTATAGTCATCTTTTCATTACAGTGCTTGTTCAAGTTTTGAGTATGTTGAATTCCAAAAAGTGCAGAAATGGGTAAATAGTTCTCTCTCGTAAAGAATATTCACTGTGATATCAAGTTTTTTACACATATGAGGACTGCAGAATAGATATGAAGCTAATCGTGAAACCTGTGTGATGATTGAGTCATATTGAAGATTTAGGACTTCAGGTGGATATGGCCATTAGTTCAGTGGGATCTTGATATTCAGGAGTTTTATTTGTTGGAAAATTTGCAAGTTCCTTGAGTCCATTGAAGGCCATGCAGCCAAACAAATTTGTATTTGGCTGGAAGGTTGTACTCTTACCGCTTATTTCATTGGACATCAAATGATTCACCAAGGAATTTTCTGTAGTGATAAATTTTATATGGTTTTCTAGTCGGTATTTTTTCAGTGTCTTTATGAATAAATTTTTCAGAGGAACACATGAATTTTCACCTATAATTGTTCAAAAATACTATTAGCCAAATAAATATTTCCATTACATTGGCTAATTAGAAAAATGTACCTTCAATTTTACTTAAGCCAAAAAAGAATTGACTTGAGGAAGTATTATGGGTCAATAAGATGGCCTCTGAAAGCCAAAAAGGCTGTTGAATTTAGGCTGGTACACAAATTGGTTGGAGAGAAAACATGAATACCATTTGCATCCAGCAACTTAAAGATATGCAATTGATTGTCAGACTGAGTCTATGATGGAGGTTTAATAAGGCTATCTACAAGTTTAACTATGACTGTGACACAGTAAAATTAATTAAAAAAGGTTGGATTATAGATAATAAAAGTTTAAAATAGATTAATAAGGGCTTTACTATTATAAAATAGTGGTGGTGAGTGCTGTTGAAAGTCCTGGGTGCAGTCTTACCAGTTGGGTTACTATGATAAGAGCTACAATACTAAAGTTTTAAAGTATAACCTGATTATTTTCCAATAGTATAACTGTTTTTGACAGTTGTGCTACATAGAACTTCAAGAGCAGGATGTGGAAAACCTCTTCTGGTGGAGAAAAGCCCCCTTTTTATCCTAAACTTGGGTGAAAAGTCTTCTAGACCTTTCTATGTAGAGGAAATGAGGATTTTTCACTTTCAATGACTGGCATGTGGTTTTAAAAATGCCTGTATAGACTGTTTTGAGCTCAGATGGGGTTTTGAAACCACATATGGGCAGTTTTCACCAATACAGGGTGAAAATTTTCTTCTGGGGACCACATAGTCCTCTCCTGACGTGTATTACGCATAGAATGCTGTACAGAACCTGTACAGGACCCCAGTATTGACCAAAATATGAGTTATTGAAGTATAAACAAGCTTCTTTGTCTGTTTGACACCTCATAATCATAGTTATGGGAGATTATTGCACAGTAAGGCTGTATTGGTCTAACTGTGGGATTTTGACCTTGAAAATGCCATAAATTAGTAAGTCTTTGAGATATCAAGCTCAAAGGTAGTTCATTGTGTAGCCCCCAATGTTTTCTACACAATATTACCTCATTTGATATAGCTATCATTAAATATGGCAGAGCTATGCCATGTACAAGATTTTTTGTACATATGTATGATTTGCTTAAAATCTGTATGGAGCTTGTTTGCCCCATAACCTTTGTTCTAGATGATATATGGGGAGATGGATGGCACCATCAGATAGCCCTGATTGTGCTCTTTACAAAAAGACCCCACTTTAGATATCTCAAACCAAAACTGTAGAAGTTAGATGAGAGGTGAATATTTTGTTCACCTTTATTTGACCTTCTTTTGGCCATAACTCCTGTAGTTCTGGGGCTAGCTCAATTTGGCTAGTACCATTGGATAGCCCTGATGTAGAGCTTTAACTTTCATACCCATTTGATGGGGTTAAGTATCCTCCTCTGGATTTTAGATTAGAGGTGAAAAATAAGGTATATGCTCAGCAACAACTTTGTTATTCCTTGTCCTATGATGGTGGGACTTGGGTATTTGGAAAGCAGTGGGTTGCCTCTTTCGTTTGATAAATTTTGAGCTTATTTGGCTCAGCTCCATGTTTTGGTGGTATCTTGTCTTTACCATTGATTTAAGGTATTTGGCTGTCATGCTGGTGCTCTGGTTTTGAGTCACAGGCTGACATTGGTGGTAGTAAAATATATATGATAGGTGTGCCATTATTGAGGTTTTACTGACCAATATGTTTATAATTTAAGGTTTCAAAAAAAAAACTTGCAACTCAGCTATTGGAAAGAGGTAAATTGCATTCAGATATGAATTCAACAAGAAAAGTTCTCAAAGCTTTTACTGATAGTGTATTCAATGAAAAAAAGGAATGTCAAAAGGTGAATTAAAAACAAAATTTTTTAGAAGGAGATAAAATTTTAAAATTTTTCCAGTATTTCAAAAGAATCTTGGCTGGTTGATTATTGAGAGAATTGAGATATTCACTCACTGAATTGATGCTCTCAGTCCTGTTGTGCTTTAATCTCTTATGAAAAAGCTTTTGAAGAATTAATGAAATTAGATTTTGAATGGATTTAATTTACTTTGGTAAAGTATGCACAGACCCATTACCACTTTCCCACACTTAGAGGCTCAGTTAGTGAAGGCTGAGATTTTTGTTTTTTTCTCTTTGAGTGTTGAAAATGGAGTTCAAGTAATAGTGCTTGGTTTGGGGTGAAAGAAGTGGATATATAAAATATTCAATGGAGGAAAAAACATGTTTGAATTTATAAATCTCAATTATTAATATGAAAGATCAATTGTTTGATTTTTTTGGGTGATATGAATGCTAGAAATAAATCTTGTTATCAAAATAAGAGTTAAAAAATTGTAATTGAGTTAGAAAACAAGAAAAAGAAAATAGCAAGTTTTCAAAAGGGTGGGAACTGTCAACATTGGGGCCTTATAAATTACCCTTATATCCCTGAATGAACTTGTTTGTGGGAGAGAGGATTGGGCAGGGGCCTAGTTTTGGTCTGAATCTGTCAGCCTGTGACTCAAGACTAGAGTACAAACATGACAGCCAAAATAATGTAAACAAATGCTAGAGAAAAGTACCACCATAAATTGGAATTATCTAAAATAAATCATAAATGGTATTGAAAGAAAAGGAGAATTCACCTTTCCTTAAAATTTATAACTCTCATTACCATAAGAAAAACAATCACAAAGTTATTCCTGCTCAAAGCAAGAACTGAGAATAAACCTCAATTTTCACCCTCAATATCAAATTCAAAGGAGCAAGCAGAACCACATGAAATGGGTGTTTAAATAAAATATCTCAATTAGGGCTATCTAATGGTAGTAGCCGAATGGAGCTAGCATCAAAGCTACAGGATTTATGGCCAAAAAAATAAGCCAAATAAGGGTGAAAAAAATCACCTCTAATCTAAATTATACAGTGTTAGTGTGAGATAACTGAAGCAAGGTCTTTTTAGAACTATCAAAATCAGGGATTTATTATTGTGAAATCCATTTCCTTATAGCTCATCTAGAAATAAAGCCATGGGGAAATAAAATCTATACAGGATTTGAGAAAATTTGTATATGAAAATAGAATTTAAAAGTGGCATAACTTTGCTATATTTAATGTTACCCATACCAAATAAGATACCATTGTGTATGAATAATACAGGGCTACACAATAAGCTTTGATATTATTATTTTCAAAAATGACAAAGGTATGGAAGATTTAAGGTCAAAATCCCACAGTACTGTGGGATACTATCCCATATCCTTGAATATGAGGTGTCAATTATATGAAGGAGCTCATTTATCCTTTAATAAATCATGGTTTCTCCTGTATGGGGTCCCCATATAGGATATGTACAGAATTTTATGTTTCATACATGTCATAAGAAGGCTGTGTGGTCCCCAAATGAGGATTTTCACCCTGTATTTGTGAAAACTGCCCAGAGGTGGTTTCAAAATCACATCTGAGCCCAAAAAAGGCTGTAAAGTCTGTTTGTTAGCCCCAATGTTTCCCTTGGAAGAAGAAATTCTTTACTCTTTCTATGTGAAAAGGTACAGAGTCCCTTTCCACTCAATTTTTGAATAAAAAGGGGCCTTTTCTCTTCCAAAAAAGAGAATTATCATCCTTCTCTTGAATTTATAGGTAGTAAAGCTTTAAAAAACAGCTACAATCTTGGAAATAATCAGTTATGATATATCTCTTAATTAGCTTATTGCTTATAATAATAATTAGTCAATTGATAATCAGTGCAACAAGGGCTTTCAGAAATACTAACCACCACTATTTTCTCAGAGTAAATCTCCAAAAATAATTTCAAAAACTTTTTGATCATATCATAGCTATCTTGCAGTCATAGTTAGGGCTGTAAATAACTTTCAAATAGATTCATCAGAGACCCAGCCTGTCATTTTGTGGTTCTGGCTGTGTTTGTGGAATTATTTTTGGACTTTTTGGTGCAAAAGTGAATTTTTTATTTTATTTTTATATTTTAACTATTACTTTTCTTGTTTTTTAGCATAAAAATCATCATAAATAATGATAATATATTAAATAACATATGTTATTATTTCTTCAGTAGTATATAATGATATACTACTGTTTTTTAGCTTTTTATACATATTTGACATGGTTTATTGAAATTTAATTAGCACTGTCTTATTTGGGAAGGTTTTTTTATATAAAAACCAAAAACCCTTGTATTATGCTCTTGAATACTTGGAAGAATCCCTTTTACTGTAAATAACAGCTTCAGAGGACATGGTTAAACATATTGATAGTTTCAATTGTTCATATTACCCCACCTTATTCAGTTATTTTTGTCAATTAAAGAATACAAATGTGAGATATTTGAGTTACAGCTGTAACAAAACATTTGTCAGCCAATATAGTTTGACAAGAAAATTGGTTTTAACCATCCACAGTCACTGTATAAAGGTGCAATACAGCGATATATTACACCAGAGGCCATTCTTTGACATGAAAAGCATTGTCAAGAGTCAAAACTGACTTGATGGCCTCATATTTTGTCTAACAGTGGAAGAAAACTTCATACCACCTGAGACAAAGTCACAGGGAAGCCCACCAGTGACACCTTCAGAAACAGACCACATATGGAAGGGAGAAGGAAAGATGAAGAGTGAATTCCTCATCAAAAGAAAGAAGTGGAGGCAAATTGCCACTCAGAGGTCCAGAAAACCACAAAATTCTTCCTCAATACAAGGTACACCAACATTAATAGCTTGTACAGGGAGCATAACAGTAATTAACCCAGCTTTAACTTCTAAAGGAAAATTGTCCAAAGCTGTAGAACAAAAGTCTGTACAAAGTGCAGTAAAAGGTAGGTACCCTGAAAAAACAAAGCTGTTAACTGATTGCAGACACTGATACCATGTCCCCTGTACACCTCAGAGACCTTGGAGTCCAAAGAAACCAGTAGGAGGACAGGAAAAGACTGTTTGGATCCAGAATACTAGGGTTTTGACAGCATGGTGAATTTAAGTACACCCAGAGAGATCATGCCCACACTCCCATTCACCTTACAATTCAAAATACACCTCAAATCAGAGAACTGGACGGATATGGATAAAGTACTTCAGCTCCACCAAATCCTCAAAGACCTGTTCTAGTGGAGCATGGAAAACAAAATTTTCAACCTGGCTTCACACTGGGAATAAATTGGAGCAGGCTTCCAGAAGATATGTCTCATAGAGATATCTTTCAAAGAACTTATAGAAATCACCAAAGGTTGGAATTCCAACAAGAAGTTCAAACTCTCAGAAGACAGGGAAGCCAAGACAAGGGATAACCAAGCCACCATCCAGGCTATAGAGGAGAAATGGAGCCACAAAGAGCATATTCCAACAACTTCAGGCTCACAAGGAGAAAACCAACCCAACTCCCCAGTGGCTTAACAGTCACCATTCTTCACAATTACAGGGAGTTTCCAGGAGGAGACAAGAGCCAAGGGGCAATAACAAGACTTATTTCAGCCAGAGGCAGAAAAAATAATACCCAATTAGCCATAAGCTGTTGGAATTAGTGAAGGAGGTGCAAAAAAGCAAGAAATAATTGTAAATACATCTGATAGAATCAGTAAGCCTACAATTAGAGCTGATATCCCTACTCATAATGAACATAATGTTGTTACAACTGCAAGTAACATAAACGGTGATGAAATGTGGTTAAAAATTTCACAATTTTCAGAGAGTAATCAAAAATAGCCTAAAAGACTCCATGAAAATATTTCAAGTTTACAAGAGGTGAATACCTTCCAAACAGAAACTATTCATACTCTTCAAGAGGACTGTAACAACCACTCATCAGGGGTAAGGGTATTCATTGATACACCCACTCAAACACATTAAACCAGAAAATCCACTGTGTGAATCAGCATTCAGTTTCAGAAATCTTCCTTGCTGAAACATGCATACAGTCTGGTTCATCAATACAGCCTGTCAATACTTGTACAGGTTGGAATTACCCAATACAGTTTGGATACACCATTTCCAAACTGTATGATCACTCAATACCACCACTCCTCTTGTACAGGCCCTGTATTGGCCAGAATCAATTCAATCATCAAATCCTCTCATGGAAATTCTCTCTCTGGTTCAGGGCTGGTGATTCTCACATATACCAGCCCCTCTTTCTCCCCCCTGGAGACTTTTCCCCAGTTAATTGATTTAGTTTATCTATTATTTAATAATTATTCTTATCCTTATTTTGGGTATTATAATTATTTAACTTTAAGTTAGTCTTTTCCTTTCTCTTTCCTCACCTGTACAGTATGAGTTGGGTGGCCATATCCTTATTGACCCTTCTCTTTCCATTCTGACAGGTTGAAACAGTGGACTTGTACTTATTTGTGGTTGGCTCTTCTATTTCTTACTCTTATTTTTTGTTGCTGCTTTCTTATATTTCTTTTATTGGTAATTCATCATATTATACTCTTAAGTGTATTTCATCTCTTATCATATCTTTGAGCCCTCCATAAGTTAGTCCCAGTTTACTGAGTGCCAAGCCCTCCTCACTTCAAAGAGCCCCCGTGACAAGGACTTAACTAAATTAAGTAAAGCCTCAGAAGAGACCAAAAAAATGACTAAATCAAGTCTTAGAGGATCAATCTCACTGAAAGAGGGACAGGGAATACTTCGATTAACACATGAAGAAATTTCTCAATATCTTCCAAAAAATAAAACCCCAGACACAGCACCATGTTTCTGGAAACACTCCATACCCCCAAGAGGACATCAAACCAGATACCCTAATGTAGAATAAGCAAAGATACCCATAACAATACCAAGATGGAGATAATATGAATTATTCAGAGAGGAGAGCACTGAAAAAACTTCCAGAAGCCATAAGCTGGCCAAAATTATCTGGTGTAGCAGAATATGATCTTATTCAACTAATTGCTTATATTTATGGACTGTTCATTGATGTGCCAAGTATACCATACTACTGGATGAAAGCCATACTGAACACAGATTTCAGAGGACATGCTATTTATTATATGGTACACAGAAACTAAAGAAATAAATGGAAGAAGATTCAAATAATTCAAAAGTACAGTAATGGTACTTGAATATGGAATAGGACCATGTCATTTGAAAATGATAAATACTCAGTGAAAAAAGATCCTTATGAGTGGTGTATCAAACAGTCTAAAAGAGTTAAGGCCATTGATCAAAAAATGAACATTAAGATGAGGAATAATAAACTCCTGAGACAACTTCCAGGAGAGAAATTGTCAGCCTGTGACTCAAAACCAGAGCACAAGAATGACAGCCAAATACCATAAATCAATGGTGTAGCCAAGATACCACCAAGACATGGAGCTGAGCCAAATTAGCTCAAAAGGTATCAAAATAAAGAGGAAACTAACCCCTTTCTGAATATATAAGTCCCATCACCATAGGACAAAGAATAACAAAGTTGTTGCTGAGCATAAACCTTAATTTTCACCTCTAATCTAAAATCCAGAAGGAGAGGCTTAACCACATCAAATGGGTATTCAAAATGAATCTCTACGCCAGGAATATCCAATGATACTAGTCAAACTGAGCTAGCACCAGTATTACTTGAGTTATGGCCAAATTCAGGCCAAATAAGGGTGAACAAAACATTCACCTCTCATCTAGCTTTTGCAGTTTTAGTGTGTGATACCTAAAGTGGGGTCTTTTTGGAAAGGGAACAATCAGGGCTATCTGATGGTGTCATCCATTGCCCCATATCTTAACTAGAACAAAAGTTATGGGGCAAATAAGCTCAATACAGCTTTTTGCCTAAACCACGCAAATGTACAAAAATCTTGTACATGGGATAACTTTGCCATATTTATAGCTACCCATATAAAATGAGGTACCATTGTGTAGATCAGATACAGGGATACACACTGAACCAATTTTGAGGTTGATATCCCAAGAATTGACAAAGCTATGGCTGTTTTAAGGGCAGATTCCCACCCGCTGTCATATACAGCCTTACCATGGGATAATGCCCCATAATGATAAATATGAGGTGTCAAATAGAAAAAGAAGCTTGTTTTTACTTCAATACACCATATGTCAGACAATACTGGGGTCCCATACAGTTTCTGTAAACCATTCTACGCGTCATATGCGTCAGAATCAGGCTGTGAGGTCCCCAGATGAAAATTTTCACACTGTATTGGTGAAATCCACCCAGATGTGGTTTCAAAACCACATCTGAGCCCAATACAGGTTATACAGGCTGTTTGCAAACCACAAGCGAGTACTAGAAAGTGAAAAAATCTTCACTTCCTCTACGTGGAAAGGTCTAGCACCCTTTCCACCCCATTTCAGGATAAAAAGGAGGCTTTTCACAGCCAGAATAGCTTTCCTCATCCTGCTCTTGAATTCCTACATAGTACAACTGTCCAAAACAGTTATACTCTTGGAAGATAATCAGGTATACTTTAAATTTAAGTATTGTAGCTTTTATTATTGTAACCCAACAGGTAAAAGCTGCACCCAGGGCTTTCAACAGCGCTCACCACCACTATATATCTATAGCAAAGCCCTTAAATCTTAAAATTAATCATCTATTATCAAATTTATCATCTTTTAAAATTATTTTTACCGTGTAACAGTCATAGTTAAAGCTTGTAAATAAGCCACATCTGAGCCCAATACAGGCTATACAGGTCTTTGCGAACCACAAGCCTGTCCCAGAGAGTGAAAAAATCTTCACTTACTCTACATGGAAAGGTCTAGCACCCTTTCCACCCCATTTCAGGATATAAAAGGAGGCTTTTCACAGCCAGAATTGCTTTCCTCATCCTGCTCTTAAATTCCTATGCAGTACAGCTGTCAAAAACAGTTGTACTCTTGGAAGTTAACCAGGTATACTTAAAATTTTAATTATTGTAGACTTTATTATTGTAACCCAACAGGTAAAGCTGCCCCCAGGGCTTTCAATAGCGCTCACCACCACTCTTCAACAATAGTAAAGCCCTCTGACTTTTATTATAAGCCATTATCATCAATAGATACTTTTATTTTAAGCCTTTATCACCATTTCACAGTCATAGTTAAAGTAGTAAATAGTCTAATTACTGCTTTATCATAGACTCAGCCTGACAGAAATCATGTTCAGTAAACTTCTGGTGCAACAAAGACTGCACTCTAGATGACATTGGAAACACCTTACATGATGTAGGGAAAAGGAAAAATATGGGGAAATATTTGCCATTTGAAGGAAAAAGTTTCAGAGAGAGAAAGCCTTTCAGAACTGAAAACAAGGACAAACCCAGAGAAATGGTGTCAGAAGTACTTAGGAAAAAGAACTCCTGTCATAATTTTGGGTCCACAGACCACTATGCTAACAAGTGTAAAAAGGCCAAGAAGAAAATATATGCCATTGAAAAAGTCCCAGGGGAAGGAGTTCAAACAGAAAAATCAGACTCTGACTCTATGGGTTATGACATAAGAGAAAACTCTGATGATGACCAAGACCCAATAGAAGAATACCTGGTGGAGTACTAAGAAGAAACTTAGCTGGAAATCCAGGGAATATAGCTGAAAGCAGGATTACCAGAGGATAATACCCAAAACAATTTGTGCAAAAAAACACAAGATGTACAAGAATTCCTTGTTAAATCAGACAAAGGAATGTCCTATATTCATGATACAGCCACTAAGGTGACTGTTTTTGTTGAGAATTCTCAACAACCATTGATAATTGACAGTGGTGCACACCCCTAGCAAGTGGCCAAAGATTATTTGGAAAAGAAAAGTCTTTCCACAAAAGGAAAAGAATTTTAAAAGTGCCTCAGGAAATATTTCCTCTGTAGGGACTAAAAAAAATCAAAGAGATAATAATAACCCATGGAAAAGGTCATTTAAGACTCAAACCAGAGCTTGTAGTGATTGAGGATTCCCACATCCAAGGATTCCTATTGGGAACAGAATACCAAAGTATGTATGGAATTGATATTTACAACAGTAAAAACAGGAATATTACCATAGGTACCAACAAGGAAAAGGAAATTTACCTTGATATATACAAATCATCCAACCCATAACCTTTGGAAGAGCTTTTGAATGAATTCAAAGAGGGGAAATTCAGCTCTAACCTTACTAGTAAACAGAAGCTTAGTCTACCAAAAGTCCTGAGGAATAAAAGGACAGCTTTTTCAAAAGTAGAAGGATGCTTGGGAAAGAATAGAGGTCATGATATAGCGGTATATCTGGACATGAAGAGACCTTATCCACCCATGCTGAGAAGACCTCCATACCCAGAAATCTTAGAAACTAGGAATTAAATTAAAAAACATGTCAATAAACTCCTAGATATGGATTTCATAAGCAATTGTGAAAGTGACCACACCTGTCCTGATCAATTGGAATGATTGAAATTATGGCTTTTGTGGAGACTTCAGAGCCCTTAACGGCTACAATAATACTGGAAGGTACCCTATACCCTGAACAAATTGGCAAAATCCAAATACATTACAAAGATGGAGTTAAGCCAAAATCAATTAAACTACTCAAAATTATATTACATATGGGTATATATGAGTATAACAGAATGCCATTCGGCAGAAAGAATGCACCAGCCCATTTCCAAAAGATGATGGACACAATATCTAAAGAGGAAATATTTGAAGGCTGTATGGTGGTATACATTGATGATATCATCATATATTTAGAGAAATGGGAAGATAATGTGCAAAAATCAACAGGGTGAGCCTGTGAGGTATGTATAACATACCCATAAGGCCACAAATAACTTTATACACATTTAAATTTGTCTTCAATAGACTTTTTAATTTAATTTAAAATAAAAAATAACAAAAAATAAGTATAACTTTTTTTTGGATAAACAAAGTAATAAATATTATGTCATTTTTGGATTCTACACCAAAAATAACCTAGGGTACATTAATAAGGTGTTATACCCAAAAACACTTATTTCTTATGTTATTAGAAGATTTAAGAATGTCACAGTACTAATGTAACTTTTTTAACATTTTTTTAAAATTGTTAAATTTAAGCTTAAATAAGCTTAAATTTAAAGTTGCATAAGGTTTATGCAAACTTACCAAAATTTTAGTTAAAATTGAGGTGTGGTGTATATTTACTGAATTGACTAAGGATTTTCCATACAGAATGTAAATCCTGCGTGAGCTCAATTTAAAAGGGTTTAAGGCCATAGTATGGCTTTAAATAAATGAAAGGGCAAAATCCATGCAAAAAGGTGGAACAAAGGAAAAAGACCAAATAGAGCTGGGGTACCCAACTTTTTGGATCTGCAAGGATTCAATTAAGGTTGTCCACCTGTATTGGAGGATTTTCAACCTTATTTAAACTTTAAGATTAGACTTTGATCCAACACTAAAGTTTAAACTGGTTTTATCCCAAATTAGACAGGAATTTCAAGCTGCCAGAGGGTAAATCCCAATATGCAGGCTTGAATTCAAGGTTTTAAGAACTGTCAAAGCTCAAATAAGCTTAAAGCTTTAAGGTTACAAGCATTAAAACCTTATCAAAACTTAAGGTTTGGTGTGTATTGCTATTTTACATGGAAAAATAGCAATAACTTCAAAAATTTATTAAAAATCCAATTCTTGATGGATTTGCTTGAAAATTTCACAAAGCTTACAATTTAATATTATCTACATATAAATTAGATTTTAAGTATTTTTTATAAATAAATTTCCTGGGTAATTAGCCTGGAAACTTACTCTTTTAATTAAAGCTCAAAGAAAATCATAATTTCTTTAAAAATTAATTAAAAATTGAGTTTAAGAGATTTTTGCTTGAAACTCTATTTTTAAGTTGTTCATGCGATGAAATTTAATATAAATAAGTTTATTTATATTAAAAACTTAAAATAATTAGTTTGAATGAGGATTAAAGTTACATGGAGTTAAGAATAACCCTGTTAACTTTAAATTGGAATTGAAATTAAGTTACCTTAAGTTAAGAACTTTATTTTTAAGCATGGTTTTTCAGTTTTGACCTGAGAACGCCCTCTATATCCATTATGAATCATGAGAGCTGCTCTGAAGACATAAAAAGAGTCTTTTCATCACTGTTTTTGTCCATCATTCATTATCAATCCAATCATATTAGAGATTTAAACAGGTAAAGTTTTATTAAATATAAAATCTTATTATTAAGATAATTCTTAAGTTATTTTATTCTTTATTAATTAAAATTAAAGAATTTAAATCATAGAATTTAGATTATTGTTGTAATCACCAATAATATATTTTATCATATAAAATTAATCATCTTAAATATCTTTTAAAATCCACAAATTCCTCTTAAAAACTCTTTAATCTTAATTTTTATTATAAAAAGTTGTTTTATCTTTAAAATTATTGATTTTAGGCGTGTTTTTAACTTATAATTATTATTTAATATAATAACTTTTGTTGTTTGACTTGTTCTATTAAATAAATATTATAAGTAAGTTTTCTCTAAAGTTCTATATCTTCTATCTAGTATTAGTTTTTGGGTATTGGTAAAAACATGTAAGAGCTTACGTGTTTTTACTAAAAACTTTTGTGTTTTGGCCATAATTTGGTAAAAACACGTAAGTTTTTAGTAAAAACACGTAAGGGGTGCCCTGGGCCCATTTTTAATTAAAAATGAAACACCATTGGGCCTGTATTGGGCCAAAACATGCCCAAAAGAGGTTTTTTCCCCACAAAAACTCTCTAACTCCAAATTGTTTCATATATTTTTGCCCAGCCCCCCCAAAAAAACAAACAAGCTCAAACACCCCAATAATCCACATTATCCCCACCCCAAACCATTGTTTTTTTTTTGGAAAAACAGCATTATCAAAGCCATTTTGCAAAGCTTTTCACACTTTTTTTTCTTTTTTCCCCCAAAGACTGCATTTTCCACCACAACAATCTGCTTTCAAGCCTCTCAATTTTCAATTTTTTACCATCCCTCATCAATTAATCCCACATTTAAACCACTTTCTGTCACTCTTAACCACTTCTGTTCATTTTTCACACCTTTTTTCACCTCTTTTTCACATTTCGAAAGGTTCTTACCCCATTCCAAATCCCCCAATTCCCCCTTTTTTTTACTTTTATACATAATTTTCATTAAAAAAATGCTTCAACCCCCCACTGAAGGTGAATTTCAGACCCTTGAGCTTCTTTGGCAACATGTGCATAATGTTGCCAGGGCTCAGGGGTATGCTGTGTCCACCTTGAGGTCCAATATGACCCACAACCAAATTAAAATATGTTGTGACAGGTCTGGCACCCCAAATCCCAACAAAAGCCCCTCCAAAACAGTCACCTCAAGAAAGCTTGACTGTCCTTTTAGACTTTATGCCAGGAAATATGCCAAGAGTACCACTTGGACTCTTAAAGTCAAAAATCCTGAACATAGCCATGATGCCACTGAAAATATCATGGCACATCCTGCTTTCAGGAAATTTAATGAGAAAGAGACATCCCAAATTGCTCAAATGTCTGAATTACTGCTCATGCCAAGGCAAATTCAGGCCCAATTATGCAGCCAGAGGGAGTCTGACAGGCCTGTAATCCTTCAAGATATTTATAACCAAGTCAAGAAAATCAAGAAAGACAAACTGCAAGGCAGAAGGCCCATTGATGCTCTTATTGACACTCTCAAAGAAGAAAATTTTGCTTGGTCCTCTGCAAGGGATTCTGAGGGACACATTACCTCCTTGTTTTTTACTCACCCCCTGGCCATAAAACTTCTTCATGGATTTCCTCATGTCATTCTTATGGATTGTACTTATAAAACAAATAAGTACAAAATGCCCCTTTTTCATATTGTTGGATTCAGCTCAACAAATAGGACCTTTTCTGGGGCTTTTTGTTTGATGAAGAATGAAAATGAAAATTCATATACTTGGGCATTAAATCAATACATTGAAAAGGTCCTCAACAACACCAATCTTGTTCCTCCTCCAGTTATTGTTATTGACAGGGATCTGGCCTTGAAAAACTCTATTAAGAAGCTCTTCCCAGACTCCAAAGTCATGCTATGCATTTGGCACATCAACAAGGATGTATCTGCTCATTGCATGAAGAAAATTGGTCATGGAACTGATTTTGAAAATTTTATGGGCCTTTGGAATCAAGTAATATACTTCTTCACTTTATTTCATTTTATTTCACTTTTTTTCTTATTATTGTCTTTATTAATGACTTTGGGATTCTTTTCTCAGCTTATGTATTCACCCACTGAAAAGTCTTTCAAAGACAACTGGAAGAAGCTTCAAAGGCAAGTTAAAAATGCTGAGGTCTTGCAGTATTTGGAAAATACCTGGCTTCCTCTAAAGGAGTATTATGTGCCAGCCTGGACCAACCACCATTGCCACCTGGGTGTGGGATCCACCTCCAGAGTTGAAGGTGCCCATGCCATGGTTATACTTTGGCTACAAAAGTCCACTGGTACTCTCCTGGAGGTAGTCAGGGCACTCCACATGGCATTCAGAAAACAATTTATTGAAATTATCAACAGAATCTCCAAAGAAATGATTTTCCAAGTCAAGAATTTTCCTCCACACATCTGTGCCCTCAATGGCAAGGTGTCTCATTATGCTCTTCAGATTGCCTTTGAAAATTTCAAAACAAAATTTCCTCCAAATGAAAAATGCACCAACAAATACAACAATTATAAAGGCATTCCTTGCAAGCATAAGACCCAAAAGGCATTTGCCAAGCACCAAAGGCTTGAATTATCAGACTTCCATCCTCAATGGAATTTGAATTCGCCTGTGAGGCTTTTTGAATTTCTTCTTATTATTTTTTTTCTTATTAACTGATTTTATTTGTCATATTCTTCTCAGACTGGTTTTCAAGGTGATGATCAAAGTGTTGAAAAAGAAAGAAAGAATGAAGCCAAGAAAATATTTGAAGACATTGGGGAAGACCTGTTCCAAAGACCAATGGCAGAAATAACTCCAATACTCCAACATTTTCAAGATGTTTTGACTGGAAAAGTCCCATTTGATCAAATTCCCAAGAGTCAAGAGGATGATCAATATTATGAAGACCCTCTAGAATGCAAGAATATCCGTGGAAGACCCCAAGGAGCCAAGAATAAAAACAAAAGAGAACCTTCAAGATTTGAAATTATTGAAAGTCAATCCAAGAGAAGAGGAAGACCCCGATCAAAAGTGACCAGCACAACAACTTCAAGATCCCAGTCAAATGTCCCCTCTCCAATTATGGAAGTCGACTCATCTGAAGATTCTGAAGATTCTGAGGACTCATTATCTAAATCCATCAGTTCATCAGATTCACTACCCTCAGCAACTGAATTAAATAAATCAGAAGTAACCCTTAGAAGGTCAAGAAGATTGGCAATTGGAAGCAAAACATCACAAAGAAAATCACACAAGCCTGCCACCAGTTTGAATATCTATGATGCAATTGACTTGACCTGTGAGCATTGTCAAAGCAACTATCACACACGTGATGAATGCTCCAAGCTGTTTGTGAGTTTCTGATTCTTTTTAATGTAATTTTATGTTGTTTATTTTGATATTTATTCATTTTTTGGACTTATTCTATCAGATAACTGGCTCAGAAGACTTTCCCAAGTTTATATTGAAATACACCTTCAAGGCCATCAATGTCCAGGGTGATGGAAACTGTGGCTACAGAACAGTATACCACTTCATTTACAAGACTCAAGATCAATGGGCTGATGTCAGAGGTGACTTGGCTGAAGAAATTCAACAAAATCAAGACCTTTATGAAGCCATGAACACCTTAATTCCCTCAGTATCCTCTTCTTTGGAAAGAATTGAATGGTATGAAGATGTTGGCCAGGCTCCAAGAAGCAAGTGGATGTCCATGCCTGACATGGGGGATCCAATTGCAAATAAGTATAAAAGACCAGTTTTCTTTTATTCCACAGCCCAATATTTTTCTTTTTTCCCTTATTTCTGTCCTCCAAATGATAATCCCCCCATTTTCATCTGCTTCTTGAATAGCTGTGCTCATTTTGTTCCTTTGGACATCATCATTTCTAAAGTTTATCCTGTCCCCCCCATTACTGTGAACTGGGAGATTCATGCCCAACCACAAGCCCTGGGGTGGGCTGATAAATTTAAGAAACACAGAATGTTGTATTTGTCCAATCTTCCTCCCCCCTCTCAGAAAAAACCCACTATTTTGGAGGTTGATTCTGATTGAATGATTTTTGTATATACAATTTATGCCAATTATCCCCCTCCTCAGTCATATTTATTGCTTAAATCCCACCTCAGTCTCATTTTTTATCAAACTTGTGGAACTTTTGTACTTGAAAATATTAATATTACACACAAGAGAAAAAACAGTTAAAAAAAACACTCATTGCACCTTCACTTGTTGTCCCACCCAAAAAAATTTCCCAATTCATGAGCTTCTGGTTCTTTATTGTCCAGATTGAACCCTTCAATTTAAAAAAAAAATGAAGGAAATTCATAAGTGGGAAGCTATTAAATTCACCTTTTAAAAATAGGCATATTACAATGATGGGAAAAAACATTTGAAAAAAACCCCTTTTTGCGCCTTCACTTGTCCCAACCAAAAAAATTCCCAAAATTATGGGATTCTGGTGCTTTATTCTTCAAATTGAACCCTTCATTTTAAAAAAAATTAAGTAAATTCATAAGTGGGAAGATTTCAAATGAATTTTTGAAAAAATATGCCATTTTGGCATATTGGCCAAATTTGTGAAATTTGGCAAAAAAGAAAATTTTGAAAAAATTTGTGCTTATTGACATGCCAAGTCGGGAAAAATATGGCAAAAAAAAATTAAAAAAATCCTCAAAACTGAGCCTGAGGAATTTTTTTTGAAAATTAAGGTCACTTACGTGTTTTTACTAAAAGCTTATGTGTGTTTACCAACACCCTAGTTTTTTTTATATAGAATTTTTATTCTATAAGAATTATTTCTGAAAAGTGTGTGTTTAATTCTTTTATAAATAATATTTATATTATTTATAAGTGGTTAATATTCATATTTTCCATGTGTAATTGTCTCATTAAGAGCTTTACACTTCTTATTGTTATAACTGTCAGTGACTATAAAAATAATAGAATAATTATAATTTATTATAATTATTATATTTTTATAATAATAATTAAATTTATTCTTTTATATAATTATTTTTAAAAATTATATTTAAATTTGTGGTTATAATATTTTGTTATATTATATATTTCTACTGAGGAAAGTCATAGTACTCTTGATTTTGCTACTATTATCAAGAGTTTAATAGACAAAACTTACATTTGGGGGCCTGGCCGTTATTTTAACCAATTTTTGGGACATAAATCATATTCTGGACCTTATTTTACTGTTTTTTGATGTACAATTCCATATTTATCCTAATATTGTCTTTTTTGGGACTTATCCCTTATAAATAATCTTTATAATATTAGTTAAGTTATTTTTTCTTAATAATATTGTTTGAAACAAAATACTATTGAGTGACTTGGAATGAATTTCTTTTGTCTAACTAGTGGGTTTTTCACATCACATACTTGAAATTTATTCTTTGAGTTATTCTAGTATAAAGTGAATAATAATACAATTTTGATTAATAAACTTGTTAATTGAATAATTATTATTTCTTTAAAGAAAATAAAAAATCAAATAAAAAATTAAAAAACTAAAAATCTTTACTAAAAACATTTTTTTCTTTTATCTTAGACATTTTTCTTTATTTTTTTACGTAATTTGCCATAAATTACATTAAAAAAACTTTAGTGAGTAAGTTGAGTTTATAAGTTATTTTTATTGTTTGATAAAATAACTTATATTTTCATTTTCTCTAGTGTCATCCATTAGAGACAGCTCTTCAGACTCTGAAGGCTCAAAGTCTAGTATTGAAATTCAAACCAGACCAGCACCAAGGGGTTTAATAACCAAAGAACCCTTTAAAGGTCCAGCAGGTGAATTCAATCCATTCTTAGTCTATTTTTTTCTTAAAATTGACGTGCAATGACTCCTACTAGAAGTGGAAGTAATTACTCCATCCAATCAAATGGATCTGGACCAGGACATTCCAGTAACAAATCAAAAATACAAGAATGTCAGTCCAGAGGAGAGGCACAAATGGAGGATGCCAGAACTTGCACCAGTTCCCAAAGGTTAGCCAGCACCTTTGAACCTCTTATTGAGAATCCAGAAGCTGACATAACTTCTATTGCTGTTAGACCTGAATCATTTCCAACAGGCAGCAGGGGAGATCTACCAATCTCAGTACAAGAACTGGTTTATGGCCACCAAACAGCCAGAGTGGGAACTTCCTCCAAGTATTTGGATAGGCACCATGAGCTCTTATCTTCAGGTGAAGAAATTCATGGGGCCAGATAAGACAGAGGATCTTTTGAAGGGTTGGACACCAATGTCTTTCAAAGGACAAGTCCAACAGATAAAAGCTTGGTTGAAAAACCAAAGCATGTTATCAGAAGATAAAAAGAAGAAGCTGGCCCAAGGCAAGGAAAACAGCCCAGTGGAAGCTCCCCAATAATCCACCAGCAAAAATCTGCCTCAAAAAGTGCCAAGAAAGCCCAAGCAAGCCCCAAAGACCAATCAGAAGGGCAAGAAAAAGGCAAAGGGAAAGGCAAAGCCCAAATGGCACAAGCCGTACCCCCAGAGTTACAGAATCCCAAAGAAAGAAAAGACAGCCATGGACAATGTGTTCAATATGGCAAGAACTCTGATGGAATTCAAAAACAAGGAGGAGGAAAGATTGAGCCAATCTTTCCCAAAGAAATAGATCTTGTTAAGCTTGTAGCTCAATTTGAGTCTTGTAATAAAGAAATTATAACAAAGCTTAAAACATTTGAGTATATCCAACAAAAGTTGGGTAATGAGATATTACAAGTGAAAGAACAACAAAAGACCATTATTGGACTTGAAAATGTTAATAAGGACAATATTGTGTCTTTGACGCAAATTTGTGCAAGAATTGAGTCTAAAGTTACTTTGCTCAATCAACCAGATGACAATTCAATTTCTTTTATAACTGGACAGTTAAGAGAATTGAAATTACAAGTTCAAAACTTGGAAAATTCAACTGGTCACAATGCAGCTCTTTTCCAAGAACAATTGGAAAAAAGTGATAAAGCAAGACTTGAATTGAAAGAAGACATTCAATCAAGTATTAATAATGTATCACTCAAAAATGAATTGCCAAGGCAATCCACACCAATTCTTGACAGAAATGTGCTTAATAATTTACATCATACCATTTCAAGTAATGAGGTGGAAACTGCTTGCAATTTCAAAGACATTCCAAAATTAGAGGAATGGACAACCTTCAATGGTGAAGGAGAATATTATCATATGGAATTTATGAAAACAATTGATATGTTCAAAGAAGACTTTAACATACCAGATGAATACATAAGTGCCAGATTACACTCATTATTTACCAGATCAGCAAAGAAATGGTATTATAAAATGAGACAAGACCATGGTAAACATTCTTGGCCTTGGTGGAAAGAACAAATTATTTCCAAATGGGCTAATGATTCCTGGAGATTTAGAATGGAAAATTCTTTTGAAGAAGCCATTTTTAATATTGAGAGGGACAGGCCCATGTCTTGGTTTCTTAAACAGAAGGACAGATTAACTGCCCTTCATCCTGATATGTCTGAAACAATGGTACATAAAAGGATATTGAGAAAGTGTGGTGGTGCCCTTGAGCATGCTATAAGAAGCAGATGTATTGAGCCTTGCTCTACAGAAGATTATATCAATGCTATGGAGGACATCACTACTAGAACAAAAATTAGAAGAAATTGGTCCAAATCCCCAAAAGACAATAAGACTAATGGGAAACCAATTTCAAAGCCAAATAAGCCACAAGACAGACTTCCCTTGAAATGTCACAAATGTGGAAGTACATCTCATTTAGCTAACACTTGTCCAAAAAAGACAAGAATCAATGAGATAAATGTTGAAAAAGTGGAAGACACAAAAGAACCAACTGATGTATCTTTACATGAAAGTGATTCTGAGCCTTCAGAAGAAGAAGAAGTAACAGAGTAGCTTAGTATAGAAAACATTAATGTTTCTTTTGAAGTCACTAGGGTACACACTCATTTACCACAGTATAGTGATGAATGTATGGATCTCATACATGTGCAAGATGCTAAAATGCAAAAATCCAAACCTGCCAGAGGTAAGGGTTATACAGCTGGTTCATCTTGTATCACCAATATTGTGATAAACAACACAGAAGCCAAGATACACCTTGACTCAGGTGCTTTTTGCACTTGTGTTGGAAAAGATTATTTTGACAAAGTCTATACCAATTGGCAAAACAAATTAATGCCAATTGAAGGTATAACATTCAGCAGTGCTAGCCAAAATATGCACCCCTTGGGTATATTTGAAGCAGCAATCATATTTCCTCATCCTGCAGGAAGTATAAGATTGAAATTTGAAATTGTTGTTATGAATAATTGTACTTAACAGCACTTCATACTTGGGAATGATTATCTCAATATTTATGGTATTGATATTAATAATCATAAAGACAGGTATTTTACTATAGGGGAAAATAAAAGAGAAAAATTTGCTTTTCCTCTAGAAAAAAGAGAAATTACTGTCATTAAACAAGTAAAAAATGTTGATAAGGAAAAATTTCTGTCAGGTCAATTAATTGAAGCACAAATTAGTCCTGAATCAACACTGGAAATGAAGGAAGAGCTTATTGAAATTTTATTTCAATACAGGGAAGCCTTTGCTTCAGATAATGAACCACTTAGGGCTATAAAAGGCCATGAAGTGGACATTATGCTTAATGTGGAAAGGCCTTATCTACCACTATTAAGAAGACCAGCTTACCCAGCTAGCCCTAGGGCTAGAGAAGCATTAGAAAATCATATTAATGAACTAATGAAACTGGGAGTTCTTAGAAAAGTTGGACACAATGAGGAGGTAGAAGTCACAACTCCAGTAATCATTACTTGGAATAATGATAAGTCAAGGATGGTTGGTGATTTTAGAGCACTGAATATCTATACTATTCCAGACAGGTATCCAATCCCTAGAATTCATGAGACTTTGACTCAATTATCCAAAGCAAGATTCATTACTTCCATGGATTCTCTAAAAGGTTTCCACCAGAATGCTTTGACAACTCATGCTAGGAAATTATTAAGAATAATTGCTCATTGTGGAATTTATGAGTATTTGAGACTGCCTTTTGGTATTAAAAATGCACCCTCTCATTATCAAAAAATGATGAATACCATCTTCCCACATGAGTTGTCTGAAGGATGGTTAATCATTTATATTGATGACATTATCATTTGTTCAGAAACCTGGCAATTACATTTAGAGAGACTTTCATTAGTACTTAAGAAAATTTTTCAAGTGAACATGAAAATATCTCTTAAAAAATGTAATTTTGGGTTTCATGAGTTAAAAGATCTAGGACATGTAGTCTCAGGACTGAGCCTTGGTGTTGACAAAAACAAAGTGGCTGCAGTTTTACTGAAGCAAATGCCCAAGAATAAAAAAGAAATGATGTCTTTTTTAGCGTTTGCCAGTTATTACAGGCAACACCTTCAAGATTTTGCTATCCATGCCAGATCATTATACAGAATTTGTGATCAACAAACTGTTTTTGAAATGACACAGGAGAGGATTCAAGCATATGAGAAAATCAAGTATGCCTTGACCAATGCACCATTATTATTGATGCCAGACCGGAAACTTCCTTTCAAGCTGTATATTGATGCATGTGGTGAAGGCTTAGGAGCTGCTCTTCATCAAGTTAAAATTGTCAATGACAAACCTTATGAAGGTCCAATTTGTTTTATTTCAATACAAATTAAGCCTACTGAGGCCAGATATGGAGCTAGCCAAATGGAGTGCCTTTGCCTTTTTTGGGCTCTGGAAAAACTTCATTACTATCTTTATGGTAGTGTGTTTGAAGTAATTACTGATTGTAATTCAGTAAAATCACTTCTTAACATGAAAACTCCAAAAAGACACATGTTAAGATGGCAGAGTGCTATACAGGAGTATAGAGGAAATATGACCATAGTACATAAAGCTGGAAATATTCATAAGAATGATGATGGCTTAAGTAGATGGGCATTACCAAATACACCTGATAACCCTGCCTATGTTCCTACAAGTGCAGAACCTCAAATTCCAATTGAAGGAATTAATATCACGGATGTTGGAACAGAATTCTTTGAAGAAGTTAGAGAAAGCTATAAGCAAGATAAGAATTGTCATATTCTTACTGCTCTACTTGACAAAGATTGCAAAGATGTAGCCTTGGCTAATTCTCTGGATGATATTTGGAAAACATCTTATGATAATGGGAGATTCCATTTGTTTGATGGTATACTATATCATAGATCTAAACACACATGTGTCATGGTCCTATGTAGTAGAATGCTAATTAACACCATACTACTAGAATGCCATGATAACATATATTCTGGACATCTGTCTGAAGACAGAACTATGGAAAGAATTAAGACATGTGCCTGGTGGCCATCTTTGAGAAAAGATGTCATTGAGTACTGTCACAGTTGTGATAGATGCCAGAAAGCCAATAAAGCTACTGGTAAAAGATTTGGCTTAATGATCCATATTCAAGAACCAAGTACCCCATGGGAAGTGGTTCACATGGATTGGGTAACTGCCTTACCACCTGGAGGTGATAAAGGTTACAATGCATGTCTTGCTATTGTGGACAGATATAGCAAAACACCAATCTTTTTACCATGTCACAAAGATGACACAGCTATGGATACAGCTCTTTTGATCTGGAATAGAGTAATATCCTATACTGGTCTCTTTAAAAACATTATTGGTGACAGAGACCCAAAATTTACATCAGCCTTATGGACTAATTTACATAAGCTTTTGGGTACAAGACTATAATTCTCAACAGCCTACCATCCACAAACAGATGGACTGGCAGAAAGAATGATTCAGACCCTTGAGGACATGATCAGAAGATTTTGTGCTTATGGCCTGGAGTTTAAAGATTCTGATGGCTTTACCCATGATTGGTGTACTCTTATACCAGCATTGGAATTAGCCTACAAGACCTCCATCCATGCTTCAACAGGCAAAACTCCTGCAATGTTGGAAAAAGGATGAAACCCCAAACTTACAATTGATACTTTGAAAAGAGATCTGATTGATATTCATCCAACTGCTTCAAGCTTTAAGCTATTGCTTGATAAAGTAAGAAATCATGCAAATCAAAGCATGAATGATGCCTTTGAATATGCTAAATAGAAATAGGATGAAAGTCATAAGACCCCAGAACTCAAAGTATGGGACTTAATACTAGTTTCAAACTTGAACTTTAATAACATTAAAGGCCCAAAAAAATTAAAAGATTCCTTTGCAGGACCATTTATTATTAAAGCCCTTCATGGGAGAAATGCAGTACAGGTAGAACTGTCAGGAGAACTGGAAAACAAACATCCAACTTTCCCTGTCAGTCTAGTAAAGCATTACACTTCAAGTGATAAGGAATTATTTCCTTTAAGAAATGAAACACCCTTATAAGTACCCCCACTAAATCAAAGTGAGCATAAAAAGGTACTAAAAGTCTTGAAAGAAAGAAGACTTAGGGGAAAAAATGAAAGAGAATACTTAGTCAGGTATAAAAATCCACAACATGAAGATGAATGGATTGTAGAAAGAAAAATACCTGATTCCCAAGAGTTTCTTAGAAGATTCAGACATGACAGAAGACCAATTGCTCAATGAAAAGTTTTAATTGTGTGCTTTAAATACTTAGAAAAGTATAGATAGAGAGGTTGGACAGTGGATTATACCCCCCCAAATAACCTGGGGGTATACTACAAGAGAAAAATTGTGGTACAATTTTTTTGGTGGTAGGTAATGTGAGCCTCTGAGGTATGTATAACATACCCATAAGGCCACAGATAACTTTCTACACATTTAAATTTGTCTTCAATAGCCTTTTTAATTGAATTTAAAATAAAAAATAACAAAAAATAAGTATAACTTTTTTTTGAATAAACAAAGTTATAAATATTATGTCATTTTTGGATTCTAAACCAAAAATAACCTAGGGTACATCCATAAGGTGTTATACCCAAAAACACTTATTTCTTATGTTATTAGAAGATTTAAGAATGTCACAGTACTAATGTAACTTTTTTAACATTTTTTTAAAATTGTTAAATTTAAGCTTAAATAAGCTTAAATTTAAAGTTGCATAAGGTTTATGCAAACTTACCAAAATTTTAGTTAAAATTGATGTGTGGTGTATATTTACTGAATTGACTAAGGATTTGCCATACAGAATGTAAATCCTGCATGAGCTCAATTTAAAAGGGTTTAAGGCCATAGTATGGCTTTAAATAAATGAAAGGGCAAAATCCATGCAAAAAGGTGGGACAAAGGAAAAAGACCAAATAGAGCTGGGGTACCCAACTTTTTGGATCTGCAAGGATTCAATTAAGGTTGTCCACCTGTAATGGAGGATTTTCAACCTTATTTAAACTTTAAGATTAGACTTTGATCCAACACTAAAGTTTAAACTGGTTTTATCCCAAATTATACAGGAATTTCAAGCTGCCAGAGGGTAAATCCCAATATGCAGGCTTGAATTCAAGGTTTTAAGAACTGTCAAAGCTTAAATAAGCTTAAAGCTTTAAGGTTACAAGCATTAAAACCTTATCAAAACTTAAGGTTTGGTGTGTATTGCTATTTTACATGGAAAAATAGCAATAACTTCAAAAATTTATTAAAAATCCAATTCTTGATGGATTTGCTTGAAAATTTCACAAGGCTTACAATTTAATATTGTCTACATATAAATTAAATTTGAAGTATCTTTTATAAATAAATTTCCTGAGTAATTAGCCTGGAAATTTACTCTTTTAATTAAAGCTCAAAGAAAATTATAATTTCTTTAAAAATTAATTCAAAATTGAGTTTAAGAGATTTTTGCTTAAAACTCTATTTTTAAGTTGTTCATGTGATGAACTTTCATATAAATAAGTTTATTTATATTAAAAACTTAAAATAATTAGTTTAAATGAGGATTAAAGTTACATGGAGTTAAGAATAACCCTGTTAACTTTAAATTTGAATTGAAATTAAGTTACCTTAAGTTAAGAACTTTATTTTTAAGCATGGTTTTTCAGTTTTGACCTGAGCACGCCCTCTATAACCATTATGAATCATGAGAGCTGCTATGAAGACATAAAAAGAGTCTTTTCATCACTGTTTTTGTCCATCATTCATTATCAATCCAATCATATGAGAGATTTAAACAGGTAAAGTTTTATTAAATATAAAATCTTATTATTAAGATAATTCTTAAGTTACTTTATTCTTTATTAATTAAAATTGAAGAATTTAAATCATAGAATTTAGATTATTGTTGTAATCACCAATAATATATTTTATCATATAAAATTAATCATCTTAAATATCTTTTAAAATCCACAAATTCCTCTTAAAAACTCTTTAATCTTAATTTTTATTATAAAAAGTTGTTTTATCTTTAAAATTATTGAATTTAGGCATGTTTTTGACTTATAATTATTATTTAATATAATAACTGTTGTTGTTTGACTTGTTGTATTAAATAAATATTATAAGTAAGTTTTCTCTAAATTTCTATATCTTCTATCTAGTATTAGTTTTTTTTATATAGAATTTTTATTCTATAAGAATTATTTCTGCACAGTGTGTGTTTAATTCTTTTATAAATAATATTTATATTATTTATAAGTGGTTAATATTCATATTTTCCATGTGTAATTGTCTCATTAAGAGCTTTACACTTCTTATTGTTATAACTGTCAGTGACTATAACAATAATAGAATAATTATAGTTTATTATAATCATTATATTTTTTTATTATTATATTTTTATAATAATAATTAAATTTATTTTTTTATATAATTATTTTTAATAATTATATTTAAATTTGTGGTTATAATATTTTGTTATATTATATATTTCTACTGAGGACAGTCATAGTACTCTTCATTTTGCTACTATTATCAAGAGTTTCATAGACAAACATTACAAACAAAGTCTTGAGTAAGCTCACACCTATTAATCTTAAAATTTCACTTAAAAGGTGTAATTTGGCCAACAAGAACTATTGGAACTAGGACATAAGGTCTCAGGCCTTAGCTTGGCCATACACCAAAAAAAATTGGAAGCAGTACTTCAGAAGCCAGTAACAAAAAAACTCAAAAAAATGCAATATTTCTTAGGGTTTTCCAGCTACTACAGAAATAACATCAAAAACATTGCCATAATAACTACCAGCTTATAAAATTTATGTTCAAAAGATGTAGTTTCTGAGATTACCAAGTAGAGGAACGTTGAATATGACAGGATAAAACATGATCTCACTAATTCACCTGTCCTTATGTGAGCTGACTTTGAACTTCAATTTAATCTGTACATAGATGAATCTTGCAGTAAAAGATTGGGAGAAGCCCTTCATCAGAGACAAATTGTAGATGGTGACTCCAGAGAAGGAGTAATCTGTCAAATTTTCAGGAAACTTAAAGATTCAGAGGCCAGGTATGGCAAAACTCATACAGAATTTTTATATCTGGTAAGGGCTTTAGAAAAACTACATTACTATTTTGAGGGTTCAGTCTTTGAAATATATACAGACTGCACAGAGCTAAAAGCAATATCAAAAATGAAGACTACTAATAGGCACATGTTGAGGTGGAAAATAGCCATCCAGGAGTATAGAGGCAATATGACCATCACATACAAGGAAGGAGAAATTGACAACAACGCAGATGGCCTTAGTAGATGATCACTAGATAATGTCAAGAGAAATTCAGCTTATGACCCAGAATTAGCTACCAAAATAATTATCCATTTCATGGAAATAGATAGGAAGAAAAACTTCAAATTCTCATAATGGGCACCAGGAAGTGGTACCCCAGGTACAGACCATATTAGACCAGAGGGACAGAAAAAGGCATATTAGGGTTAAGCTCCTAGAGCTACACAATGAATTCTTTAATTAAGTCAAGAAATATTATGCAAAACACAAACAGTGTTACATATTAATTTCACTCCTGCAACAAAAGTATTGGAGCCCATAGATGGAATCCCAGTCAGAGGAACCTTGGTTAAGGAATTATGAGGACAACAAATCTTTCAATAGAGATGGACTCCTATATCACAGGGAGAAGCACACTAGGGCTCTAACAGTGATAGACAGAGACCATGTCTCACTAATTACTCAGGAGTTCCATGACTTCCCCTACATGGGACAGATGAGTGAATACAGGACCAAGTAGAGGATAGAAAAAACAGCTTGGTGGAATTGGTGGGAGCAAGAGTTGAGTGAGTAAATAAACACTTGTGAAAGATTCCATAAGGAAAACAGAAAGAATGGGAAGAAGTATGGAATACTAAAGCATATGGAGGAGACCAATCACCCATAGAAACTCATTAACATGGACTTGGTAAAAAGACCTTTCCCAGGAGGTAAGGAAAACTAAAATCCTTAGCTAGTCATAAGGGACAGGTTTAGCAAGATTATTGCATTCCTACCAAGCCACAAAGAAGATACAGCTATGGAAACAGCATTGTTATTATGGAATAACATTATAGCTACATGCAGAGTTCCTAAAATCCTCATTAGTGACAGGGACTCCAAATTCACATCAGAATTTTATACTAAACTGTATGATAGGCTTGGGAGTAAATTTGCATTTTCTACAGCTTGAAATCCACAAACAGATGGACTAGCTGAAAGCTTTATCCAAACAGTGGAGGACATCATTAGAAGATTCTGTGCCTATGGCATGGAGTAAAAATATCATGAAAGGTATACTCATTACTGGGTTATACTTCTACAGGTTATACAAATTTCTTACAAAACCAGTCACCACTCCACTATGGGAAAGACTTGTTCTCTAAGAGAGAAAGGATGGAATCCCCTATTGCCAGTGGATCACCTGAAGAAAAATATTCTAAAAATCCACCCCACAGCTAAGGACTTCCATGATATGTGGAAGAAGGCTTGTGATACAGTACCAAGATTAATAGATGAGGCAAAGAATTAGAATAAGCAGAGGTATGATAAAAATCATAAGAAACCTGACTTCAGGGAAGGGGACCAAGTGTCAGTGCTTACCTTATATTTCAATAACCTTAAAAGACTCAAGAAAATGAGAGACTCATTTGTTGTACCATTAACTATCACCAGACTGATAGGGAGGAATGCAGTGGAAGTCAAACTCTCAGAAGGGTTTTCTTGGAAACACCCAGTGTTTCCAGTGATTTTGATCAAATGATACCACCAAACTGGAGAGGATAAGCTCCCCTACAGGAATAAGACTCATAGTCCACAAGATATAGTGGAAGTGGAGCAATCCCCTGGCCCAGTTAAGAAAGTCATAAAGGCAGGAAGATCAGAATTAATGGGAAAGACCATAGAAAGTATTTGTTCAGATTCCAGAACCAAAAGATGATAAGGACAAATCATTAACAGAAGATTCCATACCAGAGGGTGACCTTCACCTGGGAAGATTAAGAGCCTCTAGGAGGGACTAAAAGCCTCATCAATTATGAGCCTTTTTAGAGGGAGGGTATGTCAACCTGTGACTAAACCCCAGAGAACAAGCATGACAGCCAAAATACCATAAACCAATAGTAGAGAAAAATACAAACAGAGGTTGAAATGAGCTAAAATATCTCATAAATATTATGTAAAGGAAGAGGAAAGTCACCCAGTTTTTCAAATATATAACTCCAATAACAATAAGAAAAAGAATAAAAAAGTTATTCATACTAAAATAAAGAGCTGAGAATAAACCTTAATTCTCACCTCCCATCTAAAATCCATAGGAAAGAGCAGAACCCCATGAAATGGGTGTTCAAATTAAAAGCCCTAAATCAGGGCTATTTAATGGTACTAGAACAATGGAGCTATAATAAAACCTACAGAGGTTTTGAACAAAAAAAGGCAAATAAGGTTGAAAAAAAATAGTCACCTCTCACCTAACTTCTACTGTTTTAGTTTGAGAAACCTCATATGGGGTCTCTTTGGAAAGGGAAAAATAAGGACCCTATAGTGGTGCAATCCATCTTTTCATATCAAATCTAGAACTAAATTTGTGGAGCAAACAAGATCTATACAGGATTCAAGAAAAATCTATATCTGAATATTGGAATTTGCAAGTGGCATAACTTTGCCATATTTAATGTTACCCATACAGAATAAGATACCAATGTGTATAGCTTATCCAGGGATACACAATTAATAGACTTTGAGCTCAGTATCTTCAAAACTGACAAAGGTATGGCAGCTTCAAGGTAAAAATCCCACAGTACTTTCAGAAAAACAATATTGTGAGTTACTATCCAATATCCTTAAATATGAGGTGTCAATTCTACAAAGGGGCTTTTTAAGCCTTCAATAACTCATAGTTTGGCTTTTATGGGGTCTCCATACAGGATCTGTACAGAATTCTATATGTCATACATGTCAGAAGAAGGCTGTGTGGTCCCCAAATAAGATTCTTCACCCTTTATTGATGAAAACTTCCCAGATGTGGCTTAAAATCCACATCTGGTCCCAATACAGGCTTTACAGGCTGTTTATTAGCTACAAACCTGTCCTTGGAAGAGAACAATCCTCCCTCTTCCCAAGTTAACAGGTCCAGAGGCTTTTTCCACCCAATTTTAGGATCAAAAAGGGCCTTTTCTCTTCCAAAAAGAGAATCCTCATCTTTCTTTTTAATTAATAAATAGGAAAAGTGACAAAAACAGTTATACTATTGGAAATAATCAGGTTTAATTTTAATATTAAGTATTTTATTGCTTATCATAATTATTCAATCGATAATGAGTGCACCCAGGACTTTCAGAAACACAAACCACCACCATTCTTTTGATATTAAATCCCAAAAAATAATTTGAAAGCCTTTCTTACCATTATATAACCATGTCATGGCTATAGTTAAATTTGTAAATTAATTTTAAATAGATTTATCATAGATGAAGCCTGACAGAATCTGTGTTGGATATTTAGTGATATTGGGATAAGAGGGGAATTTTTACCCTGGAATTACCATGGGTGGAAGGCTACATGTATACTGTACCACTGTACAGTACCAACAGAAATATTTTTATTGAAAATAAAATGAAGCCTATACACAGCATAGAAAAAACAACAAGAAGGTCAAAAAAAGGAAAGATGTTCAGGACTTATAAGTCCTAATAATCCTCATGGTTGAGGTGCATTTGATTATCTCCAAAGTAATCTTCATCAGAATTTTATTTTCCCCTTGCTTTTTCAGGGATTGTAATTTGTTTCTCTCAGGGCCAATTTGTGAATTAATTATCATCTCTAGGGAGGAGTTCTCCAGGATTGGTAATATTTTTGAATATTGGAGGTTTCATTGCAAGGTAAAGTTTTTCAGAGTACAATAGCTGAGTGAGAAAAGTGGGGTTATAAAAGTCTCTGTGAAAAACAATCATAGCTTGAGCCTTCTAGTAAAGTCTTGGTGATGTAGGTTTCTGTCGAGTCCTTGGAGAACATTCAGGTTGATGGTTTTCAATTGTGCAGTATGTTTTTCCAGTTGAGAGTTTAATGTGTAATCTGACAAGATACATAAACTCCACATACCTCATTGCTTTCAAAGATTTCCAGAATGGCTCCTTGGGCTGTACCAGGGGGCTGTTTCTTACTAATATCACATCATAATCAGACTTGACAGTTTTATTATTGAACGGGTAAGCATACTTTTCCTCCAATACCTTCTATTTAAGATGAAGCTATTTTAATTTAGTGCTCCAGAATTTAAGAAATAAACTTAGTTTCAACCACTGGAGATAATCACATATAATTATTACATACACAAAGGATTTTAGAGCATTTTGAATTGTACTCAAAATTCTTATTGAGGACTTTTTGATCCTTTGAGATATGAACAAATATCCAAAAATATTACAAAAAACTTCAAAATACTTGTTTGATAATAAGAATTAAAATTATTATCTTAAAATGAGTAAGAATGCCATAAAAAAGTATAAAACCTTGATTATCTCAGAAACCAATGAATAAGAGTGTGAGATGAGCTACACCATTGGATTTCTCATGAAAATCTACAAATATAAAACTTTTATGTAATAGCTGAAAAACCAATACTTACTGAGATAACCTGAATATATGCACTTTTATTTTCAGTGCAGATATTGATGGTTTTTAGCTCATATCTCTTAGAATATGCATGATAAATAATTGAACCAAAAAGAAAGTTACCATTTAATTACTGTAAAAATAAATATATAGACCTTTTTTTGGCACATCATACACAAGGTTATAAACTACAATAGTTTATAGAGCAAAATAAGAAAAGCTGCTGACCACTTTGTTGTGAAAGTGGTCCAAACTTATCAAGAAGTAGATATTCAGCCTCTAATTGCTCATAAGTCAAGAATAATTTGATTTTGTCATTATATTCAAGGTAATGCCCCTTGAAAGCATGGTTTGAAGTTTAAAATAGTAAATTTTAACAGAAAAGATGAGTTACAAGAAAAATCATCAAAAATAGAGTTTTGATGATTTAATAAAATTCTATTGAAAGTTTAAAAATGACATGAAGGGATATCAGAATTCACTCTCTGAATGGCTGTAGCATGTATAGCTCAAAAATTATCAAGATCAAAGTTTATGCTTAAAATAGATCATTTATGATCACTTGCTGTAACCTTATTTTAAGTTTAACACTTATATAAGTGATAAAAATGGTGAATACTACTATATTATTATTAATAAAATGAAAAATACAAATTTTAGGCTTTTTCAAAGCCTATCATGTCAGAATACTTAGAGTTATAGTGATAACTCTAAATAATGGTGTAATAATGAGGTAAGATGGTTTAACTATGATGTAATCATCACTAATAATTAAAATACTGATTTATTCCAGTGAAACAGACCAGTAAATGTCTACTAGAAGCCTTCTAAACTCTAGGAGGAAGAAATTTGCTATATATAGAACTCTTTTTACCTCTATTTCCCCCCTCATATTCAACAAAAACACTAAATATATTGAATGCAAAGGTAATGACTTTATTCTTTTTATATAATTATATTATATTATGAAAGAAACAAGTTCATCTTTATATGAAGAATAAACTTTGAAATTATCAAACCATTATTTAATTTGTTTTGTTGAATTTCTCTCTAAATCTTGAATTTCATGTAAAATCAAGAAAATTTGTAATTTCTTTATTTTTTATTTGTAAATACAATTTGAATAAGTTGTATTTACATTTTTTGGCATAAAATAATTTAAAATTATTGTATCAAGTGCTAAAAGTAGGTTATTTTTCTCTTTATTAATATTCTTAATAATTCTTTATTAATATAAATAGTATTTATATCAATAAGTAACTTTAGTATTGGTAATATTATTGTTATAAATTGTTATTTATTAATAAGTTAAAATGTTCACACATTGATTACTTGTCTGTAAGAATAATAAATTTCCATAAATATATTAATTATTATAGATCAATTTTTTCTTATAATAGAATTTATATTATTACATTATTTAATAATTTAAATATTTTACTCCATAATCATAGTTATTCTTTATCTTATTCATTACTTTAATAAGGAAATTCAGAGTACAATAAGTAAAATATAATAATATTTACTGATTGTTTCATAGTAAAACCTTACATTTGGGGGCCTCCCCCTGATAATTAATTAAAAGAACTTTAAAAGGAAAAAACTCAAATTGGGCTTATCAATTATTGAATTATATTTGAAATCATAAAATTAGAAAATAATTTCATATTTATTGATTTTAGAAGCTATTGATCCATTTTCAAAGAAATTGTACTGGCTTACATGTAGTTTTTCACATCCTTAGGCTTGCAAGAACTTTCTTTGAGTGACTCTAGTGATTCAAAAGTCATTTATAAATTGAAAATAAATTTATATTATAATATAATTTCAACTAATCATATTAATTTTTGTTTCATTCTTTCAAAATAAAAATAAAAAATATGAAAAATAACAAAAAATCATTTTTATTCCTTTTTATTCATTTATTTGATTCATTTCTCTTATTTCAAAAGATAGAAGAGCAGTTTTTACATGGAATATTCCATATATTCTGAAAAATAACACCTTTATAAAAAGACTTATATTTATTTGTCTTTCTTAGTGTTTGAAGACAACCCAACATAGAACAACCAGAATACTGTTGAAAGATTGGTGGAATAAGCTTGTCAAAGTTCTCCAAACCCAGTTGTCAGTAATAAAATAAAAGCTAAGAAATTAATTTTTCCAGGACCCACTATTCAGGACTCTGAAGGTGAGTAACTCTTAAAATTGCCATAAAAAGACATTTTTATTTTTCTGAAATATTCTTATTCCTTATTATTTCTAATATGACTAATAGAAGAGGATCCCAATACTCCATCCAAACAGATGGATCTGGAATAAGAAGTAGAATTAATCCCTCAAAATGCAAAAGAAAGGGCAAAATTCCCAGTGGAAAGAATCCAAACAAGGAAGTGCCATATCCCAAAGGAAAGTCCCAGAAATGCCATAATATCTGAACCAGAGTTGGAACTAAGTATGAGTAACTACCACAGATAAAAATAACACTCAGAGAACTCAGATAGAAATTTACATGAGCCATTAAAAACAGTATCAAATGGTGTACAAGGACAACGATTGGGAAATGTTGCCACAAATCCACCAAGGAGTGATGAAATCCTGGCACATCCTGAAAAGGTTCCTCAAAGAGGAGGAAATAGTGAGATACTAAAATGGATAGAATCCACTATCATCCCATCCTCAAATCAAAAGGATAAATGACTGGCACAAAAAAAAGAGGGAGGCAAGCAAGGAAGAAGCTTCAGTAACTTCTACCTGAAAGCCAACCTCCCCAAGAAGGGATGAAGAACAAGAAAAATCATTAGAGGAAGCCATATCCCCCAAGTTACAGGTCTCCAAAAACCCAAAAAGATTTCATGAAAAATGTTTTCAACATTTCCAGAACCTTGATGGAATTTAAGGACAAAGAGGAACAAAGAATGAGACAAACCCAATTTCCAAAGAAATAACTTTGTCTCCAGTTGTTTTAAATAATTTAACAGACATCAAAAATATTTCATTACCTCTAAAAGAAATTAAAAATAGTTTATTATCTTTACAATAAATAAAGAGTAGTTTATTATATTTAAAAAAATTGTTGTAAAAAACAAAAAAGAAATAGACAGAACTGAATTTATGGTTGAAAATAATAAACCAAAAGTCTTAATTCACAATACTCCTAAGCTAATACAAGGACAACAAGAGTTGTATAAGTAAATAAAATATTTCAAAGAAGAAACTTTGAAAATAAATTATGATGTTAGTATTGAAAATCTTACAGAAAAACTGAATACATTAAGTAGTTCTGTTGAAACATTTAAAGAAAAGACTTCATCACATCAAAAATCACTTCTAGACAATGTAGAAAAAAGTGATTAAGCAAGAATGAATCTCAAAGATGACATTCAAAGTGAAATAAGACTTATTACTGAGAAAATGTATAAAATAAATGAGGCCAACTTAAATATTCCAAAGTTATCAACCCCATTTTCTCACATAAGAAATCCTGTTAAGCCAAAAGAGGAAATGAAAAATCCCTTCATAAAATTCTTAAGCCATCAAGACAACAATCAAGTCTTAATGAAGAAAGCACCTCAGCTGAAAGAATGTCCAACATTCACAGGTGAAGGTGAATATGACCATATGTCATTTATTAAGACAATTGATATGTTACAAGAGGATTATTCCATACCAAATGAGCTAATTGCTGCAAGATTACATTCATTGTTTAGAAAATATGCAAAAATATGGTATTATGGAATAAGACAAACAGATTTCAAAAATACCTGGTCTTGGTGGAAAAATGAATTGATAACCAAGTGGGAAAATTATTCTTGAAGGTACAAAATAGAAAATTCATTTGGAAATTCCTTCTTTGACCCAGATAAGGATAAACCTTTAGCTTTGTTCTTAAAAAAAGCTGAAAGATTAAATGCACTGTACCCAAAAATATCACAAAAGATGGTGCATATTAAGATGCTTAAAAAATGTATAGGAGAATTGGAACATTCCATGAGAAGCAGGTTCATAGATCCATGCTCCACAGAAGAGTATATTAATTTATTAGAAGATGTAGTGACAAGAACCAAAAATGGCAGAATATGGAAGAAATTAGATATTAAAAGTCCAAATAGAAAATTTATCAATAAAGATAAACCAAGAGAACCTTTCAAACCCAATACAACCAACACTAATGAGAAAAGAAAATTCCATAAATGTGGTGGTATTGGGATCTTAGCCAATAATTGCCTCAAAAAGGCCAAAAAAATGAGATTGTGGAAATAGAAGACCACAATGATAAAGAAGATGAATCTGATTCAGAAAAAGACACTGAAGAGTCAGAAACTTATGAAAGTGCTGAAATAAATATAATAAATGCACAAATTAATAATATTGACTTGATATATGAAGTACTAGATGTAAATTAAAACTTTTCACAAGTTGGAACATCTGCTACAAGCCTCATGAATATACAAGATGCCAAACTGTATAGAACCAAGCCTGAAAAAGGAGTGGGATATACAGCTGGAAAATCAAGTATAATTATTTTTATGGTAGAAACCCAAGAGGAAAAAGTAAGCCTGAACACAGGAGCATAATATACCTGTTTTGGTAAGAGTTATTTACAGACAATTATACCAGATTGGGAAGAAAGACTTATACCAATACAAGGGGTTGAATTTAGTAGTTCATGTGAAATCATGAAGCCCCTTGGAATAATTGACTCAACACTAAATTTTCCTCCCCCTTCCCATATTCATAAGAGTGAAATTAGAGTCTTTAGTAATGGACAACTGTACTAGTAGCAATTTCATACCTGGAAATTATTACGTTTCAATGTATGGTATAGATATCTCTAACCAAAAGGACAGATATTTTACCATAGGAGACAATAAATAACAGAAATTTGGTTTTTCAAACAACAAAAAACAAATTACTGTTCTAAAGAATGAAGAGACAAGTCCAGAAAGACATTTATACATAAGTGAACAACTTACTGAGGCAGAATTAAATCAAAAATTGATAGAAAAATGAAAGAAAAAATGATTGATTTCTTATTTGAATAAAAAAGTGCCTTTGCAAGTGACAAAGAACCACTAGGTTCTATCATTGGACATGAAGTGAAAATTATTCTTGATATTTTAAAACCTTATACACCCCTGTTAAGAAGAGAAGCTTACCCAGAAAGCCCAAGAGCTAGAGAAGCCTTAGAGGTGCACATTAAAGAATAATAGAGCTAGGGGTATTAAGGAAAGTAGGACATAATTTACAGGTAGAAGTTACTACACCTGTCATTAGAGCTTGACATAATGGTAAATCCATGATGGTAGGGGACTTTAGAAATCTAAATAGCTATACTATCCCTGACAGGTAATACCCAGAATCCATGAGACATTAACACAATTGTTACAGGCTAAGCTGATCAAAGCCATGTATTATCTAAAGGGTTTTCACCAAGATTTCTTAATAGACAAGGCCAGAAAACTACTAAGGATAATATTCCATTGTGGCATATATTAATACATAAGGATGCCTTTTGGTATAAAAAATGCCCCTTCCCATTATCAAAGAATGATGAATACCATATTCCCTGAAGAATTATTGAAAGGATGGCTAATAATCTACATTGATGATATTATAGCTTGCTCAGAAACTTGGAAAAATCACTCAAGAAGACTAGAAAGAGTCTGAAAAAAGATAGATCAAGTAAATATGAGAATTCCCTTAAAAAAATGTCATTTTTGCTGTAGTTAACTGAACAAACTGGGACATGTTGTATCTGGATTGAGTTTGGGAATATATAAAAACAAAGTAGCAGCAGTACTACTAAAGCCAATGCCCCAAGCCAAGAAATAAATGCAATCATTTCTAGCATTTTCTGGATATAACAGATAGCATATAGAATACTTTGCAAGAATTTTCAAATCCTTGTATAAACTCTGTGATAAACAGAAAGTCTATGAAGTGACTGAAGAAAGGGTTAAAGAATTTGATTAACTGAAAAAACCCCTCAAAAATTACCCCTTTCTTCTAATTCCAGATTAAAAAATACCTTTCAAGCTGTACATTGATGCTTGTGGAGAAGGACTAGGTGCTGCACTACACCAGACACAAATCATTAATGATAAACCTGTTGAAGGACCAATTTGCTTCATTTCAAGAGAGATTAAGCCAACAAAAGCAAGATATGGAGCAAGCCAAATGGAATGTCTTTTCCTAGTGTGGGCTTTAGAAAAACCACACCATTATTTTTATGTAAAAGTGCTTAATGTCATCACAGACTGTAATTCTGTAAAATCTTTATCAAACATGAAGACACCAGATAGACATATGCTGAGATGGTAGATTGATATCCTATAATATGGAGGGAATATTACCATAGCTCATAAGTCTGAAAAGTTTAATAAAAATGTAGATGGTCTTAGCAGATGGGACTTAGGAGGTACACCTGAAAACCCAGCATTGGTACAACAAGAAGAACATCATATAGAAGGAGTATGTGTCACAGACATTGGCAGAGAATTCTTTAATCAGGCTAAAGAAAGCTATAAGATGGACAAGAATTTCCTTATCTTATGCCAACTTTTAATGAAATATTTCAAATATCCATCATTATCTTATAAACTAGATGAAGTATGGAAAAAGTATATTATGAAGGAAGATTCCACCTCCATGATGGAATTATTTGCCATAGGACTAAATAAACATGTGTTATGGCCTTGAAAGATAGGACTCTGATAAACAAAATACTACATGAATTCCATGAGTGTTGTATCTGGACACCTCTAAGAAGATAGGACACTAGAAAGGGTGAAAACCTGCTCTTGGTGACCAAATTGGAGAAAGGATGTTGCAGAGTACTACCAGACCTGTGATAGATGTCAAAAGGAAAACAGAGCCACAGGCAAGAAATTTTGAATGATGATCCAAATCCAAGAGCCAAATTCCCCATGGGAGATAGTTCACATGGATTGGGTAACAGCCTTACCTCCAGGAGGCAACAGAAGTTTCAATGCATGCCTAGTATTAGTTGACAGGTACAGCAGAACCCCAATGTTCTTACTATTTCATAAAGATGACAAAGCTATGGACACAGCCTTAATGATATGGAATAGAGTCATTAGCCATACAGGCTTATTCCAAATATCATAAGTGATAGAGATCCTAAATTAACTTCAGAATTATGGACAAATCTCCTTAAATTGTTTGAAGCAAAGCTATTATTCTCAAAAGCCTACCAACCTCAAAAAGATGGTTTAGCAGAAATAATGATCCAAAATTTGGAAGACATGATCAGAAGATTCTGTGCTTATTGCCTAGAATTCAAAGAATCTTATTCTTTTACCCATGATTGGTGTACCTTAATACCACCTCTTGAGCTGGCATATATAACATAAATTAATTATTCAACTGGAAAAACACCAGTAAAGTCAGAAAAAGGTTTTAATCCAAGATTTCCTTATGAAACTCTCAAAAAGAACTTAGTAGATATACATCCAACAGCAAGCAGTTTCAAAATAATGCTTGATAAAGCAAGACATCATGCCAACAGATGTATTCAAGATTCTTTGAAATATGCAAAAGAAAGATGGGAAAAAAGTCATAAGTCACCTCATTTTAAAGTAGGAGATTTGGTCTTAGTATCAAATCTAAACTTTGATAACATTAAAGGCCCAAAGAAATTGAAAGATTCCTTTACAGGACCCTTTATGATAAGAGCATTACATGGCCCTAATGCTGTGTAACTAGAATTGACAGGTGAATTAATTACAAGAAACTTGGCTTCCCTGTAAGCCTGATGAAAATTTACAGCTAAAGTGATAAGGAGTTATCTCCCCTAATGAAACAACCACCACTTGAAATTCCCCCTCTAGAAGAAGAGAAGAAAAGAAAATTGTGAAAGTCCTTAAAGAAAGGAGGACAAGAAACAAAAAGAAAGGGAATACCTTGTAAGGTATGGGAACCCAACTCAAGAATATGAATGGATACTTGAGAAAGATATAAATTATTTTGATAAGTTATCAATAGGTTTTAGAAATGAAAGAAGACCTAAAGAATAGAAAAGTTAAGAATTATTGAGCTTCAAGACTAAAAAGGTCTATTAAAGAGGTAGGACAGTGGATGATACACTAATTAACTATATCAGAATGTGGTACAATCTTTTCTGGTGGTAGGAAATTTTAGCCTTTGGGATATGACCAAATATCCAAAAAGGTCACAAAACAACTTTAAAATACTTCTTTTAATAATAAAAATGAAATTTATTATCTTGAAATAAGTAGAAATGCCATAAAAAGGCATAAAAACTTTATTATCTCAGAAACCAATGAGTAAAAATGTGAAATAAATTACCCCATTGAATTCACCATGAAAATCTACACATATAAAACTTTTATGTCATATCTGAAAAACCAATACTTACTGAGATAGCCTGAATATATGCACTCTTACGATCAGCGTAGATATTAATAGGTTTTAGCTTATATCTCTTGAAATATTAATGATAAATAGCTGAATCAAAAATCAAGCTACCACATAATGCTTGTAAAAATACAGATATAAACCTTCTTTGCCATGAAATATACAAGGCTATAGATTACAATAGTTTATTGAGCAAAATAAGAAACAATGTTTACCATTTTTTTGTGAAAGTAGTCCAAGATTAAAAAAGTAAATATTAAGATTATACCAGCTCATATGTTAAGAATGATGTAATTCCTATCATTATATCCAAGCTATAACCCCTTGAAATCATGGTTTGAAGCTTAAAATAGTAAATTTCAACAGAAAAGATGAGTGACAAGAAAAAGCAACAACAATAGAGTTTTTATTATTTGATATAATTATCTTTGAAGTTTAATAATGACATTACAAGCTATCAGGATTAACTCTCTTAATGGCTTTAGCATTTATAAATCATATGTTATTAATGATCAAAGCTTAAGCTTAAAATTGATCATTTATGATCACTCACTGTAACCACATTTCAAGTGTAACATTTATATGAGTGATAAAACTGGTGAATACTCTTATATTATGATCAATAAGAATAAAAACCACAAATTTCAGGCTTCTCCAAAGGCTATGATGTCAGCATACTCAGAGCTATAGTGATAACTCTAAATAATGGTGTAATAATGAGGGGAGATGCCTTATTTATGATGTAATAATTACTAATCCTTGAAATACTGATTGATTCCAGTGGATAAAATCATTAAATGTCTACTAGAATCCTTCTGGACTCTAGGAGGAAGGAATTTACTATATATAAAGGTCTTTTTACCTCTATTTCCCCCTCAGATGCACCAAAAACACTAAATATATTGAATCCAAAGGCAATAAATTTATTCTTTTTACATAAATATTCTATATTATAGAAGACTCAAGCTTATATTTGAGTTAATCATAAATTTTGAAATGATTAAACCATTATTTAATTTGTTTTTGTTAAATTTCTCTCTAAGTCTCTAATTCCATGTAAAATCAAGAAAGTTTGCAATTTATTTTTTTTTTATTTGTAAACACAATTTGAATAAGTTTTATTTACATTTTTCAGGGAAAAATAATTCAAAATTATTATATTAAGTGTTAAAAGTAAGTTATGTTTATCTTTCTTATGATAATTTTTCTTCATTATCATTCTTAATAACTCTTCATCAATACAAATATCATTTATACTGATATATAACTTTGATATTAGTAATATTATTGCTATAAATTGTTTTTTATTAATAAGTAAAAATTTTTCATGCACTTTCTTATTTGTTTGTAAAAATAATAAATGGCCATTAGTATATTTATTTTTATTATATTATTATATTATTTAATAATATAAATATTTTATGCCATTATTAGAATAATTCTTAATGAATATAATTATCATTTATCTTATTAATTACTTCAATAAGGAAATTCAGAGTACACTAAGTTAAATATTAGTAATATCTACTTATTGATTCGTAGTCAGACCTTACAGCCCTCATGATCAGCAAGTCCACATTGATTATATTTGTTGAGGATTCCAGAATACCTCCAATTAATAGCCATGTGAAGAAATTAATAAACTTTAATATTAAGGGATTTGTATTCCACAATAGCTCTAAATATATTGAATACCAAGCCCCATTTTGAAAAATAGAGGAAAAACTGAGTCATAATCTTATTTAATGAATTGTTAAAATATGATGTGAATTGAGAGATGATCTATTAGCACATAGCTTAATGGATGAAAATTAAGTAATCTATTTTAATCTTTGAATGAGGTCCAATGGGGTGATTTCTTTTTTTAAGCACAGGCATGAACCATATTATTGTGGTTATGGTGAAAGATTAAAAACCCTTCAAATAGTGCTCATCAAGATTAAGTGGGTGGGTTTGTAAAAAAATATTGGGAATATAGTATCTTAATTAGAGTTCTTGAAAGGGTGTAGCCAATTCTCTATATAATCTAAGGGAAGATTTTTCATTTTTTAAGGAGAGGAAAAATTATGTGGGTTGAAAATACATACCAAAAGCTCCTTATTGATATTTCCAATTCCAATGTGATCCAAATAGTAATATTAATATTATTTTGAGGTTTGAAATTTGGTTGCTTGAATGTATTTGAAGGGAATTTTATTAAAAGTATTTGATGGTTTTCTGGGGTTTCTAGCCATCAAATCATGAGGAGCTACAGCTGGGATAATGGAAGCTGAAGGTAATTTATTCCTTGAAAAAAATTATTCAATTGTTTAAATTTAGCTTTAAAAAGGCTCTTCTCTGTTTGACAATCAGTAAGAATATCTATATGATTGTAATCCCTGATTGATGAAGTGTTTTATCTGAATGAATGGGTGCTGGGGTTAGGTACCTTTGGAAGGAGAAAAATTAGGAGGTTAGAATATTAAGAAAAACGCTCTTGGGATACAGTGTTGAATAAAGAGTTGTTTCATGAGATTTTGAGGTTTAAGAGATCATAAGTAAGAGACAAAAATAAGGTAAAATTTTTCTAAGTGAACAGCAATGATCAAAAATTCAAATTGAAGGGTGTATTATATTTTTATTAAAATTGATGTGGTTGCCCAATATTAAGTCAAGGAGATAATTGAGTCTTGAATTACCTGGATATTTATAAAAAGGGAATTATCACTGGGGAAGATCATTGAATTTGGCTATAGTATCACTGGATAAATCCATTATGAAGGGAATTCAAAAAAATATGGCATCAATCAGGGAAATTATTTAAAAAATTAGGACAAACATATATTTTGACACAATGCCTTTACAGTAAAAATGTTATTAGCAGTATAAAATTCATACTAAGGATAAATATAATGTTTATTGTGATACAATATATAATTTACATAAATGAATTGGCTAAGGTGTAAATTTTGAGCTTTATTCCGCATTGGAGGCTCATAAAACAATTGAAAATATTTTTTTTCCTAATGAAAGTAGCTGAATTTGGTTAAATAAGTCTCTTAAAGCTGAGGGAAATAATGAACAACTATATATGTGTAAAAATTTGGCCCAGCTCTGTGATGAAATATTGAAAGAATTAGGCCAAAACTTAGATTTTGATCATTTTATCAAGGTAATTTGAATTGAATAAATGTGTTAGTCCATTCCATATATTAATAGATCTTGAAAACTATTTGTTAGTTTAATATTATAGCAAAAAACCTGATGAGCTTGGGGGCTGAAACCCCTTTCCTCTTTAAATAAACATTTGAAGGATTATTGCATAAGCTGATAGCAAGAAATCAATCATAAAGGTGTCCTGGAAGAATACCATCCATTTAAGTAACCCCATCAACTTTTTTCCTCCAAGTTTTTCATCAATTAATTTACCAATTAAATACCAAATGTTCTTCCTCTCATTGAAAACCAGTTTCATTTTCTGAAAAATTTCAGGCAATCTTTTTGAATCAATTAAGCTTCCAAATTTCTCTGCTTGTCCCATCTACTTCAACATTTAATAGTCCAATTTAACTTACAAAAAAAAGAAGGAAATTTGAAAGTTCCCATTTTACTTACTGTAAGGTTTGACTATGAAAAAATAAGTAAAAATTACTAATATTTTACTTATTGTACTATGAATGTCCTTATAAATGAAATAAATAAGATAAAAGTAATTATAATAATAAAGAGTTATTATAATTATGGCGTAAAAATAATTATATTATAAATAAAATATAATAATATAGTTTATATTATAAAATATAAAATAATAAAATAAATATATTAATATAAAATAATTAATATATTTAAATGCACTTTATTATTGTTACAAACAAATCATAAAGGTGTAAAAAATTGTTTTTTATTAATAAAAAACAATTAATAACAATAATATTACCAATATTAAAGTTATAAATTAATATAAATACTATTTATATTAATTAAAGAATTATTAAAAGAATAATATAGAGAAATTTATTATAATAAGAGAAAATAACCTACTTCTAACACTTAATATAATAATTTTGAGATATGTTAGGCCAAATGATGTAAATACAACTTATAAAAATTGTATTTACAATAAAAAATAGAGAAATTACAAATATTCTTGATTTTTTACGTGGAAATGAGTTTTTTAGAGAGATTTTTAACAAAAACAATTAAACAAATGATTTAATCACGTCAAAATTGATGATTATAATAAAGATGAACTTTGGTCTTTAATAATATAAAAGTTTTATATATCAAGAATAAAGATATTACCTTTTTGTTTGTATTGTTTTAATGTTTTTGATGCGTCTGAGGGGAAAACAGAGCAGAAAGAGCTCTATTTATAGTAAATACCTCCCTCCTAGAGTCCAACAGGCTTCTAGTAGACGTGTACTGATCATATCCACTGGAATTGATGAATATTTTAAGGTTTGGTGATGATTACATCATGATCAAACCTCATTAAATCACTATTATGCCATTATTTAGAGTTATCACTATAACTCTAAGTCTGATGATGTCAAAGGCTTGTCAGAACCCCAAATTTCGTGAATTTCATTATTTTTAATCATAAAATAATAGTATTAACCAATTTTATCACTTATATGACTGTTAAACCTAATTTAAGGTTACAGTGAGTGATCATAAATGATCAAATTAAGCTCAGACTTTGATCCTTAATATCTTTTAAGATTTACACGCTAAAGCAATTCAGAGGGTGAATTCTGATAGCTTGGCATAACCTTATTATTCTGCCAAGAGAATTTCAATAAATCATCAAAACTCTATTTTTGATGATTTTTCTTGTAACTCATCTTTTCTGTCGAAATTTAATATTTTAAACTTCAAACTATGATTTCAAGGGGTTATACCTTGAATATTATAAAAGAAAATACATCATTCTTCACAAATAAACTAGTAGAACTCAACTGTCTACTTTTTTTTAAGTTTGGACCACTTTCACAACAAAGTGGTCAACAGCTCTATTGATTTTAATCAATAATTCCTTACAGGTTTTAACCTTGTTTATAACTTTTGAAATAAACTTCATATCTGTATTTCTACAGTAATTAAGTGATGACTTTATTTTTGGTTCATCACTCTATCATGCATAATTTAAGAGATATTAGCTAAAATCCTTGAATATATGCATTGACCAAAAAAGTGCATATATTCAGGTTAATTCCTTAAGTATTGGTTTTGAAGCTTAGCTTATTAATTGTTTTATGTGTGGAAGCTTATGGAGAATCCAATGTGCCATTTATTTTACATGTTGTTTCATTGGCTTTTGAAATCAATAAGTATTCGTGTCTTTTATAAGGTATTATTACTTATAACTTATTAAATATTGACTTTAAAAATATGCCATAAAAATGGTATATGTGTATTTCACCATGAATAATACAATGGTGTAATTTATTTCACATGTTTGTTCACTGGTTTTGAAGTTAAACCAAGTTTTATACCAATTTATGGTATTTTTGTAGCTTTAAGGTACTTATTTTTAATGTATAATTATATTAAATATTTCTTGTGACCTTTTTGGATATGTGGTCATATCTCAAAGGTTCAAACTTACAAGCAAAATAGACCTAACTTACCATTCTCATTTTTGAGAGGAGCCTTTTTTAGGATTGCATGAAATTCTCAAAGTTCCATGCAGAAAGATAATTTTTGGTTCAAAAATCTATAGTTTCTGTGGCATATGGAACACCACACAATGGTTTGGGGTCGTCTTTAATTCCAGATGAAAATATTCAAGAATACAACAATATGTCAACAGACAATAATAGTAAATATGGGTACATCATTCTTTTTTTATTCATATTCTAGTCCAATGAAAATAAGTTTACCTAAATGTATATCTTATTAAATAGGTTTTTTGATTATTTTTTAAGTCTATTACATTGTGAATGATGTGATACAATTGCCTGAGTGCACGTTACCTGCAGAGGGGTCCCCCAGCTTTTCCAATGGTAACTGGACTTTCTTCATTTACAATTGTATTGAATTGAAGTCATATTTTTAAAAAAAATGTCAAAGGTACAATTTTGTCATATTCTGTAGATTCCAAATTGTCATGGTTCTTTGAAAGTACCTCTTGTAAGTGTTGGAGATCTAAAAACTCAATTTCTAATTTCTTTCTGTTTAATGTTTTTTTGAGATTCCCAGTTTCTTGTTCATCTACATAAAAGCTGTATCCATTCTCTGATAATTGGTCATTACACAAGTCAGCAAATGATCTTTGATTTTGAATTTTTCCTGAAGAATAATCTAGCTGTCAATATTTGCATTCATGCCACTCCAGAATTCATGAAATGCGGTGCATTGGTTCCACCACCATTATTCTTGTGGATACCCATAGGGAAGCATTTTAAGAACTGACCGGGGGGCCATTTTTTTCAAAATCCTTCTTCTTGGCTCTTGTCTTTTACTTTTTCCAATAGATTCAGCTTATTTTGTGACCTTGAAGTGTACAATAGCTATAAGCCTGATAAGGAATTGGATTATTTTCCTTCTGTGTGAGGTAAAAGAATGAAAAGAAGTGTTTGGAGCTGTGTGATTCATAACAAATTATAATTTGTACTGATTTAAAATTGCAAACCACTTCTAGAAATGCAAATTTAATCAAAAAACCCTCAGGGAAATGAGCTGTGGACTTAAACAAACCATTCTCTCATAGATAATAGAGCTCTGAAACAAGTGGGGGAAGCAGTGTTTTTAATCTGGTGGACAGTTGGTTTGGTGGATCCAGGAGTGATAGCTCCAAATAAGAGGATGTTGAAAAACCAAGGCAGAATGAAATGATCACATCCACTGACTTATTCTTTCCAGATATTTAATTACCATAAAAATTGAAAAATTCAATAAAAATTGCAAATTTGAGATTAACATAGCCAAGTGGTCAGGATCTCTTTGTTTCAACTTTGGAATAAGCCTCATAGCTTTCCTTTAAAGATTTTCTTGTTGATTATTTCCTCAATGATAGATTTATTTTTAGTAAAAAAATTAGTAATTATTAAATTTAATCTCACATCAAGAGTTCCTCAAGCCATTTCTTGAGATTGCTTGGAAAATATTGATTTATTGCACTTCCATCCTTTCTAAAAGAAATTGACGCCACAAGGGCCACTTTATGATGTTTCTTTATTTTTTACTCCCAGAAGTATATCAGGTAGAGACTATTTGAAACAGGTTGCAAAGCATGTTGTTTTTATAGCTCATGTGTTGATTTTCAGCCATAAAATATACTTTTAAAAATAAATTGAAAAGGTTTGAATAAGATTATTTTTTTTGGTTAGCTGTACTTTTTAGTTTTTTAAGAATTATCTTTATATATTGTAGACACATATTTGTATTGCTACATGATGAACTTGCTAGTATGTGAATATATAAAACCATTGTTACCCCTAGAAAAACCAATCTTGGGAATATGATGAAATTCAAGAATTATATAAGCTATATCATTTTGTTATTGTTTGAATAACATGAAGAAACTAAAGGCCTTATATGAATACATTGAGATTTCACATGTGTGCCTGAGCTATTGAAGAAACACTCAGACTTATTAGAAGATGATTTAGCTCCAGAAAAAAGGGTTTTTGTTTGAGTTTTTGCAAATAAAGGTGAGCTTTTATTGTTTTCTTGGTAATCCATGTCCTTTTTTTATTCAAAATGAATCCATTTTATGGACAAACTCAATCATTAACTATAGGAAATGCCAAGCTGAAAAGGAAAAAGAAAGACAAAGTTGTTTTTTTACTATATTTTTGATGGTTTTTATTGTAAAAATATGAAAAATAACAAAACCTCATTGAAATGACAGTCAAAAACTATAGTTCATGGAATATTGCATGGTGTGTACAGCTACAGTGATGTGAGAAGTTTTAATCTATGGTACGGATTCAATCTGTATAAACTTGTGTATTGGTAAATGGGATTTATGGAATTCATTGAGAATTAATTTTCAAACAATGTATACACCTAGTATGACATAATATAATCTAAGTGTGTTGAAACTATAGCCAATATAAACAGTGTCATGCTTCAAGTTTTGTCAGTGTCATTATTTTGAGACAAGAACTTTCATCCTGCATGCAATACAGGAGCTCAATATTTAAAATGTGACCTCTAAATCTGTACACTTGCATTCTGGGATAAAGAATAGGAAGCCCCTTTAGGGAGAAATTATTGGTGAGTCTGCTTTGAATTTCAGAATTAGCAAAAAAACATGGGTGCTAAGGTGTTTTAGCTGTCAATATATTCATTCAAAAAAGATACCCTCTTGACAAGAGAACAAATAAATTAATTAGTATTGCAGAATTTAAATTAAAGACATTTATTAAAATGTTTCTATCAGTCTGTCAAAGAAATATCACGATGATGATGATTTTAGTAGTTAATAGTGTTCTTTAGGAAGTGAGGCCTTCTTAAATTCATTCTATTGATAATATAATTGTTTTTAATTCGTGCTAGGATACCTCCTTTTCATAACTGGGCTATTGAAAGGATCTTTTTTTAAGATCAATATTAATACTAATAATAAATTTGATAGATATTTCAGAATGTAAAGGTCATTTAATAAGACTATCAAGATAAATATACCAATTAAATTGTAAGATAGCTTTGTAAGGGTGGTTATGGTTAATATAAGGGTAAGATGTAAGTAGTATAAGTATTAATATAATTATATGAATATGGGATAATAGGGTATGAGGCTAAGGTGATTAAATATTCTTTTTATAAATTAATCTTACTAATAAATTTTATAATATCACTAATGATAATATATTCAAACACTATTTGAAGGATAATAATATGATTATAAGACTTTCAAGGAACATCAAGCTCTTTCATTAATATTATGAATATATTTCATTAATGATTAAAAAATAGAACTATAAAAAACTGGGACTTGCTACCTAGCTTTTGAAAATACTACTATATTATTTTACTAGAGAAGGAATGAATTGATACACAATATTATTGTCTAAATTAGAATAAAGGAGGGGAAATGGAGAGAGGAACTTTATTTATACCTTTTGGGTCCTCCATAGAGCCTTCCAAAAACAAGGGACTTAGGAAATTTCCACATTGAGATACTCTTTTGGGTGTGTATTTTTGAATTGGTTTCATTTTATCAAGATATTCAAAAATATTTTTGGGTTATTTAACCATTATGAGATTTATTATTGTCATTTCAAAGCCTTGGAATATGTCTTCTAGTGGTAAAATTTGGAATGGTGCCATCTGATCAGGATATTGAACCATATCTTTATACTATACAAATATTTAGACTAATATTTATTCCGATTATTCCCAGTCCATAATTTTTCCAGTTGAAAACTTATTAATTATGTCATTTGATACAGATATTTCACCATATGTTTTGTAAGTTGAACTATGTTTTAAGCTATACCTATATTTCAACTAAAATATATTCCTATTATTCACCTTCTTGCAAGAATTTGGCTTGTTAGAAGATTCTAAATGGTTTCTTTTGATACAGATATTGCCAAAAATATTTGGTATATTCTACCCTATTTCTGAACCATATTATTATCTATACTAAATGTTATTCCTTTCTGCACAGCCTGGATCTTAATTCAATTCATTATGTTTATAAATAATATTTAAGCTGTAATTTATACATATAATGTCTGGTTATAGGGACATAATTGGTAGCTGAGTATATTTACACTGTCACAGGGGCTCTTCTAAGTGAAGAGGGCCTGGAACTCAGTAAACTGGGACTCACTTATGGAGGGCTCAAGATATGGTAAGAAAGAATACACTTAAGATTGCAAAGAGATGAATTACTGGATAAAAAAAATATAAGAAAAGCAGCAACAAAACAATAAGAGTAAGAAATAGAAGAGCCAACCACAAACAAGTCCAAGTCCACTGTTTCAACCTGTCAGAATGAAAAGAGAAGGGTTAATAAGGATATGGACACCCAGCTCATACTGTACAGGAAAAGAAAGAAAATGAAAAGACTAACTTAATATTAAGTAAATATATTACCCAAAATAAGGATAAGAATATTCATAAAAGAATAAATAAACTAAATCAATTAACTGGGGAAAAGTCCCCAGGGGGGAGAAAGAGGGGCTGGTATATGTGAGAATCACCAGCCCTGATCCAGAGAGAGAATTTTCATGAGAGAATTGAATGATTGAATTGAGTCTGGCCAATACAGGTACTGTACAGTTGTACAGAACCTGTAAAAGAGGTGTGGTGGAGCTGAGTGATCATACAGTTTCATAATGGTGTATCCAAGCTGTATTGGGTGAATCCAACCTGTACAGATGTTGACAGGCTGTATTGAAGTACCAAGCTGTATGCATGTTTCAGCAAGGAAGATTTCTGAAACTGAATGCTGATGCAAATAGTGGATCTGCTGATTTGAGGTGTTTGAGTGGGTGTATTAATGAATACCCTTACCCCTGGTAAGTGATTGTTACAAACACTACCTTAATCTATATGTAATCATTCTGTCTATTTAAAGCAATGTAACACATATTTTTCTAATAATAATAGTATCAATTACGTTGTTTTACACATTTTTATGAATATTTAATATAAAAATTAGCTCAAACATATTTTGGAATATCATGGTACCTAGTATTTCAGGATGTTGATATGAAATTTAAATTCAAAAATCATGTACTTTTATTATCCTCAGAATCTGTATAGGGTGAAATTTTGTAAAGATAGTAACTTTTGGAGTTTTTAAGAGAAAAAAAAACAAAATTATTGCTTATAAAGTTTTCAGTATAAATGATAATATTATTAAAATTTATTGTTTTACCAACAATAATAATTTATCCAAATATTCTTTACAAGAGATATTAGTGGCTAAAGAAGAAATTTCTTCAAGAGAAATTTGAATTTGACTTAATTGAGGAAAGATATTAAGGAAATTGATAGGAGAAAAGAGTCTCTTAAAATGAATATTAAGGAGAAAACACACTAAGAAGGGACCAGAGTAAATTTGGAAACAAAGTGACAGAGCTCACAGTGATGAAAGAAGCTTTAATTAACTTTTGGAGTGTTTCAAGGGTAAAATTATTATCAAAAGTTAAAAGAAATTATTATAATGCTTTTTTAATATTTTGAAAAGGTTTAAAATGATTCAAAACAGGTGGACTGAATACATTATTAATTTGTTTAACAGTTATTAAAAAACTATGAAATGGAAAATCTTCTAACATGAAGAGAGAAGATGTGGAAAAAAGAAATTCTTTTATAGCTACTAATTGTTTCCTACAAGTGTAAACTTTCCTCTCATAAGCTGTGATCAACACACTGACATTAGAAAAGCCAATTATGGAATAATTGAACCCTGGTTTGGACCAAAAAGGGCTGATTTTAGCCATTTTAGTCCTTTAAAACCACCCATTGATATAGTAATAGCTGGTTTTGAGCCTCAAAAACATATCAGAATGTGTGTAAGAGATCCAAAAAACAGCTTTAATAGTTTTTATCAAGTTTGTTTTAACTTAAGGGTAGTTTCACCCTTTTGGCAACAGTCAAAAATTGCCTGGTTGGTATCAAACTCTAATAATAAATTGAGTCACAGACCCTGTGATTCAATTACAGGCCAAAAGGTAATGATATTTTGTGCAAATTTTGACATTGAACACCTTTCAGAAAGAGATTTTGGAGGTATGGCACCCTTGGAGCCAAGGATCCCTTTCCCCCCAAAGTTAATCTTTCCAATTTTTTTTTCTTCAATTCCCCATGATATATTATACTTGGAATCTTACACATGCAATCAAATTGAAAAATTAAAGTGAAAAAAATATAATTATCAATCACTCATATGTAAATTTAATTTCAGCTTATTTAGAATTGAGTCACATAATTTTCACTCAAAGCTGACCCAACCTGAAATTTCATGAGGAATCCAATGGTGAAGTGATTCCCATATGTTTCTTCATTATAAAAAATTTATGATAATTATTCTCAACTTTTTTCCAAAAACAATTTTATTTTATTTTTGATATTTTTGATGAGAAATGATTTTTAATTCATTATTGCAAGTAAAAAAAATTTCTTTAAATTTTTTGTTCAAGTATTATATTTATATAAATTTATCATGAAAATTTGATTATAGATTTTCTTTTTCAACTTCAAAACAAACTATCATATTTTGATTTTTTCAATATTTGAGGTTTATAAAAATATCTTTAAGGCTCACAAGTATAGAGTATATATTCTTAGTTTTTCTTTCAGCAATGATATCTTGAGAAATGTTTATCTTATAGAGCTGAGATAGCATTAAGCTATAGGAAGAATTTGGTCTGTATTAAAGTGAAATAGTAATTTCTAAGAGTTTAATATAATGATTTCATATTTCATTATATTTGATTATTTTTCATTACATTTTATTATATTTCATTATATTTCATTATATTTTATTATATTTTATTATATTTTATTATATTTTATTATATTTTATTATATTTTATTATATTTTATTATATTTTATTATATTTTATTATATTTTATTATATTTTATTATATTTTATTATATTTTATTATATTTTATTATATTTTATTATATTTTATTATATTTTATTATATTTTATTATATTTTATTATATTTTATTATATTTTATTATATTTTATTATATTTTATTATATTTTATTATATTTTATTATATTTTATTATATTTTATTATATTTTATTATATTTTATTATATTTTATTATATTTTATTATATTTTATTATATTCTATTATATTTTATTATATTTTATTATATTTTATTATATTTTATTATATTTTATTATATTTTATTGTATTTTATTATATTTTATTATATTTTATTATATTTTATGATATTTTATTATATTTCATTATATCTTATTATATTTTATTAGAATTTACTGTCAGGGTGAGTCTATGATAAAGGTGTATATAAGTATTTACAAGCTTTAAATATGACTGTGACACAGTAAAAATAATTTTACAAGATGATAAATTTGATAATAGATGATTAATTTTAAGATTTAAGGGCTTTACTACAGAGATATAGTGGTGGTGAGCGCTGTTGAAAGCCCTTGGTGCAACTTTTACCTGTTGGGTTACAATAATAAAAGCTACAATACTTAAATTTAAAGCATACCTGATTATTTTCCAAGAGTATAACTGTTTTGGACAGTTGTACTACGTAGGAATTCAAGAGCAGGATGAGGAAAGCTATTCTGGCTGTGAAAAGCCTCCTTTTTATCCTGCAATGGGGTGGAAAGGGTGCTAGACCTTTCCACGTAGAGGAAGTGAAGATTTTTTCACTTTCTAGTACTGGCTTGTGGTTTGCAAACAGCCTGTATAACCTGTATTGGGCTCAGATGTGGTTTTGAAACCACATCTGGGCGGTTTTCACCAATACAGGGTGAAAATTTTCATCTGGGGACCTCACAGCCTGATTCTGACGTGTATGACGCGTAGAATGCTGTACAGAAACTGTATGGGACCCCAGTATTGACTGAAATATGAGGTATTGAAGTAAAAACATGCTTCTTCATCTATTTGACACCTCATATTCATGGTTATGGGATATTATCCCATGGTAAGGCTGTGTATGACAGCAGGTGGGATTTTGACCTTAAAACAGACATAACTTTGTCAATTCTTGAGATATCAAACTCAAAATTGGTTCAGTGTGTAGCCCTGTATGTGCTCTACACAATGGTACCTCATTTGATATGGGTATCATTAAGTATGGCAAAGGTATCCCATGTACAAGATTTTTGTACATTTGCGTGTTTTAGGCAAAAAGCTGTATTGAGCTTGTTTGCCCCATAGCTTCTGCAGTAGTTGAGATATGGGGAAGTGGATGACACCATCAGATAGCCCTGATTGTGCGCTTTCCAAAAATACCCCACTTCAGGTATCCCACACTAAAACTGTAGAAGTTAGATGAGAGGTGAATGTTCTGTTCACCCTTATTTGGCCTGAAATTGACCATAACTCCAGTAATATTGGTGCTAGCTCAGTTTGGCTGGCACAATTGGATATCCCTGGCTTAGAGCTTCATTTTGAATACCCATTTGATGGGGTTAATCCTCTCCTTCTAGGTTTTAGATGAGAGGTGAAAATTAAGGTTTATGCTCAGCAATAACTTTGAGAAGGAATAACTTTGTTATTTCTTGTCCTATGGTGATGGGACTTATATTTTCAGGAAGAGGTGAGTTTCCTCTTTTGTTTGATACCTTTTGAGCTGATTTGGCTCAGCTCCATGTTTTGGTGGTATCTTGGCTATACCATTGGTTTATGGTATTTTGGCTGTCATGCTTGTGCTCTGGTTTTGAGTCACAGGCTGACATACCCTCCCTCTAAAAAAGGCTCATCATTGATGAGACTGTTCAGTCCTCCTAGAGGCTCTGAATCTTCTTAAATGAAGGTTCCCATCTGGTATGGCATCCTCTGCCAACCATTTGTCTTTAGCTGCTGTCTGGTTCTTGAATCTGACTAGGTATTGTCTTTGATCCTTCCCATTGAGTCTGATCTTCCTGGCCCCGATGATCTTACTCACAGGTCCAGGGGAGTCTTCCACTTCCACTATCTCTTGTGGTGTGGGGTTCTTTCTCCTTGAGGGGAATTTATGCTCCTCTGTCTGGAAGTATGGTTTGACCAAACTCACTGGAAAGACTGGATGTTTCCTTGAAAACTCCTCAGTGAGTTTGACTTCCACTGCATTTTTTCCTATCAACTTAATGATAGTAAAAGGTCCTACAAATGAGTCTCTCATCCTTTTAGGTCCTTTGAGATTTTTGAAGTTCAGTGTAGACACTAGCACCTGGTCCCCTTCCTTGAAGTCAGGTTCCATATGTGATTTGTACCACCTCTGCTTATTGTATTCTTTTGCCTCAGCTATGCATTTGGCAGCTGTGTCACAGGCCCTCTTCCACATATCATGGAAGTCTTTGGCTGTGGGGTGGATATTCAGGAGATTTTTCTTCAAGTGATCCACAGGCAACAGGGGGTTCCACCCTTTCTCCACCAGTGCAGGTGTTTTACCTGTGGTGGAGTGCTGGCTTGTATTATAAGCCAGTTGGACTGCTGGTAAGAGGGTAACCCAATCATGGGTGTATCCCTCATGGTCCTTGTATTCCATGCCATAGGCACAGAATCTTCTGAGGATGTCCTCCATTGTTTGGATCATCCTTTCAGCTAGGCCATCTGTCTGTGGATGGTAAGCTGTGGAAAAAGCAAGTTTGGTACCAAGCATGTCATATAAGTTAGTCCAAAATTCAGATGTGAATTTTGGGTCCCTATCACTAATGATGATCTTAGGGACTCCACAGGTAGATATGATGTTATTCCAAAACAACAGAGCAGTATCCATGGCTGTGTCTTCTTTATGGCATGGTAGACACCTCATGCTCTTGCTGAACCTATCAACTATGATCAAACAGGAATTATAGTTTTCTTTGCCCCCTGGGACAAGTCCTGTTACCCAGTCCATGTTGATGGTTTCCCATGGGTGTTTGGGTTCTTCTATGTGTTGGAGCAGCCCATACTTGTTCCCATGTTTCCTATTTGACTTTTGGCATCTTTCACAAGTGTTGATGTATTCACTCAACTCTTGTTCCCACTTGGACCACCAAGCTGTGCTTGCTACCCTCTCTTTGGTACTGTCCTCACTCATGTGTCCCATATAGGGGCAGTCATGGCATTCTTGTAGGATCAATGAGATGTGGTCTCTGTCTACCACTGTGAGTGCACTTGTGTGATTTTCTCTGTGGTAGAGCAGGCCATCTATAAGAAAAAACTTATTGTCCTTATAGGCCCTCAACCAGGGCTCTTCCAGCTGGGTTTCCAGTTCTGGACTCCTGTACTTTTGTTGAAGGAGTTGGAGTAGTATGCTACACTTTTTGTGTTTGGCATAAGACTTCTGTACTGCACTGAAGAATTCATTGTGCAGTTCTGAAGAACTTATTCCTAGTATGGGAGTTTCTGTCCCTTCTGAGTCACTGTCTCCACTGTCAAGGGTACCACTTTCTGGTGCCCATTCAGATATTCTGAAGTTCTTCCTCCTATCTATTTCCATGAAATGGATAGGGACTTTTGCTGCAACTTCTGGGTCATAAGCTGGATTGCTTTTGACATTGTCCAGTGGCCATCTGCTGAGGCCATCTGCATTGGTATGGCTTTTACCTTCTTTGTATATGATGGTCATGTTCCCTCTATACTCCTGGATGGCTATTTGCCATCTCAGCATGTGTCTATTTGTAGTCTTCATGTTTAGTAAAGACTTCAAGGCTGTGCAGTCTGTGTAGACTTCAAAGACTGCACCCTCCAAATAGTAATGGAGTTTTTCTAGAGCCCAGACTAGACATAGACATTCAGTCTGGGTGACCCCATACCTGGCTTCTGAATCTTTCAGCTTTCTTGAGATGTAGCAAATTACTCCTTCTCTTGGTTCACCATCCACAATTTGTCTTTGGTGAAGGGCTGCTCCTAGGCCTTGACTGCATGCTGCATCTATATATAACTTGAATGGTAGTTCAAATTCAGGTAAAGTGAGCACAGGTGCATCAGTGAGTTCATATTTGATCCTCTCATATGCATCCCTCCTTTCCTTGGTTATTTCAAAAACTACATCTTTTGAACATAACTTGTATAAACTACTAGTTATGTGTGCAAAACTTCTGATATGGTTTCTATAGTAGCTAGCAAACCCAAGGAAAGATTGCATCTCTTTGATGCTCTTTGGTACTGGCTTTTGCAGTACTGCTGCTACTTTGTTCTGGTCAATTGCCAGACTAAGACCTGAGACTTTATGTCCTAGAGCTAGTAGCTCTTGTTGGCCAAAATTACACTTTTTGAGTGAAATTTTCAGATTGATGGGTATAAATTTACTGAGAACTCTGTCTATGTATTGTACATGGTCTTCCCATGTCTCTGAGTATATAATGATATCATCAATATATACTACCATCCATCCTTCCATTATTTCTTCTTGAAATATGGTGTCCATCATCCTTTGGAAGTGGGCTGATGCATTTTTTATGCCAAATGGCGTCCTGGTGTACTCATATATACCCATATGGCATATTATCCTGAGTAACTTCATGGAGTTTGTTTTAACTCCATTTTGGTGGAAACCTTTCATACAATCCATTTTGGTTATATATCTGGGCTTGGCCAGTTTATCTAAGGCATGGGGTATCCTTGGTATAGGGTACCTGTCTGCTTTTGTGTAGTTATTCAGGGCTCTGAAATCTCCACACAATCTAGACTTGCCATCATACCAGGTGATTAGGACAGGGGTGGTGATTTCTACTATTTCATTATTTCCAATCTTCCTGATGACATCCATATCCAGGAGTTCATTGATATGTTTCTCAATTTCTTTCCTGGTTTCCAGGCTTGCTGGATAAGGAGGCCTCCTTAGCATAGGTGGATAAGGCCTTCCCACATCCAGATATAGTTCTATATCATGGCCTTTGATCTTCCCTAATGGTTATTCACCAATGGCAAATGCTGGTCTGTTCTTTCTCAGCATCTTCAGTAAACTTAGTTTTTGTTTACTGGTGAGGGTAGTGCTAAACTGTCCCTCTCTGAATTCCTTCAGAAGTTCTTCTAGTGGATCTTGAGAAGATATCTGGTATATGTCAAGTGAAAATTTCTTTTCCTTGTTAGTACCAATGGTGATGTGCCTATTTTTACTGTTGTAAATGTCTATGCCATACATCCTCTGGTAATCTGTTCCCAGCAAAAACCCTTGGATGTGGGCATCATTAAGTACTAAAAACTCTGGGTTGAGTCTGATATTACCCTTCCTGTGGGGTATAATTATCTCTTTGATAATTGTCCCAATGGAAGTCATCTTCCCTGATGCACTTTTAAAGTTCTTTGCCTTAGTGGGCAAGAGATGTTTTTCCCAATTTGGGAAGTGGGTATCCAGATAATTTCTGGCCACTATGGAGCAGTGTGCTCCACTATCAATTATCAGTGGATGCTGAGCATTGTCAATACAAACAGTCATTTTTGTGGCTGTTCCATGTATATATGCCATTCCTTTGGTTGGTTTAACCAGGAATGTTTGTGCATCTTGTGTGTGTTTGCACAAGTTTTTATTAGCAGTGTCCTGTGGCATGCCTGCTTCCAACTGTATGTCCTGAATTTCTAGTGGGGTTTCCTCTTGGCATTCCACTAAAAATTCCTCTCTTGGGTCTTGGTCATCATCAGATGGTTCTCTGATGGCATCACCCATAGAGTCTGATTCAGAATCCTCTGTTGGAGGTTCTTCCTCAGGGACTTTCTCAATGGCATAGACCTTTTTCTTTGCCTTTGGACAGTTGTTGGCATAGTGGTCTGTTGAACCACAATTGTGGCAAGAGTTCTTCTTCTTAGCCACTTCTGCCACTCTTTCTCTGGGTTTGTCTTTAAACTCTACCCTGAGTGGTTGTTTCTCTTTGAAACTGCTGCTTCTATATGGGGTGAATTTCCCTATATTAGTCCTCTTCCTTATGTCTTGTAAGGTGTTGGCTATGTCATCTAGAGTACAATTTTGGTTGCATCTGCATTTTACTGCATGCTCTAGCTCTACTGGCAGTTGTGTCAGAAGTTTGTGATTCCTCATTTGAATGTTCATCTGAGGATCAATGGCTTTAAGTCTTTTAGACTGTCTAAGACACCACTCATATGGATCTTTGCCCACAGAGTATTTGTCATTTTCAAATGACATGGTCTTTTGCCATATCCAAGTTCCATTACTGTACTTTTGGATGATTTGACTCTTCCACCATGGCCAGTTTCTCCTGCCATGGACTTCTTTCATTTCTGTGTACCATATACTAGCATGTCCTTTAAATGCAGTATTCAATCTAGCAGTGATCCAGTAGTCTGGTATTCTTGGTACATCAATGAAGAGTCCATCAATATAATCTATGAGTTCCATATGATCATATTCTCCTGATCCAGAGAATTTGGGCCAGTTTGAGGCCTCAGGAAGCTGTTCCAAGGCTTCCTTCTCTGAATAAGACATGCCATCTCCATCTTGGTATTGTGATGGGGATCTTGCCTTATTCATCAACATGGCATCTGGTTTGATGTCATCTGGTTGATATGGATTATCCATAGCTTGGCCTTGTGGTTGGGGCTTCAAGCTATGGTAGGCATTAAACAACTTGTTAATGCCTTGATCCAGACACTCCCTGTCCCTTGTGCTGTGGTGTTGTTCTTCAAAGACTATATTCAGTCTTTTTTTGGTTTCTTCAGAGGCTTTGCTCAGCTGAGCATATCCTTCTTGAAGGTTCTTAACTATTTGCTCCAAGGAGGCTTGAGTTTGTCTCATCCTCTCTTGGCTAGCTTTAATTTCTGAAAACTGCTTTGCAGATTGTTCAGCATATTGGGACATTTGTAACCACAGTGTATCACTGTTGATGTTACTCTCAGATGTGACAATGTTACTTTCAGTCTGAGTGGGGGTAATGTTTCTATTACTAGGACTACTGATTCTAGAGTGGTTTACAGCTACTTCTGGTTCTTGTGTACTTCTTTTACCAAATCTAACAGCTTCTGGATCATGGGGTCTGACTCTTTCCTCCTCTGGTTGAAGGAGGCTTTGTTCTTGCCCTTGTTTCCTTGTCTTCTCCTGGAAACTTCCTGGAATTGTGAAGAATGGTGACTCTTGGCCACTGATCTGCTGGTTTCTGAATGGTGTGAAGCCACTGGAGAGCTGATTTGGCCTGCTCCTTGTGAACCTGAAGGAATCTGAGTAGGCCCTTTCTGGGTTAATTGTTCTTCTATTTCTTGGATAGTGGCTTGATTCTCCCTTATCCTCTGTGCCCTTGCCTCCAGGAGTCTGTGCTGCCTGGTAGGATTCCAACCTTTAGTGATTACCATAAGGTCTTTGAAGTCTATCTCTTTGAGACAGATCTTCTGGCAACTTGATCCAAGTTCTGCCCAGTGAGTTGCTAGGTTGAACCTCTTGTTGTCCATGCTCCATTGAAATAAGTCTTTGAGGAGTTGGTGGAGCTGAAGAACTTGATCCATATCCTTCCAGTCCTCTGGTTTGAGGTTCCTGTTGATTTGGAGTGTGAATGGCAAGGTTGATATTATCTCCCTCATTGTTTTGCCATCAACCACTGTGTCCAAGGTGTCTTCTTCCAGGTCTTCTGGTTCTGGACAATCCTTCTCTGTCCTCTGGCTGGCTCCTTTGGAAGCCAAGGTCTCTGAGGTATGCAGGGGACATATCAGTGTTTGCAAGCAGTCAAAAACTTTATGTTCTTAGGGTATTTACCTTTGACTGTGCCTTGTACAAATCTATTATCTGCTGATTTGGGAAGTTTGCCTTTGGAGGTTACAACTGGGTTAATAATTGTAATCTTCCCTGTACAAGTGGTTAAGGTTGGTTTACCTTGTATTGAAGCAGAGTTTTGTCGTTTTATACTCCTCTGAGTGGCTATGGTGTCCACGGTTTGGCTGTAATGAGGCCTTCACTAAGCCTTTTTCCTTTGCCCTTTCTGCCCTCTGGTTCTGAGGGTGTCACTGGTGTGTTGGCCTGTGACTGGGTCTCAGGTGGTATGAAGCTTTCTTCCACTGAATCAAACAGGAAAAAGAGGGGTTATTTCAGTTAAGACTTCTTAAAAGGCTGGTTTGCATGTCTAAGAATGGCCTCTGGGCTTGTATATTATTACAATATGCCCTTGTACTATGACAATGTAATTGAATTAACAATTCCACATCAAAAATACAGCTTACTGATATGTGGTATACTGTTTGTATACCAATATCTCACAGAATACTTGTAATTAGCAAGTATAATCTGTCAAAGATGGTGTATTACAGGGCAATTGAGTTAACAATGTGCCCAAAAACGCCTCAACTGTTGGTTTATCAGTATGAGCTGTCTTGATTCAATTCATAGTTAAGACTTTATTAGTGGCTTAAAAGTGTTTTTATATACAAAACACGCCAAAAATACTGGTCTTGTGGTTATTAGCCACGTGACAGATACTCTATAATATATGAGTATTTATTTAAAAATTAAAAAAATATATATATAATACATATTTCTAAAGAAAATGACGCCTAAAAAAGGTAAAACAGGTGGCAATAAATGATAAAAAAGAGAAAAACTTACTTGTAAGGTCCAAGAATAAGTAAAAAACACGGCCAGGCCCCCAAAATGTCAGGGTGAGTCTATGATAAAGGTGTATATAAGTATTTACAAACTTTAACTATGACTGTGACACAGTAAAAATAATTTTAAAAGATGATAAATTTGATAATAGATGATTAATTTTAAGATTTAAGGGCTTTACTATAGAGATATAGTGGTGGTGAGCACTGTTGAAAGCCCTGGGTGCAGCTTTTACCTGTTGGGTTACAATAATAAAAGCTAAAATACTTAAATTTAAAGTATACCTGATTATTTTCCAAGAGTATAACTGTTTTGGACAGTTGTACTATGTAGGAATTCAAGAGCAGGATGAGGAAAGCTATTCTGGCTGTGAAAAGCCTCCTTTTTATCCCGAAATGGGGTGGAAAGGGTGCTAGACCTTTCCACATAGAGGAAGTGAAGATTTTTTCACTTTCTAGTACTTGCTTGTGGTTTGCAAACAGACTGTATAACCTGTATTGGGCTCAGATGTGGCTTTGAAACCACATCTGGGCGGTTTTGACCAATACAGGGTGAAAACTTTCATCTGGGGACCTCACAGCCTGATTCTGACGTGTATTACGCGTAGAATGCTGTACAGAAACTGTATGGGACCCCAGTATTGACTGACATATGAGGTATTGAAGTAAAAACATGCTTCTTCATCTATTTGACACCTCATATTCATGGTTATGGGATATTATCCCATGGTAAGGCTGTATATGACAGCAGGTGGGATTTTGACCTTAAAACAGCCATAACTTTGTCAATTCTTGAGATATCAACCTCAAAATTGGTTCAGTGTGTAGCCCTGTATGTGCTCTACACAATGGTACCTCATTTGATATGGGTATCATTAAGTATGGCAAAGGTATCCCATGTACAAGAGTTTTGTACATTTGTGTGTTTTAGGCAAAAAGCTGTATTGAGCTTGTTTGCCCCATACCTTCTGCAGTAGTTGAGATATGAGGAAGTAGATGACACCATCAGATAGCCCTGATTGTGCTCTTTCCAAAAATACCCCACTTCAGGTATCCCACACTAAAACTGTAGAAGTTAGATGAGAGGTGAATGTTTTGTTCACCCTTATTTGGCCTGAAATTGACCATAACTCCAGTAATATTGGTGCTAGCTCAGTTTGGCTGGTACCATTGGATAGCCTTGGCGTAGATCTTCATTTTGAATACCCCTTTGATGGGGTTAAGCCTCTCCTTCTAGGTTTTAGATGAGAGGTGAAAATTAAGGTTTATGCTCAGCAATAACTTTGAGCAGGAATAACTTTGTTATTTCTTGTCCTATGGTGATAGGACTTATATTTTCAGGAAGAGGTGAGTTTCCTCTTTCGTTTGATACCTTTTGAGTTGATTTGGCTCAGCTCCATGTTCTGGTGGTATCTTGGCTATACCATTGGTTTATGGTATTTTGGCTGTCATGCTTGTGCTCTGGTTTTGAGTCACAGGCTGACATTTACTATAATTTATTATAATTTATTATAATTTATTATAATTTATTATAATTTATTATAATTTATTATAATTTATCATAATTTATTATAATTTATTATAATTTATTATAATTTATTATAATTTATTATAATTTATTATAATTTATTATAATTTATTATAATTTATTATAATTTATTATAATTTATTATAATTTATTATAATTTATTATAATTTATTATAATTTATTATAATTTATTATAATTTATTATAATTCATTATAATTTATTATAATTTATTATAATTTATTATAATTTATTATAATTTATTATAATTTATTATAATTTATTATAATTTATTATAATTTATCATAATTTATTATAATTTATTATAATTTATTATAATTTATTATAATTTATTATAATTTATTATAATTTATTATAATTTATTATAATTTATTATAATTTATTATAATTTATTATAATTTATTATAATTTATTATAATTTATTATAATTTATTATAATTTATTATAATTTATTATAATTTATTATAATTTATTATAATTTATTATAATTTATTATAATTTATTATAATTTATTATAATTTATTATATTTTACTATATCTTATTATATCTTACTATATTTTACTATATTTTACTATATTTTATTATATTTTATTATATTTTCTTATATTTTCTTATATTTTCTTATATTTTATTATATTTTATTGTATTTTATTATATTTCATTATATTTCATTATATTTTATTACGTTTAATTATATTTTATTATATTTTATTATATTTTATTATATTTTATTTTATTTTATTATATTTTATTATACTTTATTATATTTGATTTTATTTGATTATATTTTCTTATATTTTATTATATCTCATTAAATTTTAGTTTTAATTTTTTGATTCCTTTATTTTATTTTTTTCATTTTAATTTAATTGTATGTATATATATACATTTGATCATATTCTCAATTGTAATTCAATAGATTTTAAACCTGTCAGGAAAGATATGTAATACCACATCCCCCTCCCCATTTAATTCTTTGCCCAGAATTCAAGGTGATAATTCATATTTCCTTTCAACCAAAATATAAAGTTCTTTTATTGAAATTCCTCTTCTTTGTTAGAGCTCTCTTCATCTGTATATTGGTAATCTTTTTCATATTCATGTTATCATTTTACCTCTTCTTCTTCTGAGTCCAAATACTCTCCTATGGGATGGATCTTCTTTGTTTGACTTGACACAAACCTTCTTACCAGCTTGGTACCATGTAGATCTTCCAGCTCATATGAGCCATTGTTAATTTTATGAGAATTATATTAGGTCCATTCCATTTATTTTTGAGCAATGATCCCAACTATGACTCCAATTGTTTCTTTTATCAAAGAATGATTTCCCCTGCGCTAAGTTATTCTCTTATTTTTTGAGCTAGCTTCCTGTCCCAATATTTTACTGACGCTTTTGTAGAAATTTTTTATTTTTTCCCTTTCCCTTTTCCTCTTTTCTTCAATTTCCCATAGCTTTATAGCTCTTGCTTCCAATAAATCTTCTGTTTATTGGAATTTATTCAAGCCATTTCCCAAATAGTTTTTTTCTGCAATGTCTATTGGTAGTACTGCCTTTTGACAAAATTGAATCTCAAACAAGGAGTATCCTGTTGTTAGTTTTGTTGTGATTCTGTCACCAACTGAAATTAATGGCAGTACTCCTTCCATTTTGAACCATTCACACAACACATCTTTACCAATTAAACCTTTGAGTGTTTATTCCCTCTATCTACCATTCCTTGATACCCAGGATAATATGGGTTTGTTACCTTTAACTTTGAGCCTGCTCTTTTTACAATTATTTATTTTCTTGCCAAATTATCTTCCTCCACCCACTGAAGCCTTCTTTGGGACTCTATACCTAAAAATCCATCAAGAAGTGAACCATTTTGATACTTAACTTCTTATAGAGTTTACTAAGAAAACTGTCTCTGGAAATCCTGAGAGATCATCTCTGGCCACTATTAATAAATTTCATCTTTCCCCTTTTGAATCTACTTCATCCATACCAACCATATTATAATTTTAAGCTGAGTGAGCTCTTCCCCTCATCCTTTTGTTGATAATGGGCCCTTATTTTACAATATTGACAAGAATCTACTTATTTTTTCAATATTTTCTTTATTACTTCAAGAAAGAAACTTTCTTTTCCTCTTCTGTTTTTTTATTCCATGTGTCCCATTTCTTCATGCAATGATTTTAATATCTTTCTTTGAGTATTCTGACTTGATACTACTACCTGTGCCCCCCTATTTACTACCAGGGGTCTTTTCAATTTAATTAAGTATTCCTCCATTATTTATTTACAATCCTTCTTTCTTTAGTGGTAGTTCTACTTCTTCTAATCTTATTATATCAATATTTCTTCTAATAAACCCTGGTTGTGGTCTTATCCATTCTTCTTCTTAATCAAATAATATATTTTTTCCCCTAAGCTTATTCTGACTGAGATCTTCCTGATAGTCTATATGAAATTGTGAATGTTTTTCCTGGTTTGCATACCAATTCAATACTGAATAATTGAACAAAAGAAACCCATATGGTCACTGTGGAATCTGGAATAAAAGTTAAGTTTATCATTTCAGCTAAGACTTTTGCATATGCTTGCAGCTCAAACTTATGTCCCCTGAATAATTTTTGGAGTTTCTTGAGAATCTTGGTCACCACAAATAGCTCTAAAATTGCCTGCGAGTAGTTTAATTCTAGTTTTGAAGATCCCATGAATTCATAAAGAACATCTCTGTATTTTACTTCTTTATCTTCTTCAGTAAGTAATTATCCTGCAGACATATAGCTTGAATCATTTTTCAATTAAATCCCTTCTGATACTTTTATTAAAACAAAATTCCTCAATTATATTTCTTCCCAAGGAATTTCTCCTCAATTTTTAAATGAAAAATCACATTTAACATCCCATTCCAAGTCTACATAATTTCTAGTTAATATTCTTAGTGGTGATCCAATGTGATAGAAGTTTTCAATGAAAATTTAAAAATATTCTCAAGGTCCCAACAATACTCTTACTTCCCTTTTATTGAGGGGCATTTGCCTATTTTTCAATTTATTAATATTCTGTTTGGATATTTTTCTTCCTTTCAAAGAAACCAAATGCTGTACTGTGTCCAATGTTGAAAAATTAAATGCAAGCTTGATAACTGATATGGTAAGTCCTTCCACTTCAATTCTAAATAATGTCTTTTCTAATTTAACTGAATTTACCCAAAAAAATCTTCTCATCAGAGTATTCTCCTATAGAGACTAATTATTATAGGTTGATCTTGAACCTTTCATTCCTTCATCATCAATAAAAATTGCTATATTGTCTGGTATTTCTTCTTGAGGAACTAAGGTCATCTGGTCTTGAGAATCTGCTAAAGCGCTGGCTTCTTCTTTTGGTAATATTGCAGGCTGTAGCCTACAAAGTGGTGCTTAAAAATCTTGAAGGGGTGTTGTAAAAAAATCCAGCTATATTTCATCACATCATTCCATGATATAAACAAGTAAATAGCAGGTTCTTCTTGAAAATGCATCTAAAAGCTCTTAGATATGTGGTGGAAATCCTTCATCCTTAGGTGCTGCCTCATCGAGATTCTGTAAATAATGGACAATTCTGAGTTTTCATTTTACTTGGCAACACCACATACTGGACTTGTGTAGCTAGAAGTAGACTTCTCATTAAAGCATTTCCTAATTCTCTCCCTTGATAGCTGTATAAACTAGGGTAAATTGCCTTGGATATTGGTATGGGCTTCTTTTTGCATGGTTTATGGGTTATTATTGGTATTATGTAGGTTTTCCATGTTAATCTGTAGTTAAATTTGTTTCTTTTTCACTGAATGAAAATGCTTTTTCCCTGAGGAATATGAAGCTCATCAGAAAGATCTTTTCTTCTTCTGAACGCCATCTGGGAGGTCCAAAATTTATTAATTAAAATCTTTCTTGTGTTATTTTTTATGTTATTTATATTATTATTATTATTTTATCATTTTATTATCATTGTACTTGTATTTTATCATTATATTTATATTATTATTGTCTCGTTATTACTGTCATTTTATTTTTATTTTAGTTTTATTTTAGTTTCATTTTATTTTTATTACATTTTTATTTTATTTTTATTTTATTCTTATTTTATTCTTATTTTATTTTTATTTTATTTTATTTTATTTTATTTTATTTTTATTTTTATTTTATTTTGATCTTATTTTTATTTTTATTTATTTTTATTGTATTTTTATTTCATTTTGATTTTATTTTTATTTTGTTTTTATTTTATTTTTATTTTATTTTCATTTTATTTTTATTTTATTTTTGTTTTGTTTTTATTTTATTTTTATTTTATTTTTATTTTATTTTTATTTTATTTTTATTTTATTTTTATTTTATTTTTATTTTATTTTTATTTTATTTTTATTTTATTTTTATTTTATTTTTATTTTATTTTTATTTTATTTTTATTTTATTTTTATTTTATTTTTATTTTATTTTTATTTTATTTTTATTTTATTTTTATTTTATTTTTATTTTATTTTTATTTTATTTTATTTTATTTTTATTTTATTTTTATTTTATTTTTATTTTATTTTTATTTTATTTTTATTTTATTTTTATTTTATTTTTATTTTATTTTTATTTTATTTTTATTTTATTTTTATTTTATTTTTATTTTATTTTTATTTTATTTTTATTTTATTTTTATTTTATTTTTATTTTATTTTTATTTTATTTTTATTTTATTTTTATTTTATTTTTATTTTATTTTTATTTTATTTTTATTTTATTTTTATTTTATTTTTATTTTATTTTTATTTTATTTTTATTTTATTTTTATTTTATTTTTATTTTATTTTTATTTTATTTTTATTTTATTTTTATTTTATTTTTATTTTATTTTTATTTTATTTTTATTTTATTTTTATTTTTATTTTATTTTTATTTTATTTTTATTTTATTTTTATTTTATTTTTATTTTATTTTTATTTTACTTTTATTTTATTTTTATTTTATTTTTATTTTTATTTTATTTTTATTATATTTTTATTTTATTTTTATTTTACTTTTATTTTATTTTTATTTTATTTTTATTTTATTTTTATTTTATTTTTATTTTATTTTTATTTTATTTTTATTTTATTTTTATTTTTATTTTTATTTTATTTTTATTTTATTTTTATTTTATTTTTATTTTTATTTTATTCTTATTTTAATTTTATTTTATTTTAATTTTATTTTTATTTTATTTTTATTTTATTTTTATTTTATTTTTATTTTATTTTTATTTTATTTTTATTTTATTTTTATTTTATTTTTATTTTATTTTTATTTTATTTTTATTTTATTTTTATTTTATTTTTATTTTATTTTTATTTTATTTTTATTTTATTTTTATTTTATTTTTATTTTATTTTTATTTTATTTTTATTTTTATTTTATTTTTATTTTATTTTTATTTTATTTTTATTTTATTTTTATTTTTATTTTATTTTTATTTTATTCTTATTTTACTTTTATTTTATTTTTATTTTATTTTTATTTTATTTTTATTTTATTTTTATTTTATTTTTATTTTATTTTTATTTTATTTTATTTTTATTTTATTTTTATTTTATTTTTATTTTATTTTTATTTTTATTTTATTTTTATTTTTATTTTATTTGTAGTTTATTTGTAGTTTATTTTTATTTTGTTTTTGTTTTGGTATTATTTTATTTTTCTTTTATTTTTATTTTCTTTTGATTTTATTTCTATTTTATTTATTTATTTTTCATTCATTCTTAATTTGTTTATTTATTGTTTATTAATTTTTTCTTAATTCAATTTATTTTTATTTTGTTTCATTTTTTTATTTTATTTATTTATCTTTCATATATTTTTCATTCATTCTTTATTTGTTTATTTATTGTTTATTGATTTTTTATGTATTATTTATTTATTTCTTTATTCATTCTATCTATTTTTTATTTATGTTTCATTTGTTTTATATTTACTTTTTATGTATTTTGATTTATTTATTTATTTATTTCTTAATTTTTTGATTTTGTTTGTTTTTCTTATTTTTCTTTCTTTTCTTGACATCTAGAAGAATACATAGTCAATTCATGAAAACAATATTCTTTTTTATTTTTTTCTGAAGAATTGTATACACACATATATATCCTTAGCTATATCTCCAAGTATTTGCCTTCCTTTGTTTCTTTCATCTAGGGGTTTAACTTTCCAATTTCTTATGAATCCTTTTTCTTTCTTTTCAAAAACATATACATTCTTTTAAAATTGAAGTCTTCTTGTGGCCAAATTATAAAATTATACAAAGCTGTTTTTTACATTTTATAAGAACCAAATATTTCCTCACAGTATATGTCTCGTAGGTTTGATTCTTTTTATTCCCCATCTAGAAGCTCCATCAAATCTAATTTGCAAAAGTTATATTGTGGAGGATTCTTCAGCCAGTTCCTACCTTTTATTCTTTATGGACCTTGATAGTATATATCCTTGAGTTGGATTTCTGGAAAAGTTATTAAATATGTTTTGTCTTCAGGTGTTGTTAATTCCTATTCAGAAATTCATCATGATAGTTCAAGAAATTTTCTTCATCCAAGCACATTGGTTTTTCCTTATGAATCTTCCATGGGTTCTGTGAGTTTAAGTAATATAAAAGAATAGTGCTCATGAGAAATTTTTGTAATGGGGTGACTTCAAATTCTACTGAATTTTTATCTGGTGTTAAATTTGAACAGAATTTTCGTTTCCTTTCATTCAAGAAGTGATTATTTATGTAGGAGTACCAGATATTTTCATAAGCATGAGAGTTTCTTAATTTATCATTTGAAGGCTCCTGAGCTATTTAGCATGTTTGGAATTCTTAAGTTAAGCCAGATATTTATTTATTGTATTATCTGATAAATTCTTCATTTTAAAAAAATTTAAGCATTTTTTCCTAAAATATTCCAATGAGTACTCACAGATTTTATCATCTTTGAATCCTCATTTTATTTCAATTTCCATATCTTGTGGGTATTTCTGTTTCTCAAATATGTTAAACCAAATTTTTCTACTGTGTATGGGTGGTCCTTCAATTATTTCACAGCCATTAGCCAAAACTTGATATAAAGTACTGCTATATTCAACTGGTCTATAAGATAATTCTTTATCCTTTTTATTTGCCTTAATCACCTCTTCCATATACAAAGCCAATATTCCATCTTGTTTCTTTCTATAAATTTTGTTTTTCTCAGATTTATCATTAACCTTCCAGAATTAGGAGAGTGTACTCAAGATTCAGTTGTTTGATTGAGGGTCTTTGTTTCCAATATAATCATTATATTTACTTGAGGGTGGTAGGTTCTTGTTGATTCATTTGTCTTACTTCTTGGGATAAAAGGTAGACCATTCCTTGTTTTATTTTATTTCTTTGTCTAAGTACAAAAATAATGAGTTTGGCTCTTCTTTTTTGGTTTGGTATCATAGTGCTCCTGAGGATAGCCCTTTTTCTGTTTTCTGTGCTTCTGCAAGTTTCTGATGGACTTCATCCTTTATTCTTCTTTTCATGATAGATAATTAATTATTTAAATTTCTTTTCATAGACTTCATTGTTTGATAATATTTTTTCATTTAATTTGCAGAGGTTTTATAATTTTGGTTTTTTTCACTTTGGCTTCCTTTGATTTCATTTTGATGAACCAATAATTCATTTTTTACATTGAACACAGCTCTATTCCTCTTGATGGTCCTTTTTTCCATTCCACAATATGGGGCTTACAGATTGGAATACTTAATCTTTCACCATCTTCTTCCTGATAGCTAGATATTTCACCTTGTTTATGTTAAAAATATAATTTTATGCTTTTATATTCCAAAAGGTGCCTTCAAAGGATGCTATGAGATTCCCTCTTGGAACTAAAAAAGCTAATTTATTTTTCTTCTCCTGAGTGAATAGTTACTTAGTTAAGCTCATAAAGTCCAATTAATGATGCTATATGTCACATGATTCCACTGAGATTTATGTTGAGTTTTCTATTAATAAGTGATGCTTTTATTTCTACATCTTCAGATATGAAGTTGGGCTCTGATCCTGTATCAACCAGTTCCACTCCTGTTTATTCTTCTTTCCCAACAAAGACTTGCATGAATCCAAGGGGAAAGGCATAATGAAGCCTTGGTTTTTTAAAAATATTTGATATTTATTAAAATAATATTTTATTTTATGTCCAAAGTGTTAACTTATTTAAGTTCTTCCTTGTCTTCAGGAGAAATTTAAACCTCTGAATGAAGGTTGGGGAAACTGATAATATATCTTCCAAAGTTGGGTTTATTTTATGCTCCAAGATTTCTTGATCACATTTAAAATTGCTAATTTTGGCTCAAAAAGTTTCTTTCCTAATTATTTTGTTGAGTTTATTTCCTTTAAGTTTTGTGATGAACCATCTTTTGATTTGATTTTTCAATAATCTCTTCAAAATTGTCTTCTCCTTTAATTTCAGTCTTGACAGAATGTTTATTTTTTTGATTGTTTTCATTTTTATATTTGTATTGGGTGAGAATAATTATCTTCATCTCTTCTTCAATTTTATCCTCATGATAGGCTCCTGGTGGTGTGGCATTTTTACTTTGAGATTGATCTTTCTTGGAAATTTTTTTACTTGTCTGTATGAGATCTGCATGTGCTTACAAAATCTCAGTTAGTGAAAATACTTTTGGTGGCTCCCAATTACCTCACTCTTCTAATTGAGAGATTGAATCTTATTTTAATATATTCTTCATCTCAGATATATTTGGATCTTCTGGTATTGATAGAGGATTTTTATTTTCAATTATATTATTTGATATTTCCTTTTGTTCTTATAAAACCCCCTGACTAGATCCTTTGGAGATTTGGTTCCCTCTGAGGGTACTCTTTGGAAATTGGGGAAAGAAAGGTTGTGTCCTTTTCTATTTACAACTCTTTTCTCTATATCTTCTGCCAGATAACTGCATCTTGTTGAGGAACGAAAATTTACAAAGAAATAATCAAACTTCAAGGGTTGTTTTGAATCAATCTGTGCTGGTATATAATTGCAATAATATGAAGGTGAGGGTTTCTGAGACCTTCTTGGACTTAATTGTTTTTCATTTTATGCTGTTACTGACCCTTGTGTGTTGGGTTAATCTTTCAAGACCCTATTTTGTGGATTAAAAGTGTCTTATGATTCTTTCAGTTGGCCAAAGACATACCTCTTTGTATTTGGATACTTTGGGGCTTCTTGGGCTGGTAGACTCTTTATTCTCTTAGTAAGATTACTGCCTCATTGGATTTATAAACTACTCCCAGAGATAATCTTCAAATCTTTTTTATTTCTACTTTCAATTTCATATGACTTTGATAATTGTTATTTACCTTTATTAGCCACTTCTGCCTCAATATAATTTCTTATAATATCCATTTAATTCAGGATATAAATTCACTCTCCTTCTTGAGCCATAGCCCTGTCTTTAATAATCTCTTTAGTAGCACTACTTCTCATTTCTGGTGATAAAGAATCAAATGCATCTTTAGTATCAGCATTTTGTATTTTAATATATCTATAATTGAGTAGATATTTTGCAATTATGTCATATTTCCCTAAAAATTCTGTATTGGGACTGGTTCTTGACTTCTCCTTCTTTTTGAGCTTTATTAAATATTATTGTCACTGAATATTCACCATGCCTTATTTCTGGTTCCACTTTTCCCTGTTTACTGATAATTCCCTTTTTCAATTGATCCCAATCCCCCATTTAATCTCCTTTTATGCCTTCAATATCACATCCTATATCTTTATATTAAGTCTATAATTCCATTTTCATGGCAAAATACCTTTCATGAGCTCCTTCAATTGATTCTATTCTTAGGGCTTTTTTGATAAAATACTCAATCTCATTTCCATAGAAATTGAGATTATAGTCCTTTGCCTGTATTTTGACAATATTTCTTGAATGTATTGTAGTTATCTATGGTTGTCAAGTAGGCATTGTGATATTTACAATTTTTGAAAATTTTCCTGGCTTAGATAGTGAAATTGGCTTGGGGGTAGGTCATAGGGATGGTTTCTGGGGCCTGAGCAGTCTTTCAATGGGTGAATCCCGACGAGTGGTTTCAGGTGAAACTTTCCTTGATTTGTATCTTTCTAAACCTTTATGAAGGTCTTTCCATAGCCTTATGTAGTTATAAACGTTTCTTCTGAAGTTTCACATCATCATCCAAATAAGAAAAATACTCTTCTTCACTTTCATACTGACCAAATTCTTCAATTATGGACTTCTCTTTCTCCAATTCCTCCCTCAAGTTGGAAATTTTCTTTGATGAGGATGATGATTACTCTATGATGATTGTGCTCTAAAGTGATAATTATATATATATATATATTGATTTGTTTGATTTTCTCATATAATAAAAAATTTGAGCTTTAATCTTGTTAATTTGATCTTATTTACTATTATTGAGGTTGAAAAGACACTTTTGGGAAGCCAGATGTGAGAACTGTTTTTTTTGGGATAAATAATTGGAAGTAGATTGAGGGGGAAATTATTGGTAGGATTTCTTTAAATTTCAGAATTAGCCAATAACCATGCTTTCTAAGGTGTATTAGCTGTCCCCCAAGTATACTTAAAAAATACCTTATTGATAAGGTAAAAAATCAATTATTTAATTTTGTAAATTTTAATTAGATACCTTTATTTAGCAGTATCCATCAGTATTTCAACAAAAAATCACCATTATAATGATGGTAATAGCTAATAGTGTTATTTTATTAAATGAAATTTTCTTAAATTATTTTGATTTACTATATAATTGATTCTAATTTTTGTTAGGAAACCCCCTTTTTTGTAAGTAAACTATTCAGCGGCTCTTTCTTTAATATCATTATTATTAGTAAAAATAACATTTATAGCTATATAAGAATGTGAAGGTGACTTAGATAATAACTCCAAGATAAATATTAATAATTCAAGGGTAAAATGGTGTTATAAAGGTGTTTACAATTGATATAAGGGTAAGATATGAATCAGATCAGTATTATTAGAAGAATATGAGAATGAATTTAGAAATACTCAATATACTTATAAGGGTCAGATGATGGTGTCTCCTTTTTATTAATAAATATTATAAATAAATCTGATATTGTCACTAATTATAATATATTAAAACACTAGTAAAACACCACTACTATAATAGTAAGCTCTTTGATTAATATCATTAATATCTTTCATTAATTGGGAATAAATAATTCTATAAGATAATGAAACTTTCTAACTATATTTTAAATATAATACTAGAGAAGGAATGGATTTATCCTATATATTTTTGTCTGAATCAGAAGAATTGGGGAAACAGTGAGAGGCTCTTTATTTATACCTTTTGGGTCCTCCATAGAGTCTTCCAAAAACAAGGGACTGGAGAAAATTCCACATTGAGACACTTCTTCTGGTGTGTATTTCTTGAAATAGTTTCCTTTGATCAAGATATTGAAACATATGTTTGGGTTATTGCACCATCTTAAAATTTATTATTGTCAATTCCAGCCTTGAAATATGTTTTCTAGTTGGTGAATTTGAAATGATTTCATTTGATCAAGATATTGAAACATATATTGATACTATACTTATATTCAAACTAAGCTTTATTTCAATTATGCACAGCCTTGAGGGAATTTAAATGGTTATAACCTTATAAATAGTACGATCTTATACAGATATTTCACCTTATATTTGGTCTATTTCACCCTATTCCTGAAATTTATTCTTATTTAAAGCAAGCCTTTTTTCTTTCTGCACAAGCTAGATCTTTATTTAATTTATTTTTCTTATATGGAAAATTAAAGCTATAAATTTTAACATTAATTTTTGTTTATAGGGTTTCAAGGGGGAATTGATTAATGTAACACCATTTTAATGTATATGTATGTTTTGGTTTTATTGAAAGAAATGTAACGCATATTTGTGTAACAATAAGTGTATCACTTATGTAGCTTTACATATTTCTATGAATATTGCATATCTAAAACTGCTGAAATATTTTCAGTATATTATTGTACCTAGTATAGAGTATATATCATTAGTTCTTCTTTAATCCATGATATCTAGAGAACTATTTCTATTTTATAGCTGATCTGATATGCAAATATAGGAGGAATTTGATGAAAATTAAAGCAAAATAGTTATATTTGAGAGCTTAATATAATAATCCATATTTTATTTCATTTTGATCTTTATTTACTTATATATCCATATGTAGATATATGATTTATTATCCTCTTAATTTTGATATGATTGATTCAAACCTTTGCATAAACCATATGGAATACCACAGTTTCAAAGTTTGTTCCCTTTTCTGCAACTCTCCTGCAATCTTTTCCCACTATTAATCCCGTTTTTTCAACTTATCATCCTATTCACCACATATTTTTTCTCTTTTTCTCTTAATCACTTCTCTATCTTTCATTCCCCAAACAATGCAGTGAAACTATTTTTAACCATTCTCAATGATTTTTCAAAAATACTTTCCTCCTAAAAATTAGCAAAAAATAATTAAAGTATAGTTGATTTTTGGAAACTCCAAAACCCAAACTCAAGACAGGAAAACAAGAATCTTGGTAACCCTTCCAACCCTTCAAAGTCCCATGTCACACCTTGACTTTCCACCTGAAATCTTAATTCCTAAAATGACTCTATTTTTCCTGCTTTACCCATAGAATTCAATTTTCAATCTTAACATGACCCTTTTTCAATTCATTTTATATAATTTTACTTTCCGATTATACCTTCATTATAATATTAATAACCAAGTAATTCATAGTTCAAATATGACTTATCTGAAAAGCATATACAATTTATTCACAAGTCTTATGGTTCTTTTAAACTTGTTCTCTCATTATTTTTAATTGATTTTTTTTACAGTTTTTTTATTCAAATTTTCATTCTTTTATCTTTTGTCACAATTTTTCTTTTTAATTTCATTTTTATTTTTCAAATTTTTATTTTTTACTCATGTTTTTCTTCTTCCATAGTCAAGTCTTGATGAGTTTTAGCTACAAAAAAAAATCCAATATGATTTTGTGTCTGACTTTAAAACAATTTGGTCCTGTTTTTACAAGACTCAAACTTCACAGAAAAAGAATACAGTCCCCTCATTTTATTTCATTTTCTCCTTAAAAATTCAAGGGAAATTTAGAATAAACAAGACAGTTAAGGACAGCTTAAAAATATGGAGTTATATCACAAAGACTTATGCAACAATAATTAGATTACCTTGTTCAGTAAGATGAGTTTTTGATGGTTTTGAATATTATAAAGACTAGGGCCTTCCCAACAGACCAGTTCCATGGCCTGTGTGAGCCTTAGAGGTATTTTCATATACCCAAAAGACCACAAATGACAAAATAAGATACAAATATAAATAAAATGAATTTATTTATATTATAAAAATAAAAATTAAAGTATAAATACAGATTTATATACAAAAATAAAAACTTAATTATAATCTAAAATAAATTAAAATTTTAAGATTATGAAAATGCAATTTTCCTTGAAAAAATGAAGTAAAAATGAATTTTTAATAAAATTAATTAAATTGAAATATTTTTGGTAAAATGTTACATGAAATGTATTATAACTTTTTATCCAATAAATAAAATTAAGAAAAGTCCCTCACCATTAGATTCCTCATAGAAAATAAGGTGGGGTCACCTCTGGGTAAAATTTCTGTAACTCAACTCTAAATAAGCTCAAATTAAGTTTTTAGTATTTTCTGTACAAAAGTTGAAAATCCTCAAAACCATACTTTAATTCACACCACCTGTGGTGTTAACCATGAATTTTTGTGTCAAAATTGAGGTGTTGTGTGTAGTTTAGAAGTTATGAGGAATTGAAGTATTTTCAATTGAAATGTCAAAATTTGCATGTGTATTGCATAAGTGGACCATAATTTACATATGAGGTATCAATTATTAAAATTGTGTACTGTAAAACTCAATTGAATTGTATGTGTAGATTACAAGTATATTACATGATGAGGAATTAAAGAAAAAAAAATTGAAAATATTAATTCTGGGGTGGAAAAGGTACTCTAGCTCCAAGGGGGAGCCAGACCCCCAAAATCCTTTCTGAAAGGCATGGGATGTCAAAATCCACAAAAAGGTTCATCACTTTTGGCCTGGAATTGAGTCACAGGGTCTGTGACTCAATTGATGATGAGGTTTTGATACCAACCAGGGTAGTTTTAACTGTTGCCAAGAGGGTAAAACTACCCTTATGCTACAAGATTCTTAGTAAAGACAGTTTTAACTGGTTTCTATGTCTCTTACACACACACTTACGTGTTTTGAAGGCTCTAGACTAGGTATTACTATAGTAATGGCTGATTTAAGGGTCTAAAATGGCCTAAACCAGGGTTCACTGATGCCATAATTGGCTTTTCTGTTGTCAGAGTGTTTTTCACGACTTGCAAGAGTAAATTTTACTTTTGGAGCAAGAAAATTGATGGCTATAAAAGAATGTCTTCTTTGCCCCACTTTTCTCTTCATGTTAGAATTTTTTCCTTTTATAATTAGTTTAAACACAGTTAAACCAATTAATACAAGATTCCAAACACCCTTCTCATATCATTTTAAACCTTTTAACCACATAAAAAAATCATTATAATAATTTTTTGTAACTCTTATGATCATTTTTACCCCTTGAACCACCCTATAAGTGAATTAAAGCATCTTTCATCAGTGTTAACTTTGTTACTTTGTTTCCAAATTCACTCTGGTCACTTTTGGGCATGTTTTCTCTTTAAATACCTCTTTGAAGACTTTCTTCTTCAACTGATTGCTTGCAGTTCTTTGCTCAATTAATTCCAATTGAAATTGCTCTTGAATAAATTTCTTTTGTAGCCTTAAATATCTCTTGTAGAGTATTTTTGGATAAATTTTTATTGTTGGTAAAAAAATAAATCTTTAGAATATTATTGTTTTATAATTGTAAAGTTGAAAGCAATAAAATTGGTGTTTTTCCTCTTAAAAATACTATTTCATACCATTTCATACCATTTCATAATTATATTTTACCTTATACAAATTTTGAGGACAGGAAAAGTACTTGATTTTTAATCAAAGTTTGTTATCCACACCTTACAGCCTGGTTTCATCAGCTTTTCAATTGGATTTAAATAATTATTCCAAAAACATTGAAAAGAATATGAATATACCATTTTTGAATGAATTAAATGATAGCAAGTCTTTTCTTACATATATCTCTTAATCTAATTCTAGATAAAAAGGGAAGTAATTTGTTACTGCTGTGGTTTTGGTGACTTCCTTATTCAAAATCCCTGATTCAGCTCAAAGAAGATTTTAAAAATACAAGATTTGGATTCTATAGTGTATTGAAAAAACATTTCCTTTTTTGACAAAATTTAATAGAGGAAATATTTAATGATATATTATCCCCGATTATTCCTTGTGGTTGAATCAGCTTCCTTTTCTATACGATATAGACAGATAATTTCTCTCTCCTGCATCTTTAAACACATAATAAGAAATGGATAGTAAATATCAATAGCTTATAGATAAATAATAATTTTTTTGATAAAATATGTCATATTTGTTTGCAGAGGAATAGTAGTTTATGAAAATAGATTGTTTTTTAGTTCTTCAATATTCCTACCATAAGAATAATTTACTTAATGGATGAAAGAGAATTTCTTGAAATGGAACCCAGATATCACTTGAGGACCTTTCTTCAGTCCCATTAGTCATTAATTATTACAAATAAATGTACGCCAAGCTTGCAAACTGTTTTAAGCTCACTCCTTCACAGATAATTTTATCTTTTCACAAAAATAAGGTATCAAATGCACATTGAGAGGAAATATTTTGCAAGTTTCCCAATTTTTCCATTAAATATACTAATAGTATAATTAAAATTCAGGAAAACAGTGATAATTTAGATTAAAGCTCAAAACTCAATCATATCAACAGCACCCTTGAAAAAAGGTAATTTTTGCATAATTTCTGCTAAAATCAATATGGAATCGATTACCATTTCTTTTCAATATCTGTGATAGAATATATTTTTGAGTTAAGCTCAATTTAGCTGAAATATTTCATTAATATATAAGAATATTATATTTCAGACTTAAGATATTACTTCAATGGATACGATAGGTAATAAATATGACCAAAAACTTGATATTACTTGCGCATTTCATCAAGAAATTGGTGAATTAATTTCCAAAGATAAGAACCAACACATGATTTTATTTAAATAAGAGAATATCTATATATAAATCAAGGAATATTTGAAGGAATATCTACTGGAAGTTTGATGGAGATCACAAAATTCTATGCCAAAATGTTAGAAAACCCAAAAAATATCTTCATCTCTCATATTAAAGTGAATAAATTGCTCTTCCCTGATTTTATAGCTAATCTAAGTCTATATAAGATTCATGAAATGAAATTCTTTTTTGAGCTAAAAAGATCATAAATGATTCATATTGTCTATCAATTCCTTTCTTGGAGATTCAAATTGAATTGAAGCTTTAATTATTTTGTTAAATCTCAATGTGAATTTGACTATGGGGCTCAATATACACCTTTAAAATAATATTATGATTATTTCTGGGTGCATTTGCCTTTCCCCAAAAGGAAAACTATATTTATACTTATTGGTATTCTGAATCATACATAATGTTTTTTGAAAATCTAGGTAAGCTTCAGGAATTATTTAATCAGAGGTCCAAAATCTTGTATAGTATTCAGAGATGGAATTATAGAATCCATTTAGTTATTTTAGTCCAAAACGTAAATATTGAGTATTTAAATTCAAAAGGAAATATTTTATGAAATTCAATTTTTTGATTTAAACCCAATCAACTAACCAAAATATATTTAGGTATAGTGTGATACCTATTAGATCAAATGTATATATAACGTGGCTTAGCTGAATCTAAATTTACCTGTTAGGAATATGAAAAAGCATTTTTATCATGAAGCTCAAATAGAGTCTATGGAAAGTTTCCTATAATATTTCAATTTTCTTTAAAATGATAACGAACTTGAAGCCTAATATTTATTGGCTATCATTATACCAAAGAAGAGAGGAAACATGAAGATATAGTTTTGGTATGAGATTAACCATGAGAAAAGTGGCTAGACTTAAAAGGAGTTGTTAAAATTTGAATGTATATTTTACCCGGATTGTTCCATGTATGGGAATTGACTTATAGCTAGGTTGAAACTGATCCCTTTTGTTTTTTAATAATTCTGAATTTTCTATTCCATTAGGATTTTATAGAGTTTGCATCGTTTTTTCGTTTTTATTTTTGAATTAAGCTCAAAATAGTAATTGGTTCCTGATATAATGAGGTCTCAAGCTCAATTAAAGATAACTTCCATCAGTTCTATCATTTTTTGTAAACTCTCTATTTTATCTCAAATATTGAGCTTGAAAATCTATATTAATTGAAGAAACACCTGGCCGGCTTAAAGCATTTCATGAGGAAACATCAGTTTTCTGAATAGAGAAGGCTTTTTTCTTACCTTATTTCTCTTAGATTTCAAATATAGATATAGCTGCAGCTTATATAACTTCAAAAAAGAGCTCAAAGAAAGGGAAAATCCTTCTAAAAGAACTTTCCTTCAGTAAAATATCAAATAGATATTCCATTTTTCACAAATGTTTCTTGTAAATTTGAAATTGACTCAAATTTTGTTTGTTTTTGAAACCTTATTTCAAGTTCACAAATGAAACAACTGGCTAAATTCTACTTGAAGATTCAATTATTTTTATTTCTTATCATCATCGCTTTTTATGCTTATTTCCTGGTTAATATGAGTTTTTACTCTTCAAAAGAGATAAAGAAATGTATTAAAGTGACCTACTGTAAAAAATCAGGTTTTATTTCTTTTCTTATTTAATAATCGCTATTATGGTTTTGTATTCTCTCTTTATTTTTGAAATCTAATTTTTTTTCAGTTTTTTCAGTTTTTTTTTTTTGAAATTTCTCTTTAAATATTACAAAATCTTCTCTGAGGTTCTTACCTTAGAAGTTTTGACAAAAATAAAGCTTTACAAAGCCTTCTACTGTGGGTAAATAACAAGAGCCTTATGAAGATCACAACAATAATGAATTTGATTTCGTAAATAAGAAAATAAATACAAAAACTGAGAAGAAGGTTATTTTTTAAAGTGGGAGAAAGTACTTTTTACCAGATAGATTTTTCAAAAAAAAAAAAAAGAAAAAACAGAGAAAAATACAAAAAGAAAGAAATAAAGTCAATAAAAAGGGAAAATATATTATTTTATTATTGTTCAAAGAAGTTCTCTATTCATATTTTGTGGAGTTTCGGGGGAACAAAAATAACTCATTAGATGATTTCTTTGGCTAATTATTTAAGTGAAGGAGGCTAAATAACATATTAAGGTTACCCAAGTGAAAGAGATTTGGGAAATATAAAATGTCCAAAGAAAATCAATGTGGTACCGATGGTTAGAAATTTATAAGTTAATTTTGGTTTTTTGACTAGAGGTGAGGAAAAATTATCTGAAATAGCAGAAGTTTTTATTACTAATTACTAATGCAATAGATTTAAATCTTAGTAAAAGAATATTTAGGTGATTTTAGTTCTGCTTCAATAAAGGAAAAATAGAAATTTAATACTTATCTTTCAAAATTTTAGCGATTTTGAAATCTGTCATTCTTTTAAAAATTGTTCTATTAAGATTCAATCAATTTTTTGGTTAACTCAAGAAAACAATTAATTATTGGACTAAATTAATGATTTATTAAATGGAAGTAAACCTAAATTTTTCATTTTGAATATTGTTAGCAGGAGGATATTTGAAAATTAAAATATTGGTAAACTAAAAACTTACATCAATATTCCTGGTTGGTTTCTAAAAGGGGATTTGAAGACCTGGTAAGATTCAGGGACAATTTTGGGAAACAGCTTTGGTATGGCTGTGAATTGATATGTGCATCACTTCAAATTTGCTTATAAAATATTTGAAGCTTCTTTTTTTGGTATATTCCAAAATATTTTCATTAAAATAAATAAGTTATCTTATTTATTTGACATAAATACATATAATACAAAAATTATCCTTTTATATCTTTCATATCATACAAATTCAAATAAGATTCAGATATAATTATATCAATAAAAAATTCTAAAACGAATTTCGTGTTCAAATTTTTGCGGTTCATTTGGAATAAGTAGCTGAAATTAAGTTTCTCATTCAGAAATATTATTGTAGCCTGATTATAAATTCTGAATAAATCAAACCTGAAAATATTATATTCCCCCCAAATTTCCTAGTTGAAGCCACTTGGACATTTAATTAGGTTAATAATATTGGTTACCTGAAAGAAGAAAGCTTTTAGCTTGTATAAATAGGAACTAATTATTCATATCAGGCCCAATTTTGCATTTTTATTCAGAATGAAGACTTAAATCATTTCATACAAATTTTTAAAGGAGATTTATTCTTTGGAAATTCTTTGATTTTTTTTCTGATTTTTCTATTTTTTAAGCTTCTTAATTATGACTTTGTGATGTATTAAAGGATGAATTTTGAATAGCTGTGGCCAAACCATCAAATACATGTTTACATTATTTATATGCAACATATATAAAGCCAGAAACGAATTGTATTTACTACAGACCATATTGGAGAATGATTAATTCAAAAGTAAGAAAATAGAAGTTTTTTGAATCTAAAAGATTTAATTCCCAATTACAGGAGATTAAGATTATATAAATTGAGAATTGTGATCGAGGAAATGAATTTTTGTAAAATAAGCTCAACCATATCAAGAAATTAATGTTTAATTTCTTCATTTCTAATTTGGATTCTGTTATTGGATTTATATATAATATTAACTTTTTCCCATTAATTCGAAGTAATCTTCAATAATAATTCTCCCCTATTTTTACTTAAATCAGATCATGAAGAGCTCATAATAATCAAAACAAATGGATTTATCTTATAACCAAATATTAAGCTGCCAATAAGTACTGAAGAGAAACTTATAGATATGTAACACAGAGTAACTACTCAAATTTATATTTACATAATTGTTATCACAAAGATCCAAATGTTTCAAAAGAAAAAAGTGAAATGTTTTGGATGGTAATGATAAGCAAACATAATTTTATCTTATAATATCTTATTTCTAATTATCAAAATAGCTATAAGCTAACAGCTTGGAACCTAATAAGAGTCGAAAATATCAATTATAAAAGAGAAAAAACTATTATTTCATGTTATTATTTCTCTTTTCATGGAGATGTTTTTTAACCTCCCATTTCCATAAGCTTGTTTATGATGGATGGTTTTGTTTCTCAAATTAGTTTTTTTATTCGTTAAATTTGGAGTTCTATTAAGAAACTATCTTAATTTTGTTTCATTTAAAGCTAATTTTATCTAATATCAAAGTTTCACACATTAATCTAATGGTAAAAACAGTATTGGAAATTCTAAAGTAAGATACTTTTAGAATGATTTGAGTTCAACCAAATCAATTCAGTATTGGATTCAGCTAATCCAATGTAGAATCACAGCCAAATTAATTAGTTTGACAAAATATTAGGTTAATTCATATTCAACTTACTGTAAATATCTGTAATCTGATGGAGAATAATAATTCAGTTATGTAGAAGTAAGTTAAGCTACTTCAATGTAACATTACACAGAACACTATCATGTTGTAAAACTAGAGTGAGCCTCTGTAATATAAAACATTGAATACCTTCATGGTATTCTGGCTCTAAATATTAAATATGGATTCACTGATGAGTTATTTCTATCTGAATACCTGGGTACATTCTATCAAGTGAAATTTATGGGGATATGATTTAGCTTTGAAACTGAATTCTATATAATTCTTTGATCATAAAGCTTATCATCTCAATCCAATACTTTTATTTACAATCATTCAATGAAGGATCGATATTTTGGTTTTCATTTCAGAATCTAAATTTTGTAAGTCTACAGGAAGTGATTTTTGATATTACAGTTAGTGACTAAATTCCATTCAATTTTGAAAATTTGGATCTATGTTAAATTTTGAACTTAGAAAAAGCTCAATATTAAGATGGTCTCAAGATGCTCATGCTGTGAAGTATTTATAAAAGGTTGAACTTCACAATAAATCAATATGGCTTACTATCTCTCAAATTCCTTCAATATTCTTCACAGTGGGAGTCATTTGATATAAAGTATTACAAATCTGGATATATGAACTATATAAACAGCCCTGCAATAAATATGCAAAAATGAGCAGGCCATCTGTACAATTGCGTGCCTGTGCGCAGAACGCGTGTCAGACTCTATTTTAGTCAAGCTCCTCTTTTTCACAGGTCGCGCACTCACCTCAACTTCAAACTCATTTATTTATTTCTTGGTTTGCTTTTATTTGCTATTTTTTCTTTTTTTAATTGATATTAATAGTAATTCTGTTACTATCAAGCAAAACAGATAAATGGATTTAATTTGACCCAACCTCACCAAGACATCTCATCTATCATAAATTTGCAAAGAGGGGCTTTTTTTTCTTTGGAATCAGCTCAATATTCAATGTTTTCATAGATTATGCCATACCTTGACATAGAAGTTTGTGCAAAAAATTTTGGAATGTGTCAATATGGGCTCAGCTATCCGTCAATCTCCAAGCTGAGTGGAATCCATTTTACAACTGTAACAATAAAATTCTGAAATTGGTGTGCATTGGGACTCTCAAGACTCAAAAAGACTCTGTATTCCCAAAATTCCTCAAGGAATTTTATCAAAAACGGCTCAAACAGATAATAATCTGGTGTTTTTGTCTTACGGTTTCTCAAGTAACAAGCTTGATGTATTTTAAGGCTTTTAACTTAACGAACCAATGAAAAATCCATAAGCTTGGACAAGCCTCATGAATTGCACCAAAAAAACTTACCTTTGACCTGAAGAATTCCAAGCTTCCCTTTCCTTTTTATAGCCCTACCTAAGCTTGATGATTGATTATTGGGCCTGGTTTATCTGTATGGAAAAGCCATCTTTTGATCTTGGTAGGTTTATTTTACATTGTTTTTTATGAGCTTTTAATAATTTTAATAAAATTTCTAGGTAAAAAAGTTCATTTATTTTGTTTTTGGAGAATAGAAAGCAAGAAGTTGCCATTGGAGAACTATTCCAACAACCACAATTCTGTGAGACAGTCAATAATTATTTGGGGAGTGATCTGTGCTTCCAAAAAAACTGCCGCTGCCATATTGGAAGGAAACCTGACCTCAGAAGAGATTATTTGACTAGCCCATCATCCTGATCAGTGTCCTTTTGTTGATTTGATGGACACTGAACCATGGATTCAAGAAGATAAATTGCTTATAATCATGGAAGAAAATGCCCCCATCCCCAGTCAACAATGGTGAGAATGAAATCGCTTGATCAATATTAACTGGCCTTCTAACTAACCCGATATTAACCATATTTAAAATGTAGAGAATTTTATGAAGAGAAACATCTCTAAGCTGTATCAGCCACAGAAAATCAAATAATTATGACATTCGATCCTAGCCACATGGGACAATGTCCCTTAAAGAACTTTGGAAATTATCCTCTTATCCATGCAAAACTGGATTAAAATGGTCATTGACCAATGAGGTGTTCCTACCTCTTACTAATGGTTAGTCCTAGTTTCTTTCACCTATAACCTTGTTCCCAATCTGAACGAAGTTATTGAGTAATTTTTCTAGAAAATATTTCTACTTGTCATTTTATTTTGTCTTGCAAATGATTTTTTCTTGTTAAATATTATTTTTTTAACTATGCTTGTCAATTTAACTCAGCTTTTCTTTCCATTCCGGATTCAAGTCTAGATTATGTGTAGCTACGCCAAAAATAAAACAAAAAAATCATTTTTGTTTCTGAATTAAAAAAAAGGCACCGTGAGTGTGAAATAGTTACTTTCCAGAAAAAAAATAGTGCCTTTCCTGTATTGTTTCATTTTCATATGATGAACAATGAACTTTAATTCTTAGCTTAATATCCAGTATTTCAATGGATAATTTCCTACAGTACAGAAGTTGATGCAATATAATTTAAATTATTGGAAGTATTCTGTTGGTTTTATATTATTTATTTTCATTAAATATAGATAAAGAAACCAAAAACTAAGTCTCATAAAGCTCAGTAATTGAGTTTTAAAATTGAATAAAGATTTAGCTTAGGAAAACTGAATTAAGACAGCTCAAATCTATTTGAGATATTCAATGAAATGCAATGGAATTCTTTCAATTACAGATCGTCATTTTCGGCATAAATAAATTGAAACTGAAATTTTTTTATTAAATTCCAGATTCCTTCAAATAAAATCTCAATAGGGGGATTAACAATCTTTATTAAATGAAATTCTGATTTGGAAAAATATGAATTTCTGATTGAGTATTTATGGTTTGTCTGATTTGGACAAATCTCACGCTAATCAAGCTCAATTCTCAGGTAAATATACATATTATAAAGACTCTCTGATCTATCCAAAAAGATTTTTTTTGCCTGAATTTTACAAATGTTTCCCCACAGACCATTCCATGTCAACAGCAAGATTATGGATTTTATGAATTTTTCCTCATATATATCAATGCCTAAACAATCAGACCAGGTTAATTTCATACAAGAGCTGGTTAAAACTAAATTCCAGCTTTGTGAAGAGACATTGGATGCATGGATGGATATTTTAGTTTGCCCAGGCTTACCAAGAATTGGTTCAATTTTGGAAGGTGATTTGGATTTGATGGAAATGATGATATAGTGGGTTATGAGCTCTGAGGATCATGTGTAAGATATATTGCAGAGGGTGATTTTCTCAAGATTAGTCCTCTATTTATCAGTTTGAATAAAATTTAGAAGAAAAGCTTTACATGGTTTTTGTAGCAGGTACTTAACATCTAGTCAATATTTTTCATCACATGAAGAATTTGGCTTGGCCACCTTGCTTGGGATGAATCCAAATGATTTCAAACAATTTGTTCACACAAGCCAGGAGGGATCTGTCTATATATATGATTCTATAAATGACAATTCTGTCTTCCACAATAATAGCTATTGTATGCAATTAGACTTGTGTCAGCAATTAGCGTTGGCACTCAAATTCTTTGGGAGCCATGGAAATGGGGCCTCTGCTGGCCATCTTGCAAGATCCTACAAGACACTTTGGGGTATTGTAATCATAGCAACAAGGCAGGTAATAGATTCCTTCTTATCAATTGATCACAATTATCTTCAGTGGCCTGATGAGGCAAAACATAAAGCTATATCATCTTTTATGACATTTGAAGGTTTCCCTGGGTAGGTGGGATTCCTTGATGGTACAACAATCCCCCTATTCCAACACCCTGGAATTGATGGCAAGGTATTCTATGATAGAGAAATTCATTACTCACTGGATGTTAAAATTGTGTGTGACCACTACAAAATAATCACAGCACTTTTGGTGGGTGGCCAGGGTCTTGTGTGGATGGAGGAATGCATATAAAGATGAGTCATTATAGACATCCCAACAAGTTCTTTAGAACAGGTGAGTGGTTTGATAATGACTGATAAATTTCACACATTAATAGTATGAATAATCTATTTATCATTAGGAAAGTGCATTCTTACAGACTCTGCCTACCCCCTTGGGATAAATTGTATCCCATTTTATAAGGGTGCAGCAGCCAACAAATATTGCAGTTGGCAATTCAGCTACTACATAGCTCAAAAACGGGTGCATGTAGAGCATTGTATAGGAATCCTTAAAGCCCAATTGGCATTGCTGAAGAGTTTATGGCTCACATGTCACAAACCCAAACATATGGTGCATAGGAATAAGTGTATTTATATCTGTGCAGTATTGCACAATATACTCATAGAGGTCAGTGATATGTGGGACACATATCAACTGGATAATCCCCAATGCTTAGAAATGTGAAATGTTGGAGCTGAGGCAGCTAATAGGGCTTTTAAAGATAGAGATGGAATTTAAGCAGTTGTCTTGGCCTTCAATGGGGTTGTATAGTTTTAGATGAAATGATTTATATAATTTTTTTTATTTTTATATTAACCAAAACGTGAAAACAAAAAGTCAAAATCCTATATTGGAATTTGAATCAATAGAATAGAAACAAAATTTGTAAATTTTTTCTTTCTTTTTTTTGAACATACAAGAACCTAATGCGTGAATAAAAAAGGTGTTTTTCATTTCATCTCTTATATGTTAGAAGAATTCTCTAATGTCAGACCTCACATTGAAGGGACATAAAAACCTCATTCCATACCTTCTAAATCCTCCCATAACTCATGTCCATGATCATCTCCACCTCAGCCTATGCCTTCCCAGACTTTAATGATTTTCCAGGAGCTTCCAAACGTGACTGTTTTTTGTTCAATTTAATCTCAGCTTCCAATTGGACCTCCTTCTCTTTGAGTTTTTTTTGTCATGTAATTGCTCTGTCGCTAATTGGAACTGTTGTTCTATTTTCTACTTTTCCAAACTATAATCACATTAATTTTTCTTTCTTTACTCTTCAAATTTCATTTTCTCAATTGAGACATAATATTCAATTATTTTGCAACATAATTTGTGATTATTCTGGTCCAACCATTCACCATGTTCTTTCAAAGAAAAGCGACTTCATTTAGAAAAGGTTGATCTATTGCAATTAGATGGAGTTCAAGATGGTGATTCATTTTCATTATAACAATGGTCAACTTCTCCATAAAAACCCCTATTAGCCTTGTTTGCTACTTGATATTTCTGAACCACCCTTTGTCTCTGCTCATAGGCATAAAAACCTTAATCTTTATCTTCCCTGAAATTCCCCTTGGGAAGGTGCTTCAGAACCACTGTTTTTTTTGTTTTCAGAATCTAAAGTTGTATCAAATTGATTAAATGATGTTACATTGGCTTTTTCCCCAAACACTTTCTCCATTTGTGTATAACATGGACACATTGCTTCAAGCTCATTAGATAACTTCATACCCAATTCTTCTTCATCCAAACCGGCACCAGTGTTGTTAGCCCAAGCACAATTCATCACATATTTTTCTGTAACTGCCAAAGTGCTGTGCACAATTTTTCCCAGTCAGGTCAAGAGACCTATTCAATGAATTCAAAAAACCTGAAGAAACTTCATAAGCCCCCAAATGTGTGAGGATTCATTTGTAAATATGTGTTTCTTTATTCTTTCCAAAAAGTTGATCATAATTTGGAGGATCTTCAAGGTATGTACAGATTTTTTCAGAATCTTTATGCATAAATTTGGGTGTGGAGTCTGAATTATTGTTCTTTTTCTTTTATGGTGCCACTTTGTTTTTTAGGGATTCCCTTGCAATTGGACTGTTTCCTGAGGTGTGGGACAGAACCCCCTACTGCTATCAAAAGTGTCATGCCTGACATTTCCAGTGGCAGTTGATGTATGTAAATGCATCTTTTCAACTGATTGTGTGAGACTTGGAGGGCTAAATGCATGTCTGTTCAGGCCAAAGTGGCCCATTATTGAACTAATTGGATGAAGTGCATGGGGCATTGCCTTACCAATATATGCTGTATTCAAAGAGTTAGCACAACAAGAATGAGGAGTTGAGTGTACTTAAGAGTTATGACATTCAGAATGAGCAGTTGAGTGTACATCATTTGATGTTGTATGAGGGACCATTGGAATCGGGTGTTGAATAACGGGACAGTTCTTTCCATCACTGTTTGATCCAGAAGACCAATCATTATTGATAAATCTTGATCTTTGTGCCCAAGACTGAGTCATTTGATTGGAATCAGGTGTCAATTGGTTCAATATTTATTTTTGTTCCCAAGAGTGAGGAATTGTCACAGGGTGTCTTATGAAAGTAAGAATGGCCTGGAACTCAGGAATCAAGAACCCACTTGGAGGGCTCCAAAAGATTAAAGGAATAAAAGAATATATTTCCTAAAAGAAGAATAAAAGGGTAATGACAAATATGCCAAAGATAAAAGGAAAGGAAGCCAATGGCCAGGAGAATGAGAAGCCAAAAGCCAAAGAGCCAACCAAATGAATCCTCAATTCACTGTTTAACCTGCCAGAAAGAACAATGAAATTAGTAAAGGATATGAGCACCAATATCCACTGACAGGCAAAGAAGAAAAGCTGCAAATTACTGACTTAAGATTATCAGTATTTACCTTAATAAGGTAAAGGAAAATATGGATAAAAAATAAATCCAATATATTAATTAACTGGGGAAAAAGTCCCCAGGTGATGAAAGGTGGCCAGTATATGTGAAAAACTGAGAGGCCAATCCTGGAAGGTGAATCATCCGGCTGTATTGTCTGAATTTGGTCAATACAGTTCTGGCCATTATGAGAATTGAACTGTGTGATTGAATTCCCACGGTGGAATATGAATTGGCCCAATTGGGCCAAGGACATACAGGTTGATTGATTGCTGCCTGTATGGACCAATTGAGCTGTCCAAGGAGTATTGAAGTACTTGCTGCCTCAACAACTGATGTAATGAGGAATAACCTCTGAGAATGGCCCTTGGAATAATCCTGGAAGAATTGCCAACCCAACTCCTGCAGAAGCAGGTGGTTGGGGTCCTGGGATGGTCTTCTGATAGCCGCCATGGATTGCCAGACTGATGAGCTGAAGAGTCCTCCTTCAAAATTTGTGATGGATTTTGGGACCTTGATTTGGAATCATGGAATTGGGCCCTGAAAGCATCACCATTGGATTTCTCAGCCAAAATGGTGCATAATGGTATACAATACCATATATGCACCACTCCTGCATCCTTGAGTATGGGGTGCATGGAGGAATGGGAAATATTCCCCTTGAGTTGAGGGGAAGAGTGAATTTGAGCTGAGCTGGTGGCCTCTGGGGGTTACCAGAGGCCATGGCTGAAAATGGGCCACAGGTAGTCCTTGGTTAGAAATTGGGTCCTTTGGGTTCTTGGCCAAAATTGGTGGATTTGGGTCCATGGTCAAAAACTGGCTCAGGTGGGCCCACTTGGCCTTAGGGGCTAGGGGACTGCTCCATTTGGCCCCTTTTGGCCTCATTGTATTAGGCCAGAAGGGGCCTAAAGGGCCCATGGGCCATAGAGGCCATAGGGGGCCTAAATGCCCCCAAAACCCCCCTAATATAAGGGGTTGGGCCAAGAGGCCTGATAGTGGCTAGAGGGTCCATAGACCCCTGGAAGACTGAAAGGACCCCCCAGGCCTGGGGGTTGGTGACATGAAAGTTGGCCAGGGAGGCGAATGATGGCAGGATATGGCCAGGGGAAAAGGTGTTATGACCAAAAGCTTGTAGAGCACCAGAGGTGGCGAATTTGCCATAAAGAATATTGTGTGACCAATTGTATCCAACTTGGTTTCAGGCTGGGAATGACACAAAACCAATTGAGGAGGGTCATTCTGCATTGTTGTGACAGTACCCCCCTACCTTGAATGGTGAGCTCCTGAGCACCAAGATAAGGTACAAGCCTGTTGAGGCCATTTAGACGGATTGGGAGTAGGGATTCCAGAGGTATTGAATCTTGAAAAAACTTTGATACTGGTAAAGAGGTTGGCATATGAAATGAGATGGATTTGGTCTTCTTTTGACATTTGGCTTTGAATTTTTGAAGAATGAGTTGACATAAAAATTGGCATGAAAGCTGTAAAAGAGATTTGAAAAAATATAAAGAGAGAAAGATAACAAAGAAATTTGAGAACAAAAGAAAGAGAAGATAAAAGAAAAAAGAATATTGAGGGGGATTCCAATATTCACCACGGATATTGAAAGTTGATTTGAGATAGCCAAGGACCTGGAAAGACAGGCTTTGATTCCAGGTGCTCACATAGTGGCCAAGGTGATGTTTTAAAAGATTTTAGACCCCTCAGGGAAGTGCACACCAGGAGAGGAACTTACTTTTGATGGTTACCACTCCGGCCAGTGCCATAGAGTAAAAAAGATTGATGAAGTAATGTATTGAAAAGTAATGACTTGGAAAAAAGGATTTAAGAGGAAAAATGGTTCATTGACCCAAGTGGAAATGGACATAAGTTGGAATTTATTGTTGAAAGCCAGGCCAAATATCTGTGTAAAAAATGTCAAAGTGCTCACAGAGTGGCCAAGGTGATGCTTACAATGGAAAAGAGTAGAATACCCCTAAGGGTGCATACCAGGAGTGGGAATTACTTTTGGTAATTCCTCTCCCCACCAAGCACCATAAAGGTTCAAACTCTTGAAGAATTGGGGCCTGGCTTGTCAGGATATAAAGAATGGAAATACTTGAGGTTTTTGGCTGGTTCCCAAGTGGATCTTTCTGGGTCTTGACTGAAGCCTTTCCATTCCACAGGATACCATAGTTTTCTTCTCTTGAGCTTTGAATCCAGTATTTGTGAGACTTCCCATTCCTCTTCTTCTTCAATGATTATTGGAGGAGGAGGCTCTTGATGCCGATTTGGGATTGTTGTTGCCTTGACTGGTTCAAGGAGAGAAATATGGAAGACTGGGTGGATGGATTTCCATTGAGGTGGTAGGCATGAGTACTGAATTTCTTCAAGATTGGAAAAGGACCCAACCATCTTTCAGAAAGTTATTTGGTGGGTCTGGTTAATTTGATATTCTTGGAAGAAAGCCATACCATGTCATCAGGATTTAAAACAGGTGGACTTGCCCTACTTTTATCTGCATACCTCTTAAACCTGTTTATGGCGACTTCAAGTTCTCTCTTGAAATCTTGCTGTACTGATTGGATTTTTGTTGGTAACTTTCCAGCAGGAGTATCTTGAGTAATGTGAACTGAGTAAAATTGTGGATCTCTTCCATAAACAGTGAAAAATGGTGATTGTTTTGTTGAAGAGTGGTCAGAGTTATTGTAAGCAAATTCAGTCAGAGGGAGCCAGGTGTTCCAATCATCTTGATGATAACTGACATACATCCAAAGGTACTGTTCTAGCATCTGATTTACCCTATCTTTCTGTCAATCATTTTCTGGATGGTAAGGAGTTGACAGATCTGTTGAAATGTTAAGCTGCTGACAAAGATTGGTCCAAAAACAAAAAACAAAAAGTGCACCTCTATCACTGACAATGCTTGAAGGGAGGACATGCTTTGAAAAGATATTCTTGATGAATAAATGTGACAAATCCAATGAAGTGATTGAAGACATTGTTGGAATGAAAACCACCATTTTTGAGAACCTGTCCACCATGACCAATATTGAATCAAAGGAATTTGACAGTGGCAGTTGAGTGATAAAATCCATTGAAAGACAAATCCAAGGACCATTTGGAATTGGAAGAGGTTTGAGGAATCCAAACTTTTTGTGATGAATATTCTTGTTTATTGAACACTGTTGAAAGGATGAGACATAATCCTTGATGAATTGAGTCATTCCGGACCAGTGGAAATCCTGCTTAACAAGTTTGAGAGTCTTCTCTTGGCCAGAGCGTCCAGCTAGAGGAGAGTAATGATGCTTTTGAAGAATAATGAGTTGAATTGTGGGGTCATTTGGGACCACCACCCCATCTTTGAAGAGAAGAAGTTGGGAAGAGGAATCAAGAGAGTAATCTTGCACAGATTTACCTTTTCCCAATTCTTGAAGAATACTTCTGTACTGAGGATATTGCCATAATTTCTTCTGAATTGAGTCAATTCAACTTGAAAAAGATTCCACCTTGACTGCAAAATACCTTGAAGGTTGGAGTTCATCTTGCTTAATGAGGTGTTGAAAGTTCATTGGATTCTTGCTGATGAAACCCTCCCCCCTCTCCCGATAAACATCGTCCCAATGTGATAAGGCATCTGGAAGAGTAGCTAGGCTGCCAGGGCGGTAAGCCATTGAGAAGTGGAATTCAGCCCAGCAGGCTTGAAGGCAAGTGAGTACTTTTGAAGACATGAAGTATTGAAGAGAAAAACTATTGGTGAGAACTTCAAAAGGTGAGGAAAGAGAGAAAAGAAAAGCCTTCCAGCACTTGAGAGCCCAGACTATGCCAAGGAGTTCCTTGTCATGAATCTCATAGTTGAGCTCTGCTGGGATAATCTTGCGGCTGTTTAATGCAATGGGATGTTTTCCTGAGTCAGAGACCTGACTCATTACAGCACCCAAGGAATAATTGGATGCATCGGTCTCCACAATGGTGGGTAGAGAAGGATTGTAGTGGTGGTGAAAGCCTCTTTGAGTTGATGAAACTGACTAAGAGCTTTTTAATTGAGGGGGAAACAGGAATCTTTCTTGAGGAAACTGGTGATTTAACTGATCTTTTTTGAAGAATTCTTGTGAAATGGCGGTAGAAATCGGCAAAGCCAAGGAAAGATTGAAGAGCCTTGAGGTTTCTTGGAGGTGGCCAATTGAGAATCTGCTGGACTTTTTCTTGGTCCATCTTGAGGCCTTCAGAAGAAACCACATAACCCAAATATTCCACACTAGAAACATGGAATAGGCACTTGGAAGCCTTAGAAAAAAGGTTATTGGCTTTGAGTCTGGAGAGAACAGTGGACACATGAATGACATGTTCCTCCTCATATTTGGAAAAGACCATAATGTCATCCAAATAAACCACAGAATAAGCATCAAGAAGATCTTGGAAAATATCATTGACAAGATTTTTAAAAGAGGCAGGAGCATTGGTGAGCCAAAATAGCATAATCAAAGACTCATAACTGCCATATTTAGTTCTGAAAGCTGTCAAATGTTCATCACCTTCCTTGATTCTGAGCAGCTTATATGCACCACGCAAATACATCTTGGATAAGACAGAAGAACCATTAAAGACATTGAGAAGCGGATTGATAGGAGGAACAGGATACTTGTTCTTCCTAGTCACAGCATTGAGTTTGCAGTAATCAGCACACAAACGGACACCACCATCCTTCTTTTTAACAAAGAGGACAGGTGGTCCTGTTGAAGAGGAGCTTGGCCAGATGAAAACTTTCTCTACATTCTCTGAGATGTAGGCCCTTAGTATATCTGACTCTTGGTTTGATAAAGAGTAGATCACTCCAATTGGAGGTAGAAACCCCTCCAGCTCAATATGATGATCACAGGCACAGTGAGGAGGAAGTTCTTCTGCTTTCACCTTGGAGAATACATCCAAATATTGGCGATAGACAGAAGGAACAACCTTCAACATGGTTTTGACTTCTTCTGGCTCTTCCTCCTCATCCCACAACTCCTCCAGGGAGTCATGATAAGATTAAGGAAGGAGGTCCATATTCCCAAAGAAGAGATTAAGTGAAGATACAGAATTATCTTCTCCAACATATTGAATCTCTTTGAAGACTTCATCTCTAGAAGATAGTAATGACGGATGGGAATTAAGGGAAGGAATATGGACAGAAGATGGAAATGATGGTGTTATAAAATCACCAACCAGAGCTGCAAATGATTTGGAAGAAGAAAAGTCATTCCTGAAGGAAGTTTAAGGATCGGAATAGTCCTTTTGATCAGCATTAAAGGTTATCAGCCCTTGCCTCCAATCAATAGAAGGATTAAAATGATTAAGGAAGTCAAAGCCCAATATGAGGTCTTCTCCCTTGGGAGTATCGATGACTAAAAAGTCCCATTCAAAGCTTGGGAAGGAAGGAAGCTCAACCATATAGTTAGTATGGTGAGTCACAAATAAGGAAGGGGACTCAGAGGAGTCCAAAATGATAGGAGGAATCTTCTCTGGGAGTTCTGACATAGTCAAGGAATACTTGTGAACAAACTGTGTTGCAATAAATGAGTTGGTAGCACCAGAATCAATGAGAATACTGTAAGAAACATCAGAAAGAGAAGAAAAAGCAAAGAATTTAAGACAATTCTTGACACAAGTATTCAGAATGCACAATTGTGCTCTGGATGGAAAACAGTGAAGACCATTGAACACAACATGATCTTCACTCAGGCTTTTCCATGGCTGTGGAATTTGCCTGACAGTTGGGTAAGCTTGTTTTGAGGCCTTTTGAAACAGGACTTGAGACTATGCTTCCCACCATAATAGGTACATAGACCCTCCTTGATTCTTCTTTCCTTTTCAGAAATAATTAACTTGAAGTCTTTATTCAGCAAAGAATAATGGGGCTTGTCCCTCTTCTGAAAATTCTTCTTATTCTTATGACTTGAGCTTGAAGAATTTTGAGGATGAGAGGAAATAAGCTTTGAGGCTTCAGGCTTCTTCTCTTGATGATGATTCTTCTCATTTTTCCTCTCAAGGTACCTGGTATTAAGCTCCAGTGTAATATCCACTAAGTCTTGAAGAGAATCAATTCTTGAAGGATGGGAGGCCAATTGATCCAAACTCTTGTATTGCAATCCCTTCCTGAAATGATTAATGATAGCCCTTTCACCCCAATCCCCAATTCTCAACATCAAACTTCGAAAATAAGCAATGTATAAAGATACATGCCGCCTTCTTTCATTCTTAAGGAATCCAATTCTGCTTCAGATTTTTTGACTTCATTTGGGTCCCCAAATAAAGTAAAGAGCTGGGATTCAAATGATGTCCAAGAATTAAGAAGGTATCTTGGGTCTTGATTAGTGAGGTTGGGAAGATAAGGCTCAATCCATTTTGAAGCCCTGCCAATAAGAAATGAAGTGGCATAGAGAACTTTCTTTCTGTCTTGAGACAAATTTGCCAGATCATTATGAAAGATTGACTGACAAGACTGAATAAAGCTTCTGACTTTGAAAGGCTGAGTCCCATCAAAGCATTCTGGTGCCTTCATAGATGGAGTCTTGAAGGCTGGTGGTCTTGATGACTCAGTAGATGAATCTGCTTGAAGATTGGCCATAATTTGGGTCATCTGCTGCATAATGACCAATAAGGATGGTTCAGACTGATGAGAGACAGGCTGATCAGACTGGGCTAGAGTTGGTCCTCCAGCAGCTTGGGGTACCCCTACAGGAGCAGGATCACCTTCAGTACCATCAGACTCTTCCTCTTCCACAGAAATATCCTCCTCTTCACCATCTTCACCTGGACCCTTGAAAATGGTCCTTGAAGTTCCTGGGAATCCTCCAACTACTCCTGAGAATGAGCTTGATCTTCTTGGCCCTCTTCCTTCCTTCCTGGATGGTGCTGCTCCTTCCATACATGGTCCTCTATCCAATTGGGCCCTCAGTTGAGGAACTGCTGGGGTGCCATCAAGAGGAGCTCTTGGAGTTGGAGTAATAACAGCTTTAGTTCTGGCCTGAGATCTGGTCTGTCTTGCAGGAGGTGAATGTTGAATGGGCATGATTTTCAGGGACTGAATTGAGTTGAATGAATTAAAAAATCAAAAATTTGCTTGAAGTCCAAATTCAACAATCAAAATTTGAGGAATATCAATCAATAAAAATGAAAACTTGAAGTAATCAATCAATCAAGATCAAATGAAATCTTCAAGTCAATAAATCAATATATCAAAATCAATCAAAAACCAACATCTTGCAAAATCAATCAATCAAATGAATGCTTGAGGAAATATCAATTCATGTCAAAAGTCTTGATGTGATAAGATCAGCAAAGTCAATGAAATATTCAGGTCAATCAATTTTCTTGAGCTCAATATCAATTATATGTCAAATCAATCAATCAATTCAAATCAAGTGAGTTCTTCTTGAAAATCAAAATTCTTGAAGAATGAATCAAAATGAATCTTTATGTGAAGAATGTTTCTGAATGAATTTAGATGAGAAATTTAAAAATAAAATGAAATTTAAGATTATGCATGAATAATGAATGAATTAAGAATTTTATGATCTGAATAAGATTTAAAAGAGAAACAAAAAATAAAATTGGGTCAGCTTTCAATTTTCAAAATGAATAATGAATGAGAGAAAATTGAGAGGGAACAAAGAATAATAAAGTTCATAAGCATTAAAGAGTCATAATTTCAATGAAATGAGTGAATTATAATGATAAAAGAATGAATTAACAGAATGAACAGAAAATATGAGTTAATTAATATAATGTCACAGGAGCTCTTATGAAAGTAAGAGTGGCCTGGCACTCAGGAATCAAGAACTCACTTGGAGGGCTCCAAAAGATTAAAGGAATAAAAGAATATATTTCTTAAAAGAAGATTGAAAGGGTAATGACAAATATGCCAAAGATAAAAGAAAAGGAAGCCAATGGCCAGGATAATAAGAAGCCAAAAGCCAAAGAGCCAACCAAATGAGTCCTCAATTCACTTTTTCAACCTGCCAGAAAGAACAATGGAATTAGTAAAGGATATGACCACCAATAACCACTGACAGGCAAAGAAGAAAAGGTGAAAATGACTGACTTAAGATTATCAGTATCTACTTTAATAAGGTAAAAGAAAATAAGAATAAAAAATAAATCCAATATATTAATTAACTGGGGAAAAATTCCCCAGGTGATGAAAGGTGGCCAGTATATGTGGAAAACTGAGAGCCTGATCCTGGAAGGTGAATCATCCGGCTGTATTGTCTGAATTGGGTCAATACAGCTCTGGAAATATTGAAAGTTGAACTGTGTGATTGAATTGGCCCAATTGGGCCAAGGACATGCAGGTTGATTGACCTCTGCCTGTATGGACCAATTGAGTTGTCCAAGGAGTATTGAAGTACTTGCTGCCTTGGCAACTGATTGAATGATGAATAACCTCTGAGAATGGCCCTTGGAGTAATCCTGGATGAATTGCAAACCCAACTCCTCCAGAACCAGGTGGTTGGGGTCCGGGGATGGTCTTCTGATAGCCACCATGGATTACCAGACTGATGAGCTAAAGAGTCCTCCTTTGAAATTGGTGATGGGTTTTGGGACCTTGATTTGGAATCATGGAATTGGGTCCTGAAAGCATCACCATTGGATTGCTGAGCAAAAATGGTGCATAATGGTATATAATACCATATATGCACCACTCCTGCATCCTTGAGTATGGGGTGCATGGAGTAATGAAAAATCTTCCCCTTGAGTTGAGGGGAAGAGTGGATTTGAGCTGAGCTGGTGGCCTCTGGGGTTTACTAGAGGCCATGGCTTAAAATGGGCCACAGGTGGTCCTTTGGGTTCTTGGCCAAAATTGGTGTATTTGAGTCCATTGTCAAAAACTGGCTCAGGTGGGCCCACTTGTGGTTTGGGACCCACCTGGCCTTGGGGGCTTGTGGACTTCCCCCTTTGGCCCCTTTGAATTAGGCCAGAAGGGGCCTAAAGGGCCCACGGACCGTGGATTGTGGCCACTGGGCTGTAGGGGTCCTAAAGGCGCCAAAAAAGCCATTTAGCCCAAAGCTCCCCTAATATAAGGGGTTGGGCCAAGAGGCCTGATGGTAGCTAGAGGGTCCATAGACCCCTGGAAGACTGAAAGGACCCCCCAGGCCCCAATCAAAGAGAAAGGCCTGGGGGTTGGTGAGATGAAAGCTGGCCAGGGAGGTGAATGATGGCAGGATATGGCCAGGGGAAAAGGTGTTATTACCAAAAGGCCATAGAGCACAAGAGGGGGCCAATTGGCTATAAAATATATGGTGTGACCAATTGGCCCCAACTTTCTTTCAGGCTGGGATTCACGCAACACCAATTGAGGAGGGTCATTATTTGTGGTTGTGACAGGCATTTGATATGAATCAGGTGTTGAATAGTCCATGGTTTGAAAGTTGTAAATAACTTATTCACTTGAATAAAATTGAGGCCTTGTATTCATCTAATACAAAAGGTTTGAAGAAGATATGAGTATCTCCCTCACCTGAAAGCCAGACCAACCAGAAAGGAGCTCACTTTGATATATGAACAGTAATTACCAATTTGTTAAAGTTTGATTGAGTCAATTGAACACTTAAAAAAGATGATTCAAAATAAAAGGAAGCAGATTGATTTTTTTTGGTAGAGGTTAGATGAGTGCAATAAGAAATGAGATCAGCAAGAGCTCACCCAAAAGTCCAAAAGTCTCACAATGGCCTCACATTTGGCTGATTTCATTCACTTTTTTTTTCCTTAAATGAAACGTTCGCACGGTGAATTGATGTCGGTAATAAGGAATGTGTTTTAGACAAAAAAAGGTGGTTTTTGTCAAATTGAATCCCCCTAATCTTTTTTTGAGATGAAAATTTTAATTTACCCACTGCCAAGTCCTTCGGCTTGGGAACCCAAACCCCCAAACTAAGATAAATATTTAATCACATAGTTATGCACTAGTTCCAGCTTACTTACCAATCTAAAATTATTTTCTACTAGAATAGGCTAACAGATATTGTCCTGATCTCTTTTATCTGTATAATAAATCAAAAAATTTCTTCCTAAACTATATTTACACAAAATAATGGTATGTTATTCTCATCTATCCTCCAAGCATACATTCTTCTTTTGAGCTAAATTCAAAAATTTATGTTATTCATATCCACTCCAAAATTCTAGATTCGGGAGTCATATATGGGTAAAATTGTTAAAAGCCACTGAATATTATCCTCCAAAAAAATCTGAGTTTAAGAGAAGGAAATTTCATCTTCTTTTAAAACAAAGATATTACTCTTTTTTATTTTCTTTTTACAAAGGTCCTACTCATATTATTATTACTTTCATAGTTATTTGAAGATCAGAATATCATGTAACAATGTAAAAAAAAGATAAATATCTTTAACATCATGAATCATCAATGTTCGATTGAAATTAATCCATATAAATAGCTGAATTTTCAATTTCTTGGTGGGCTCGAATGTCTTTGAGGGTTTCAGTTGAGAAATATCCTTACATTAATCATTAAATTTTCAAAACCATACCTTAAGATTTCTTTCTTGAGTTTAGAACCTTTAATAGAATTCTATCAAACAGAAAACTCATGATTAGTTCCTTGTTTCTTATTTCAGTATAGTAATCTTAACAAAGCTTTATTTCTATTATCTAAGTAATTTGATATTCATCTGTGCAACTTCTATCTTTGAGAAAATTACCCATACCTATTTAGTTATCTTTACACAATTATATTTCTTAGAAAACATCCTCAATAATGAGAAGATTTAGGTAATTATATATAAGTTTCCCCTATTTGAAGATATCGTTCTCCCTGATTCTTCATAAGTAGTTGCATGTGACCAAATTATAGTTTTAATTGGATTTATATGCAACTCAAAGCAATTAGCACTTACCTTATCGTAAATCTTTGACTCACTGAGATGTAATGTATTATTCATTAATAGAAAACTCATTAAAAGCTCAAAATTCCCATTGAAGTATATTACAAATAATATCTCTATTAAGAATATATAGCTTTCTAGGATTATTAGTCTTTAAATAGGAGCTCATATAGCTCTCTATCATATCAAATAAAGCAATTTATCTCAAAGAAAAAGGCTGGGTAGAAGAGGGTAATAATAAAACAAATCATAGTTACATTTATGTTAAAATGAGATTTGAGATAGGTAATAAATTACTTTTTGACTCCTATATTATGGATTAAACTTTTAATTTCATATTCTATAATTAGCTTAGCTAAAAGGAATAAAAGGATAATTTTCACATCTTCATAATAGAGTATATCTATCATTCATAGTTAATATTTAGAGTGGAATTTAATTTTTGAATCAAACATTCAACTATAAATTTGGAATAGAGGTCTTTCAAACCATCAAAACTGTTGATAATAATAATTCTGAATATCAGATATGGCTTGAGATATAGTTTTTTTACTTTTCAAAATCATGTATTCTCCTTAGGTTAGAGCTCTTGTGATGTAATTGAGATTTATGGATCAAATTTGTCTACTATCTCTATCCAAATATTTACTATTCAAACTCAAGAAATTCGATATTTTAGAATTTGAGAGTAAATAGAGTTTTAGTTCGATTTAAAAAATTCAATATAAACTAATTTTTCTACACTCAATTTGCTTAATATAATTATCTTTATATCAAATCTTTGGATTTATATTCAAGCCTTAGCTCAACATAAGTCCACTATTAACGTGATCTCAGGCTATTAGTATTTTTTTTTGATGATAAAATATCTAACGTTTACGCTTATAGGAAATAAATATTCTCTACTTTTTTTCAAATATATCTTATATTAATCGAAGTTTCAGTTGTGTAACTTAGATTACTAAAATTATTTTTACATGCAAGTGTACAGTATAAACAGTATTGACCTGTAATTTATAGTTCTGGACATGTTTAAGTAGCTACTGAATCTTTGCTAGATTACAGAACTTGATATAAAATATCTCATAATATTGAATACATTGATTTTGAATATATTGAGTAATTTACAATTAAATATAAATAAATGTATTACAGATTGTGATTAAATAATTATATCGACAAAGTGGATTAATAAAGCTTTTAAATGAAATCTATGAGCTATATAAAGCTTCAATTAAAAAAATACTCAATCAGAACAGTTGAAATATAACTGATGCAACCTAATACTTCTCAATCAGTTAGTTTTTTAAAAATGAATTCTTTGCATTTTTTGGTATTAATAGGGTGACTCCCATTTCTCAGCCCTGCGGCCTGGGAGTATAAATTCTCATATTTGTACAAGAAATGGAATCATATGATTCCAAGAAGATGAATTTTGAATTGATTCAGTAAAATTTGTTAAAAGAAATCTGGATAATAAGTATTAATTTACCTAAAATAGCCTTAATTTATGGTTCTCAATACCTTAACTAATAGCCATAAAGAGAATAAAACTATGTATATATATGGTTCCCTTTATATTCCAGATAATATTCATTGTAAGCTGATATATTCTACTGAAACCCCTTATTTATATATTTTTCTCTTTAAGATTTTCATGCAATGATAATGAAATCTCAAAAAGGCCAGAATTAGACTTAATTTCTGGAAATCATTTCCAAGTGCATCAATACTTCCTTCAATTAATTTATATTTTTCTTGGGATAATAAATTGAAGAATGAATAGAATTAGAATATTTTCTACACAAAGTAACAATCAAGATTCATATATTCTTGAAGAAATTATTAATGCATAACTTCCTGCATTATTTAATAAAAATAAAATGTGACATAAAGTCACACTAGCCTTGCTTATTTTGAACCAAACTAATGAGTATTATTTACCGAAATTCATATCTAAAACAAACATGAAAGTATTTCATACAATATATTGAGTGAATATCTACCCCTTGTTCATTTAGCCTTAACCATAGGTTGGTTTCATATTAAAAAATGTTTCTTTCAATATCAAAAATATGATTATGCCATTTTGAATAATGAGTAATTAATTAAATGTAATTAGAAATTTAATCGTCACATCTCTGAAATACAATAACTGTATCTTTTATATTGAATGAATTTATGGTTGATAGTAATTAAGCCTATTATATTGCAAACTTGCCAGTTTAATTAAGATAAAATTTGAAAAAAAGAAACATCATGAGTAGTATTGAACACCAACAAGGCTAATGTGAATTTATATCATATAGGTGATTCTTATTCAATGATTCCGGAAATGACTAAATATAAGTGCACACAGTTAATTGACTTTTCTGTTTTGAGCTCATCTTCTCTTTTATGTGAAAGGATTTGAGAATTGGAGCTCTTAAACCAAATATTTATGATAAAATTATCAAATATTCAATTTTGTTTTTGTTTTTCAACTTTGAAATGAAATACTGAAAAATAATCAAATTACATATAAGAATTACTAGAAATAGAAGCTTTACTTCCAAGAATTTGTGAAAATTAAAATTCTTTCAGTACTCCTCCTTTTAATAAAGAATATCAGAGTTTCCTGTAGTTTATTTCCATATTGGGTTGTCTCAAACCTGCCCAATCCCACATTTAAAAAAGGTGAGATTTTCAAGAAACTCCCACATAGAAAAACTCTAGTATTCCAAATCCAAATATTTAATTTTTTCGACTTAGGGAACCTGAATTACAAAAAAGTCATGATTTGCGATTTGAAACCTAATGAATTTATTTTTAAATCTCAAAATCTTCGGTACTCAACATTTCACTTTGTTTTGATAATTTTACAGTTCCATACAGCAATAATTAATCATCATAAATGTCATTGGCATGTTTTAAATATTAATTTTATTTCTAAATCCTTCTCAAATTTTTTTTGAGACTTCATAGGTTTCTTTCAATATTACACATATCAAATCTAAAAGGATTAATCCATCTCAAAAAGGCACAAAAAATCCATCACAGCCCTCTGGAAATCCAGCTTATGTCTATTGAAAATTTATCATAAATTGGTTAAATAAAAAATAAAATTATGATGCTTGTTTTGGGACAAGTGGTACAGACTCAGTTGGAAGACCACCTTTTAGAAAACAAACACCGGAGAACTTCTTATGTGACTGGCTGGGAAGTCATACCCTATTCCTCAAAAAAAACATTAAAAATTTCTTATCGGTTCCTGAGGTGTGGAATATAGTTTTCTATTATATTCCTGAAATGTAAATATTTTATAAAAAAGAGATTCTTTTGAAGTTCCATGATAGTGGGGTTCACACCAAAACACATTAGGTTAAAGAGAACATTTTGAAATTTCTCTAATTAAAATGATGGTAAAATTGAAATATTAATTCTTTTGAAGGTCTTCAATGAGTTTTGGAGCTAAATTAGTTATCCCTGTAGCTTCTGGAGCTATTATAAGGCTTTTCTAAGGAGAAGATTTAGTGGGACTATTTTTGAGATGCATACTGAAGTATCATAAAGAACATAAACCTGACCCATAATTACTTATGATATAGAAGAGAACTAGTGATATCACTATGAAGGAGAAGACTCTAAGCAATAACCTTAAGCACTATGTACTAAAATATGTCTTAAGATCACAAAGAAAGAATTATTGGATGTCTGAATAATCTGAAGTCTGAGTATAAGATCATAGCCTTTAGAATACTTAAGCTGCATGGAATCAAACTTTTTCGGTGATGAAATTGGGTTTTACATATTAATTGAAAGCCAAACTGCCAAATGGCTTCAATTATTTTTGGAAAAATCTTTATCAAATGAGTGTCTTTGAATAATTATTTAACTATCAATATCTTATAATAAAAATTAAACAAAATACTTAAGATATCATTCTGTATTTTACAGCTATTTGGACCACCCAGACCCCAGCAATTTTTCCCATTTCACAGGACTTTCACTCAGTTTTTGATATTTCATCCACCCAAAGGAAGCTCTCCATGGGATCAGGGTTTCGTTTAGAAATATCTGGAGCCAAAAAAATCCCCTCAAACCATGGGAGAAAATAAAGATGTCTTAGGGTCCAGAAATAGCTATTTTGAACAGTTTTGGGTTTTTTACTCAATTGGCCATAGTAGACCACCAAGGAAGATTTTCAATTTTTTCGGAGGAAATATGGCCTACAGTCATTTGGAAAGTATTATGTATTTGAAAGGTTTTTGTACCTCCTAAAACCTACTAGTCAGGCCAATTTTGGCCATTTCGCAAGATTTTCACTTAGTTTTCTATGGTAAAACCCCTCAAGTAAGGTCTCCCACGGGTCCGGGGGGTTGTTTGCAGTAGCTGGAGCAAACAAGAACCCGAACCTGTGGGATGTCCCAGGGTCCATAAAAGAGGTATTTGATACTTTCTTTGGGTTTTGACTCAATTGTTCATAGTACACCCCAGGAAAAATGTCCCATTTTGTGAAATAAATATTCCATGGAATACCATCATACTTTTCCTGTATCTAAAGAAGCTGTTCAGACCCTCAAAACCCACTTTATGGCACAAATTTGGCCAGATTAAAGGGGCTTCACTGAGTTTTTCAAATTGAATTTCCCTAAAATACGCCTCCCAAGAGTCCAAGGCTTCATTTAAGGAGCTTGAATAACAAGTCCATAAAGCCAGGGAATGTCTTAGGGTCCCAAATAGCTTTTTTCATATTATTTGGGGTTTTTCGATCCATTGTCAATAGTAAACCCCCTAAAAGATGTTTTCCATATGTTTCTATTAAGATAATGCTTCATTTGAAAGATATCCAGAACCCAAAAATCCATTTTATTGTACAGATTTGGCCATTACACGGGACTTTCACTGGGCTTCCAAAGTTAAGCCCCTAAAACAAGTCTCCTCCTCATATTGTTTGTTTTTATTCCATTTTACATGTTTCAATATAATTATGTTTTCCCAACACCAAAATTTGAAAGAATTTTTTCCCTGTCAGTGATCTTATGAATTAGGCACTTCCGTTGTTCAAGCTTAGTTTGTGGTCTTATAAGAAAAGAGAATTAAAATGAAAGATATTCAAATCAATTATGGATTAATAATATTCTTACTGTATCAAATTATTTCCTCTTATTGATTATAAATTTTTATGATCAAAACCCCTTAAAATAATCTTTATAGTTTCCTTATCAGAATTAAGAGCTATATTAAAATATTGAAGGCATATTTCAGGATCAAGTCAAATATCAAAGTTTTTCTACATATTTGATTGCATTTATTTAGTTTTAAGTCATCTAAGGTATAGGTTTTGAATAATTATATTTCATGGCCTCCTGCACTTCACCCTCTCTGGTAAGATGTGAGCTCTAAGAATATATTGTAACCTATTTCTGAAACTCCAAGAATGAATTTATATCAGGAACAATCGAAAAGAACTTTCTCACTATTTTTTTGGAACATCAAGAGAGCTAAAAGAGTATACTATAGTTTAAATGAAAGCAACAAGATATTACTGTCTGGTCAGTCCTCCAAAAAAAGTCCTGGTAAAAATGGATTCCAGCTTATGGCTATTGAGGTCAAAAAGAAGTCCAAGAACCATTTGAACCTTATGGGAACAAGTATGTGTGACTGATGGCAGACATATAAGAGGAACTATAACTTGGCCAGACCATTTTGGAGTGTTACTGTATCAAGCATCACAAAGGATGATGGTATAAAGGGTATCAATAAAATGGCTGATAAGCTGCATAGAATGTGCCCTTGTTATAACGAAATGGATACTTTATTTGGTCACAAGCCCAAGATCACACCAATTGCAAAATTTGATTCAAAGTAGGATAATTGTGTTGCAAATGATAAGGAACAAATTGATTCAAACCTAGAAGTATGCTTTTCTTGTTGATATTTGTGTATCCATACTATTGTATTTTCATGGATTAAATTTTAGGATGAAATCCCTGAAGAAAAGATCATGAAACACCTATTGAGATTCCAGAACTCTGGGAGCAATAAAATATGGTGGATCAATATGTAAGATTCATATATTATGGACCATTATTCTCGTTTTTTCATGGTTTAAAATGGTTTTTATAGTTACAAAAGTCAGATAGTGATCCAATATACAATAATAAAAGGATGGAAAATTTCAACCTGAATAATCACAGTAGTGGGTGTAGAAAGAAAATGAATGTAGTTTCACCATCTTATACACATTTCTTATAAATGAAAACAGATATTGAGTCATAATTTTTAATATTTGAGAATAAATATTCATTAAATATTCATTTTCATAGGCTGTGAAACCTCACAGATTCAATTATTGGATTTGGATAACAAAAAATGGCAAAAGTTGAGAAAATAAAAAAATAGAAGGTATTAAAGGAAATTCACCTCACATTTGAAAAGGAAAATAAATTATAATATCAGCTTCTTGAAGAGGAAAAGCTTCAGAATAAAACGGAATTTGAGGGGAGAAAACTTCAGCGGAGATTGGATTTCAAAAAAGAAAGGTTTGTGAAAGACATGAAGTTCAAGGGAAAGTAAAGGAAGATGAATTTGAATATTGAAGCACTGAGGTCTGCAAGGCCTCAGCTGAGCTAGAGAGGATTTTTTTCTTTAATTAACAAGTAGTTCATAAATTTGGTAGTTTTTTTTGTGAAACATGGTGATTTAGTTTGATAAAATTGATTTATATTTTTCCAAGAGTATGTGTTAAGATATATGTTAGTTAAAAACTATTTAACAGATTCAGATTTTAAAACTGTGGAAGGTTGGATTAGAAATGAGTCAATTTTATCTCGCAAAATGTGAACATTTTCATAAAAGAAATATTCAGATGGTCCAATTTCCAATCAATTGGGCTTGAAAAATCTGTATATAAAACTGATTTTGTTTTTAATACTTCTTCAATAGAATACAGCCATATTTTTATCCAACTCAAATTTTCCTAAATTAAAGTTCTTTTAATTTTAAACTGCATCAAAAATTAATTCTCAATTCATTTAACCCAAATATAATATTCAATAAAGCTAAAAATTTCAATCAAGGAATTATTTTACTCAAATATCCACTTTCACTCAAAATAATTAGTGATTGATATCTTCTTTGACTCCTGATATGTATATCTCAACTGTTTTTTTTTCAAAAATTACTCTCTATATTGCTCATTCACAAAAAAATACTCTATAGGTTTTTCTCACTTTTTTATTTAATTATTATTTTTTTGGTTGTTGGAATAATAGGGTTTAAATTATTTGTTATCACATACTTATCAATCTTTTCATAACCATCACCACCTCCCAAAAATTCAATCAACCTCCTCACAAACACCTCCAATATGAGCTTAAAAATCTCAGAAAGCCTCCAAATGGAATCGGAATTGCTTCCAATTCAATTTGAGGATTCTTTTTTTTATGTTTAATCAAATTTTTTAGAGCTATATTTTTTTTTTGAAACTCATAATATAGTATTAAAAATTTTTGAAATTGCTTCCAAATTTCTTTTAAAGGCATCTGGCCTCATTTAAATATCAAATGGCTGTTTTTTGAATATATTATAAAATATGAATATTAATAGTGGAGAAATTGTAAGCCCAAAAAATGTTCTTTTATGTTTTTTTGTCCATTTTTGTAAGCAAATTTGAAATTCCATTTGTGAAATTAATGGAATTAAAAATTTAATTTATGGAATTTTTAATGTGACTAATGCTATAAATTACTGGTATTTCCATTCATTTCATAGATGGAATTTTAAATTTGCTTACAAACATGAACAAAAAGATAAAAAAACACTTTTTGGGCCTACAATTATTCCACCCAAAAGCATTTCCAAAAATATGGGCTTCTGAGTTTTTTCTCAACATTCTCCCTTTCATTATAAACAAAATATGGAATTTCATAAGTGGGAAGATTTTAAATTAATTTTTTGAAAAAATGGCCAATTTGAAAAAATTTGAGGATCTTGAAATCCCAGTTCAGAATGAATATGGCAAATCAAAAAAATCAAAAAAAATCAAAAAAAATCAAAAAAATCAAAAAAAATCAAAAAAAATCAAAAAAAATCAAAAAAAATCAAAAAAAATAAAAAAAAATCAAAAAAAATCAAAAAAAATCAAAAAAAATCAAAAAAAATCAAAAAAAATCAAAAAAAATCAAAAAAATGAGCCTGAGGAATGTTTTTTAAAAATATAGGTCACTTATGTGTTTTTTCCATATATTGATAAAAAATGTAAGGGCTTAGCTTCTTTTACCAGAAACGTATAATAATAACAATGAAATAAACTCTTTTCCATCATTTTGACTCATGAGAATGATAACCCATTATCTAATACCTTTTGTTAATCCTTATAGAGGTGGACCAAATAGAAGCTTTTATTATTATACCTCATAATGTTTCCAAGTCTTAAAAATAATCCTGAAGCTCCCATTCCAATAAAACCATCCCCATCTTCCTCTTCCACTTCTAAGCCTTTGAAGATACCTCATGATGGCATGTTTTTTCCAAAACCAATGTTAGTTCACCATTAGTTGCTTCAAAGTGATTCAATTCCTTCCTCCATCAATTGATCATTGAATTTATTTCATGATGGTATGACTTTGCGAGAACCAGTCCATCATCAAATAATTCCGCTTAATGAGGAATCTTCTTCAAATCAATCATCTTATACGTCAGCAACAAGACAACTGAGAAAAATAATTAAAAATTCAACAGAAGCCTTGAAGATCTCAGGCACCAAACACAATCAAATGAAGAATGTCAAAGTATAATTAACAATACACAATCAGGATCATCAAACCTGGTTTAAGCTTCCTCACCATAATCCTTAAATCTTAATCAATCAATGGCCTCCTTCAAAATAATGTATTATAATTTATCAAGTCCATTCTTTCAATCAGCCAACCTTGATTTTGAAAAAACTGAAGAATCTTATCATTTTATTAAAGACATAATCCAAGAAGTGAGAAAGCAACACAATCAATAAAAACCTTTTGTGGGTATTATGATAGGAATTGGGTTCAGAAAGGGTTTTGATGAAGGAAAATAAGTGGGGTTGTATTCAATAAAACAAGTATTAAAGATGAAAATCAAAAAACTTGATACATTTATTCAATCCAAAATTCAAATTTTATCCAAATTTTCCCATGAAGATAATCTTGAGCTTATGCATCAAGTAAACCTTCCTGAATTTAGTAAAACTAATGGGGCCACATCAAATGAATAAAAATCCTTTTCTAATGTAATCATTAACAATAATGGACTTTATAATAAGGTTCATGTATAAAAAAAATTTATATGAATTCATATAAATATGGAATTTCCTCTTTCATTCAAGCAGCTACCTTTAGTCCTGTTCCCACTCCAATAAGCTTAACTGGCCAAGGACTTCATTTCCCAGAATTGAAACTTGAAATAGAGTTTTCTAAACAACCAGGAATAATGGAATTACTCTTGAAAACATCATAAATCTCACATCAAACCACCAAAACACCAATAGAATTACAAAGTTATCCAAAATAATTAACCATTTTGGATTCTCATTTCAAATAAACAGTACATTTTTAAATATTGGTAAGCACTTTTTAGATTCAATCCCTCAGGAATTCCAACAAAGAATTTTTCATAAATCTGGAAGGAATTAAAAAATTTTTTGAAAGGCCCAAAAAATAATAACATCTTGTCATCAGTCTATTATTATTTTTCTTAATAAGATAATTCACTTAAATAATTGTTCCAATTTCAAGTTTCTTTCCAAAGCTTAGTTTTAATAATTAAATAAGAATTAATTTTGAATAAGAAAAAACCAATAAAAGTATTTATTTAGTGTTTTTTTATAAGAAATGAAAAATAAACTAAATAAAAAAACTGTTATGCATATCAATAAGCTGCTTCTATATTAGATAATCGCAAATAAAAATAATTGTGGCCATTTATACAGTTCAATTCATTTAAAAAGGAAAATAATTATTGAAAATTAATCTCAAAATCAAATTAAATGAGGATATTAATCAAAAAACACCTTTGTTCATAAAATAAATATTATAAAACACGTTTTGAATTAAAAATAAATTACTTATTTATGCAATAATAACTCCAATGAAAATTATTGATTATTTTACCAGTGTAAGGTTAGTGGCGTGATTTGCTCCCTCATATTCATATTTTCATTTACATGCATGTAATCACCAATGTTTTGCAATTTGGTAGGATCTAAATCATTAAACATATCATATCATTGATCATTTATTTGTTAAAACATGTTATGAAATATGATTCAGAAAAAAACACACTCAACAAACCTCTGAATCTCTATATCAGTCCTCATCTGATTCTGCATCTCTTGTAATGATGACCAAAATCTCTACCAAATTCCAATAGCATGCTTGATGTTTACCCAGTATTGTGCAAGGCAAAGATTAAAGCTATTACTACTGTCTGCATGAGCTACTGAACCCTTAAATGCTGGGACTATATATTGAGATCTTTCATATCCTTAATCACAGAGTGAATACTGATCCTTTGAGTTAAGCTTGTGGGGCTTCATTGCTATCGTCATATGCTGATATACATTTTAATCATGCAATGAGCTAGTACAACTGGCTTGTAATCCAATTAATTGTTTTTTTGTATCACATACAAGTTGTGGAGACATTGAGTACCCAAATTTAGTTTTATATACAAGCTCTTAAAAACTCAAAGAATTTCAAAACATCAAAATCCATCAATACACACCTCTTTTTACAATCAAAATATGATTTAACACCTTTTTCAGTTCTTTGTGATAATTATATTAAGCTCCAATCTATAAATCCAACATAACCAGGAAACCCTTCTTCTTGCATGACTTCCAAACCTTTGGCTCTTTCATTAGCATGAGGAAAACTGATCATTCTTTTTTTTAATTTTACCAAACATGAAATAATCCTGTGAGTGTATAACACAATTTCCCCCTGGCCCACACCAAAAAGTATACTGTTTTTACTCAATGATGCACCATTCCCATTTGACCCCAATATTGACAATGCAATGACCAATTCAATGGAAGGCTCCCTTTATTTAAAGTTGAAATAATTTTAAAATTCTGAATCATTATGGATAATTGGAGATAATTTCTGGAAAGATTGAGATTTTTTATGGCATAATTCCCTGAATTTATCTTCAGTTAAGCTGATTAAGCCATTTGTTGTATATATACATGGTTCAGGATTTCATCTATGTGGCTGAATCTACCATTTTTAATAAATTGTATATAAGAAATAAATATATTCTTCAATTTCTTCATCATATAAATCTAATAAATCATTTAAAATCTCATCACAAGGTTTTCTTTTTGAAATTTTCAAGGTGTTTTAAAAAAAATGAGAAAGTCGTGATAAATAAGTATAAGATTAGAATACAAGGGTTTGATTTTATTCTTAATTATCAAATTTTAATGCTGGATTTCCTTTGAAAATTCTGGTTTTGATACCCAAAAGCCTAGGTTTTTTAAGTGTGGTATTCAGCAGGTTTGAGACACCCTATTATAGAAAATGCAATTCTAATTTTGGAAATTGAAAATTTTTTGAGTAATTTTGAGTTCTATATTTTAATTCAGGAGTATTAAATATATTTTTTGATTTTACATTTGCAAAATTTGGTGACAAATTTATTAATCAAGTAAAAGATATATTTCTTTCTATTGTGGGCAAAACATACACTTTAAAATTAGAAATTAATGAAACAAAAGTGATATTTTCTATTTTTTTCCAATCAATACATCTCTCATAGTAATATTGGAAATATTAAAATACCATTCTTTCTCTTTTTCAATAAATAAACATAACTCAACAGAAGAAAACTCACAGAGTTATTTTTCGCAAGTTTTTGTAAATTATTTTTCACAAAGAATTAAAAAAACAACAAATTATAATCAATTTTCAAAGTGGAAAAAAAGTATATTTTTTGTTTCATAAAATTTTCCATCATGAGCTGTGATTAGGTAAAAAATTGGTAGATAGGGAAATGAAGTGAATTCACAATAAACGGTACAGTGGGCTACAAGAAAGAGCCAAACACTGGAGTTAACTATAAAACTTCTGCCTGTATGGTCCCAATTTGTTTTCTTCATCCATCCAGGTATTTTCGTACTTCTGTTTTTTCTTTTTATTTATTACTCTTTTGCTCAACCCTCAGGAAATATTTAAAACAATAAAAACACTTTTCATTTGACCTTCAAGAATCTTTTTTCCTCTCAACTGTATCCATAACAAAAAAAATGAGTTCAATTATGACTCCATTTCCATTTGTTCTTCTTATTGGATTTGTGAATGATGGTTATATCATGTGCCTGAAGCTAACCATCATATATTTCTCTCATCTTACTCATAAAATCTAAACTTATTGAGCTTCATTTTTTTCAAAACTTTCAATTTTCTATTTTGATTTGGCACTATCATTATATATGGCCATGACAGCTCTACATCCAAGGCGTTTTGTTATTCAATGAATTTGTTAAAAATTATTCTTATATATCAGTTTTTTTATGATTTCATCTTATATAAGTTCCTCCTTTAGATGAGGGCACTAATGACGAAATAGTCTGCTTCCAAGAAGGAGGCCTTTTTTGATAAGAGAAATCAGTCAAAAGCTCAATATACCTACATAAAAGTGATAAATATAAAAAAAACTCAAAAGTTCTTCCAATACCTGGTTTGCTTCAAAATATGATTGAATGTGACAAACAAATATCAATAGTTGTAAACACCATCCATGTAAACCATTGACTAAAATTCAGAGATTATCATGGCCAAATTAATAATTGAAGCTCTGCAAAAGGCTATAAATCAAATAGAAAATAATTTGTGTTTGGCCATGAGAATCCTCACCTAGGCAAAACCAACATGGATTAACAAAGTCAATTTTCACAATATCATCAAGATTGGACTGTCAATAGTTGGTGAGCCATGCAAGATTTCGAATCTGGGAGGAAATAAATTTGAACCCAAGTATAGAGATTTCAAAGTGAGAAATTATAAATAAAGTTTATGCAAGTAAGTCACTGCTCAGGTGCTTGGAGAATAATTATCTGGGGAGATTTTTGTGAAAGGTGTTAATATAACTTAATAAAACTAGAAAAAGAACAGTGATCTTAACAGGCGTTCATGGATAATTTTTATAACACTGGCCTAATTTCCTTGATTGAAGAGCTCAAACAACTTGTTTATAATCTCAATAATATCACATCCTCTCAAGGTACGGGGACAAATTTATTCTTCTCAATTGATCAAAAAATATGGAAGCCCTTCTGGATAGTAAAGTCATTGAACCTCAATCTAATTGAGAACCATTGGTTCAAGAAGAAATTCAGGGTCACTAATTTTGATAACTCTCAAACAATAGATGAGTTAAAATTAGAAATTTAGATCTCCTGGGACTCTAATCCATTGGGGCATATTCATGAACTGCTTTAATCCATTCTTCATAGGATTCAAGCAGTAATTGACAATGAAAGGGCTTTGGTCTAATGGTAGTAGTGATTTAAAAACTCAATCTTTCTCTTTATTCTGAATCATAATTTATTATCAGTTTCATTGTATACTATTCCTTTTGCAGCTTTACATAAAATAACGTTTCACATTTCTACCAAAAAATTGAAATTTTTATGACTCATGTTTTATTGTCAAATCATCTTTACAATATCTTATAGTCCTTGAAATTAATTTTTGACTTGATATTGACTTGAAAAAATGAAATTGAAGACTTCTAAGAAAACAAATTAAAACATTATAATATTTCCCTAAGTTTTTGGATATTTCTTTAAACCCACTGTACATTACTATAACTTAAATCATCAAAGGAAAGTTGTACAGCGCTTTTCAGTTAAAAAATACAACTTGAAGGTAGTTTTTTTAGATGGAAATCTTATAAAGTCATCGTGTCACACTCTAGCTCAATAAAATACAGTTGTTATTATTTTTCTTGATAATAAGAGATAAATAAAAAGATTGGATACATCAAGTCCTAATTACAATCCCTTGGCTCCAAATATATAGTCTTATTTGTTAATATTACCTCAAAAGCTATCAAGAAAAAAACTGGGGAGCAAAAGATGTATTCATGAAGCTCCAAACCTTGTGTTTTAAGGCTTACACACCCACCACTAAAAAGACAAATTACTTCTCAATTATTGAGGTTTAAGAAATATAATCATTTATAGCCATAGAAGGAATATTAATCCTACCTTTTTTCAACAAAAGTAAGAGAGAATGGATATCCACTATACTGTGTACTAATACCTACCTCCATAGTCTCATAACTTAAGAGAAACGATGAGAATCATTCTCCATAGCTTCCATCCCTGTTTAAACCTCTCAAAAAGAATATAGATCTGCAGAAAAGAATACTATTTATATGTGGTTCAATGAAACTCAATCTTACTCTTAAGAGGAATGATTTTTCCAACCATAGACTTTATATATAGTCTCATAACTTAACAGAAACCATGAGAATCGTTCTCCATAACTTCCATTCCTGTTGAGACCTCTCAAAAAAGTTATAAATATTAATAAAATAATACAATTTCTATTTGGTTTAATGAAACTCACTCTTACTCTTAAGAAGAGCGATTTTTCCAACAGTACTTCATATACTTCAGCTTCTTTCTGAATTACGGCTTTCTTTTAATTTATATGTCAGTGGACACAATTTCATATGGGTCATGATGAAGTATGGCACTGAAATGGCCCTTATAAATGTTGAAATGAAACTATACATCTATATGAATGGTTTTTTTCCTACCTTTATAAATTTTTGAACAAAATAACTCATCTTTACCTCAAAGTTTTCATCATAAACTTACATATAAGTTTAATACTATAGAGTCCATTTTCAAAGCTCTAAATAAAGGAAAATCGATAGAGCTGAAATAATTGTATTGAAAAATCCGAAAACAGAAATCTAAAAAAATTTAAATAATCTAAAAAAAAATTTCGTTTCAAATATTATTTTTTCAGTAATAAAGGTTAGTAAAATTATGAAAATCTTTACTTAACTGGTCAGATTATTTTTCGATAATAAGTTGATAAAATAGCCTTTAGCTAAACCAATGAGGTTTCAAAATCCAGATGTTTTTGAGATCGGAAGCAGAGGTTCCACACATTCAAGTTCATATTTTTCTTTAGTGAAAATCTTATTTTCTAATATATTTCTTCCCTAGATAAAAGCCAATGTTTTTTCTGCTTCTCTGTATTCATTGATTTTCAGATTGGGAATTTAATTTTTCTGTCTACTAAACTCAAATTATTCTAATGTAACGTTTTCTCTATATTGAAGGGGCTTCTGTTAATTATTCAAGAATAAATTATAATATCACCCAAGATGTTCATAGTGATGGTAGTTCCCATAAATTTGTTATCTATTCCAAATAAACTAAAAAAAGTGAATTTAATCTATGTGATCAACCGCAGAGATATATCTTGGAAAATTAATAATTCTTTGTGTTCGGATTTGAAGGAACGTATTATCACAACATACTTTAGCTGAAGACGAGCTTTGAGGCTGTTACTAGGAAAAATAAGCTTTCTATTGGGAAATAGCTTTGTGTTGTGACTTATTTTTTTGAAGCTTGAAAAGGGAATGATATATTATTCGGTTTCGAAACTAGTATAGTCGCATCTAGTGAAATAGTTTTCAATATATCTGAGCTCATCCATTTATTGAAATGGATTATTCAGATTCAATTGGGGCTCAAGTGATCCAATCATGAAATCTCCACAGATCTCTGAGAGAAATATTTCCAATCTGTTTATAGAGAACTTCCAGTGAGAATTGTATTCCTTTGCAAAAACTACTAATCCGATTGATTCAAAATTGAATGAAAAGTGATATTTTTCATATCCACAGACATCCCAAAGGCTTTCAGGTTGTGTTTGGAGTGTTGATACACATTTTTGTACTTAATTTCACAAAAGAAAATTCCTCTTCTATCGTAAAAAGAGGTTTTGGTTTAATATTATTATCTTTCTTTGAATTATCCTTATCACATCTTATATCTCGAGTTAAATCCAATAACTCATAATTTTGGGAAAAATTCTTCACACGGCAATTGTTTCTTTTTTCTTCGGGGCCCTTATTTTCTAATTATCTTGAGTTTATTTACTTAATTTATTGCTAATATGGTGAAATAATTGCTACAGAATAATGAAATGTTTTCTTTTTGATTTTCATTTACTCTTTTGAATCCAAACTTTATGATAACATGTATTTCTTAAGTGATTATTATAAATGACCTTGGGAATCAGTAAATTTATCTTGCTACCTTATATTTTTTACTCAAAAAATCCTTTTATTTCTTAATTTTGGAGATATATATCATGAACTTATTATTTTTCTCGATATGATAGAGACCCAGATTATCTGATTTATATCAAGAATGAGAAATTAATAAGGTTGAAGATATTAATGAAAATCCAATATTTGTTTTAAAGAGTATTTTTTAGGAGTTACTGTTTTTTGAAGAAATTTTTGATGAAAGAGGAATATTATTTTCAAATCTCCAATTAGTTTGTGATTACCACAAGCATACAATAGGTACTTCAAGTTTTTCTTTGTAATTTTCATGGATATATTAATAGATACTATAATAGTAATCTACAAGAATCCAGGGAATTCTTTATTCCTATTATGTATGAATTTTGAAGGGAAAATAGATTCTGCATTGATTTTTTGCTTAAAACTGATTTGGTAACAATGGAAATTAGTTCTCAAATTGATACCACTGAAAAAGGGGCCTTCCTCAAAAAATTATAGTGATTTTTAATATAATCCTTGTGAGGTACATAGCTGGTATATATCTATGATTATTTTTAGTAACTAAGGATATCTTCATTCAGAATTACCAGGATTTAGAACCATCTGTGTGCATGTATTTCTTCTTAAAATATTGCTTTAAATCCATCAGAAAAATGAGATAATTATTAGAAAGTGTAAGGTTTGTCTATGAAACTCTTGATAATAGTAACAATATCAAGAGTACTATGACTGTCCTCAGTAGAAAAATATAATATAATAAAATATTATAACCACAAATTTAAATATAATTATTAAAAATAATTATATAAAAAAAATTTAATTATTATTATATAAAATAATAATGAAAAAATATGATAATTATAATAAATCATAATTATTCTATTATTGTTATAGTCACTGAAAATTATAACAATGACAAGTGTAAATCTCTTAATGAGACAATTACATGTGGAAAATATAAATATTCAACCACTTATAAATAACATATAAATATTATTTATAAAATAATTCCAACACACACTGTGCAGAAATAATTCTTATAGAAAAATTCTATAAAAAATAACTAATAATAAATAAAAAAATATAGAATTTTAGAGAATACTTAATTATAATATAAATTTAATACATCAAGTCAAATGCAACAGTTATTATGTTGAATAATTACTATGAGTTAAAAACAAGCCAAATATCAATATTTTAAATGATAAAACAACTTCTTATAATAAAAAATATGATTGAAGAGTTTTTGAGAGGTATTTGTGGATTTTAAAAGATATTTTAAAGACAATAATTTTATAAAAGAAAATATATTATAGGTGATTACAACAATAATTTAATTTCTATGATTTCAATTCTTTAATTCAAGATTTATAAAGAATGAAAATACTTAAGAAATATTTTAATAATAAGATTTTATATATAATAAAACTTTACCTGTTTAAATTTCTAATATAATTGGATTGATAATTGATGATGGACAAAAACAGTGATGAAAAGACTCTTTTTATGTCTACAGAGCAGCTCTCATGATTCATAATGGATATATAGGCAATGCTCAGGTCAAAACTGAAAACCCATTCTTAAAAAAAGGTTCTTAACTTAAGGTAACTTATTTTTAATTCCCATTTAAAGTTACCAGTGTTATTCTCAACTCCAAGTAACTTTAATCCTCATTTAAGCTAATTATTTCAAGTTTTAATATAAAATAAGTTTATTTATATTAAATTGAATTACATGAGCAACTTGAAAATAGAGTTTCAAGCAGAAATCTCTTAAACTCAATTTTTAATTAATCTTAAAAGAAATCTTAATTTTCTTGAAATATAATCAAAAGAGTAAATTTCCAGGCTAATTACCCAGGAAATCTGTCTATAAAAGATACTTAAAATTTGATTTTTATATAGATAATATCAAATCATAAGCTGTGTGAAATTTTCAAACAAATCCATTAAGAATTGGATTTTTAATGAGTTTTTGAAGTTATTACTATTTTTCCACATAAAATAGCAATACACACTAAACCTTAACTTTTGATAAGGTTTTAATGCTTGTAACGTTAAAGGTTTCAGCTTATTTAACCTTTGACAGGTCTCAAAACTTTAATTTCAAGCCTGCATATTGGGATTTACCCTTTGGCAGCTTGAAATTCCTGTCTAAATTGGGATAAAACCAGTTCAAACTTTAAGGTTGGATCAAAGTCTAATCTTAAAGTTTAAATAAGGTTGAAAATCCTTCAATACAGGTGGACAACACTAGTTGAATCCTTGAAGATCCAAAAAGCTGGGTACCCCAGCTCTGTTTGGTCTTTTTCCTGTCCCACCTTTTTGCATGGATGTTGCCCTTTTATTTATTTGAAGCCATACTATGGCCTTAAACAATTTTAAATTGAGCTCACACAGGATTTACATTATGTATGGAGAATCCTTAGCAAATTAAATAAATATACACAACACCTCAATTTTAACTAAAATCTTGGTAAGCTTTCATAAAACTTATACAACTCCAAATTTAAGCTTAAATTTAACAATTTTAAAAAATGTTAAAAAAGTTACATTAGTACTGTGAGATTCTTAAATATTTCAATAACATAAGAAATAAGCTTTTTTGGGTATAACACCCTATGGGTGTACCCTAGGTCATTTTTGGTGTAGAATCCAAAAATGACATAATATTTATAGCTTTGTTTATCCAAAAAAAAGTTATACTTATTTTTTGTTAATTTTTGTTTTAAATTCAATTGAAAAGTCTGTTGAAGACTAAATCAGGTGTATATAAAATCATTTGTGGCCTTATGGGTATGCTACACATACCTCACAGGCTTGCAGAAAGCTATTATAGAATTATGAATTAATTTATGTAATGGCTGTTAAACTTATTGTATATTAAATAATAGCTTTTAAAAGGTTCAAAAAAATTCAGAAATATATCCTAGGCTGAAATGGGCTTAGTCTTAAATGGCAAATGGTAAATTATTTGGTAATATTTACAATTCATTTACAATATATATGTTTTTTAATGTACACAAAACCAAGAATTTTCACTAGAATTATAAATAGAATTTCTATAGGTTTTTTACTTTCAAATCATGTTATAGACCACTAGTAGGATATATGAGTAATAGATTTTATATCAAGATTGTTATATCTCACCTAAACAGCGGTTAGTTGATCTATATTACCTTATCTGAAGTTAATAGCTTATATATTCATCATGGACATATTACCTTTCAAATGAATACGATATTAGTCATCATGAGTTCACTACAAAATCATCTTTCTCATAGGGTGCAATGATATAAAACAACTTCAGAGATTTTCTTCAAAGTTTCTAAGATATTTATATAGCAGGTGATAATATTGGCGTGTTGATCTCACTGATATGATGAGCTCCATATGGAGGTAAGAATATCAATACAAGCTATGCATGGAGAGGGGATGTTTAGTTATTCTCAAAATATTCCATCCCATTAAAAAGAGTTCTTTGTCATAAAATTGCAGTGAATAAGTCTAAAGAATATGGGATATTATACTGGTGAGTTTTTAGTCTGGCTTTATGGTGAAGTTGGATCTCCTTATTGTATCATTTTATGTTTTTGTTTTGTTCTATTATATAAACCATAAATTCTATTTATTTCTATCAATACTCTAATCTGAGTACTATGGGTTCAGAAATATAAATTAACTCAGTACACTCTCCTGTTTAGCTGTATTTTATTTCACTCTGTACCAATATTCTATGGAAGAATAATTAAACCTAGGATGCATGTACAATGAAGTTTCTCACACCTATTACTAAGTTTGGGAGATATACCAAATTTCAAGCCCTTTTGAATTCCTTCTTGCATTACATATTACCAGAAAATATTTCCCTTTATATTTTAAGCATAAGTAGAAAACTATATATATTATCTCAAAAGGGTATAATATCTCAATATATTATTTTAAACGCATGTATGAAAAACTCAAAGAGTTCTTTGTAAAAAGAAAATAATATTTGAGAAATCCCATTTCTTATGAGAAGGAAAAATTTCTGAGATACCAAAAGCAGGTAGCTTGAGGAATTACAAGCAGCCTTATTCTTGATACATAAAGCTATAATAAATTCAAATGATGCATAGTTTAAATCATTCAGAAAATGAAAAAATAAAAAAACTTGAAAAACTTTGAAAAAGAGGATATCAAAAGGCTAATTCCTATATTCACGGCTTTCTAATCTATCACTAAGTTTATTATGATTCAAGCTTGCTACTTCCATATTTTCCCATATAAAAAGCTCATTTAATTATAAATTTAGTAACTGGAATTCTCTTTTAACAAAGGGATTTTTCTGCTTCCACATGAAGCCCCTTTTCCTTGTAGCATTAGTAACTCTAAGTAGCTCTTCATCTGTGATAAAATGTTCCTTGATATTTTCCTTCTTCAATGTAAAATTTTGCTTTATCTTCTCTTATTCTTTTTATCTGCTTTTTCGGATTGCGCTTCTTAAATAATATATGATCCTCATTTCTAACTGAACATAATGAGTTCCTCTATCATTCTTATTTTTAATTCCAATTTTCTGGTGTTACTTAGATCATTTTGATGAAATAGGGACAGTTACAAATATAATCATGACACCGGGGCATTTTCTGCGTTACCGGAAGGCCAGTCATACCTTATACCTCAAAAAAGCCTTAAATGTTGCTTATATATTCCTGAGGAATGAAATATAAGTTCCTATTATATTCCTGAAATATAACCATGTCATGAAAAAGAAATATTTATGAAATTTCATTATATTGAGTTTGGAGGGAGTTCTAACTATATTAGAGGAAACTATTTGAAATTTTTATACTTTTAATTATGGTCAAATTATGATATCATAGCTCTCCAAAATCTTTTCTGAGTGTTAGAGGTTGAGTTATCTATCCCTGCTATTTCTTTTATTATGTTTAGCTTAATGCAAATGAGATAATTTTTGAAAGTCTTTTTTGGATGTGCATAATGGAGTGCCATATAAATAATAAAATAAAAGCACAATTATCAAATATATAGAAGGGAAATATTGATATAGCTATAGAGGAGAAGTGACTAACCAGAAAAGCTACATAATAAATAATCAAACTTGTATTAAGATCACAAAAAAAGGATTGTATTTATCAATAATGTCAAATCTGAGTAATAAATTAAACCCTCTGCCATACTTAAAGTACATTATATTACAGTTCAGGTTGAGAAATTGGGTTTAGAGATTAACTGAAGGCCACACAAGCTTCAATAATTTTCAGGAGCTCTTACCAACATGAGATATTTTAATCAATTATTTACCAATAAAACTTGCAGAGTAAATATTACATACATTACTTTAGGAATCATTCCATATTTTACAGCTATTTAGACCCCCCAAACCCATATAGATTCAACCATTCCACAGGGTTTCACTGAGTTTTTCATACCAAATACCCCTAACAGAGTTGTAAAAAAGGATCAGGCAACTTGTTGGAGCAGCTGGAGAAAACAAGCCCCAAAACATGGAAGAATACAAGGGGGATTTCCTGAGCTCCAAAAGTAGCTATTTTGGCTGGTTTTAGGATTTTTTTATTCAATCAGCCATAGTAGACCCCAGGAAAAATGTCCCACTTCATACAATAAATATTCTATACAGTTAATTGAAAGTGATTATGTATTCTGCAGGTGTTCAGACACCTGGAACCTGTTATTTAGCACAGGTTTGGCCATTTCACAGGGCCTTCACTTGGTTTTGCATGGGAATACCCCCTAAATAAGATTTCCCATGGTTTCGGGGGGTTGTTTGCAGTAGCTGGAGTGAACAAACCCCCAAAAACGGTGGGAGCATATACCAGGGGGATGCCCCAGGGTCCAGAAAAGCTATATTTGACAGTTTTGGGGGGTTTTTAATCACTTTAGCATAGTATAGCTCAAATGAAAAAATACTTCATCGAGTACTGTGAAAATTATTATGTATTCAAAATACAATTAGACTCCAAAAACTGATACTATCACACAAATCTGGCAATTTCATAGGGTTTTCAGGGTAAATCCCCCAAAATAAGGTTGCCCATGGGTCTGGGGGTTTTCATAGTAACTGTAGTGAAAAATCCCACAAACCTGTGGGAGAAGACACTAGGGGTATGTCCCAGAGTCCAGAAAACCCATTTTTGACCGTTTTGGGGGATTTCACCTGATTGGCCACAGTAAACCCCAAGAAAAATGGCTAATTTGTTGGAAAAAATATACCAAAAATTTATTTGCCAATTATTCTGTATTTGAGAGATTTTTCGACACCCAAAACCCCTTTTGTGGTACCAGTTTAGCCATTTCACAGGGTTTTCACCAAGTTTTCAAAAGTAACTCTTCCAAAATATGCCTTGCAAGAGTCCAGGGGTTCATTTAAGTAGCTTTATAAAACAATTCCCTAATCCCAGGGGATGGCTCTGGGTTCCAAAAATATATGTATGACCATTTTGGAAGGGGATTTAATAAATTGACCATATTGAGCCCCCCAATATAAATGATTAATACAGTTCTGTAAAAAGAATGCTGCTTTTGAGAAATTTTCAAAGCCCAAAAATATACTTAAAGGCACAAATTTGAGCAGTTAATGGGGTTTTCACTGATTTTTCCATGGTAAAACCCCTAAAAGAGGTCTCCTCTTCATTTATGGCATTTTATCCCATTATTAATGTCTTGATAATATTAGCTCTTTCAAACACAAAAACTATGGGCAAAATGTTTCTCTGTGGGTGGTCTTACCAAGTAGGCACTTCCATTTTTTAAACAAGTTTGATGATTGTATCAAAGAAAATATTTTTGATGATAGCTATTTAAATCAATTATAGATTCAAAGTGCTGGTAATTTAAAGCATTATTTTATTTTATTTATTATAAATTATCATTCTCAAAAGATATAGAAATTAAATTAATATTTTATCTATAATAATGAGGATTTATTTTAACATATTGAAGGGAAATGCTAAAAAAAATCATTTCAGGGTCAAACCACAGCTTTAATTGATTTTCCATATTTTCTGAAATTTATTTCTTTTTAGCTCATCTAAGGTATAGCTTCTAAATAATTTCATTTATTGTCAATATATAGCCTCATGAGCTTTATCTTATAGGGTGAGCTACAAAAATGATTTGTAAAATATTGCAGAAAAATAAATAATAATTATATATCAGGGGAAATTTAACCTAAATGTATAAGAATTATTTGAAAAAATTAAGATAACTACAAAAGTATATTATAGGATCAATTAAATCAACAATATATAACTAGCTATCCAGTTACACAAAAAATGCCCTGGTGTGAATTTTTCTTCATTCCCTAATAGTTCCTGAGAATCACAGTTCCTTTCGTGCTTTCAAACTTCCTTCTCGAGAACTTGAAAGCCTCATAAACCAACAATCCCCATCCCTTATTCTTTAGAAACTCTTAATATTCCCAATTAGATTCATAAGAGCTTTCTTGGATCATGGACAAGCTTGAAGTTCAATGAATTTCACTTATTTCCACCATTTAAGTCTTTTAATGAAATTTTTTATTCATCCTATAGTAGGATAGACATATCAAATTTGATATCTTATGGCAGAGTGATTTCTTATTTTTTGTTAAAATAGGCTTCAGTTGTATTAGCGCATAGGCACTTTTCTAAAAAATTCTTGTTTTAATTACTAAACTCAGTATAGTGACTGGCTTCAAGCAAGCTCCAAGCCTTAACTGAAGAAATTAAAAGATCCAGAAAAAATCATATTCCTAGGACCTTCACATTAGTCACTCACTGATTCTCATCTTCACATTATCGCAAAAGAGCTTATTGTATATTTTTAGAGCTTCTATTTGAGAGTTTCTATCCTCATATTATCTATTACTAAGACTTTTGCTTGTGTGTTAATCTTTATTTATTTTAGCTTTCCCGAATGTCTTGGTTTGCTTTGATGCATTATAGCATTCCTATTTCAAAAATCAGACCTCTGCTTCCCCTCGCGGTTCTACAACTAAAACAAGCAGGGGTTGATAAACTTTAATTAACCTTCTTAAAAAACTTAGTGATTATATCAAGGCTAATTGGATCACTCGGTGGATTTTACCCCGTCATAAGTTTACCAGGGTCTTGCGTTTCAACAGAGAAGTGATGAAATTCCTGAGAAACTCCGCTGAGCAACCCTCAATGATTCTCAATATCTGTATTCAAATCAGAAAACTGATTTCCTCAAAGGTGTCTCACTCAATATAAAAATGGTCTAGCAAGGCCCCAGGCTTTATTCCCTATTAACTCAGAGAAATGGCGTAGGGAGACAAAATAATGCATACCTCTGACCTAGTGTTTAAGCTTTGTGATTACACATTTCATCACCAGACTTTCCTGCTTTTGCATTGGATTGGATGCAGTCAAAGAATTAGAAAAGCTGATTCCTACAGCTTAATGGGCCAGTAGTTGATTAGTTTATGCACTCATTTGCTCCCCCACAAGAAATTTGGTATTCCATCCAAACTGGAACTATTGGTTATGATAATTGTATCTTAATGTTTCAAAAATGATCAATTATCATTTTCCTTGAAGCTTATCATACCAAAGTAAAAGACTTCAACATAGCCAATTCAATACATTCAAAAATGATTCACCTTGTTCTAAGAAATGCTAGAAAACGAGTCCAGCTGCCAGTCTGATCCAAACGAACTGTGGTTGGGCTTTGGAGAGATGAAATTTATGAATGTTTTTTTTTTAAAAAAGTACAAACTCATTATTAGAGCTGAAACCCTCTCGCCCAAATGCCCCCCACGTGTAGGATTTATTGGGTGTGGGCCTAATATCGTTGCTTTCTTTGATGCAATATGGGCCCCTACTTAGGGTCTAATGAGAAATTGATATCTGGAAAAAATATTCTGCTTTTAGAAAATGGTTAAAGCTCTCTATTTGTCTTGTAAAGTTTGCTCATACAACCAATTAAAAGTGTCCTTTCAGTACGTCAGAAGTGTAACAAATCTTTCTCTCATAATTAACTTCTCCTTTTACTATATCTTATAGAATGTTTTAATTAAATTGGGTGGAGTGATTGGTACTTGAAAAATTTTACTAAGGAAAAAAGTTGTTTTTATGAATCAGACCTTGGGTTAATATCTAAGTCAATTTATCCCTTGATAACTCAAACATTTTTTTAGATTGATTCTCTTATTGTGATGCTCCTTCTAAAACTAAAAGTATATCAAAGTAACGAGTCACTCAACCAAATTGCTCCACGAAAGGTTGTGAAGTCAAACTAGTGCTCATCACTTACAAAACTCACGCCAACAGGGTCCCGCGTGATAAGCAGCGCTTGATGGGCTGCGCAGCGAACGGCCACACAGAGGCAGTAAAACCAACCAGCCGCAGTTGATCAAGGTAGCCAAAGCTGGGGGTGGCATTCCGGGCAGCTGCACCAGGATACAACAACGTTTTAAGCACAGATGTACAATGACCCGAACGTGACTTGAACACGGAACCTTTCGATGCCACCCTTGAATTTTGAGGCTGGAGTCGAACGCGCTACCATTGCGCCATCGAGTCAGAACGAGTTACAAGGCGGAGGACACATCAATTTAACTACAAGTGGACAGACTTTGGTCATTGGCTACTGCGTAGAGAAGTACTTCAGTAAATGAAGAAGGGTGCAAAATTTTTTCTTGAACGTTTTAAGCCGAAAAAGGCACTCTGTGATGTGAGATGATGCCTGCGCGATCGAGGTCTTGGAATGAAACTGGTACCGCAGATTGGGCTGTCTAGGATTGCGCTGCGCTGACTACAAGGGCCCGCACAACAACTTGGTCTGGCCCTTTCATGGAAGTTCATTTTAGGGAGCCACGACCAAGAATAAAACTATAGTCATACTCTTGGTATAGTCTTTTTTTTATATTTCTTTTTGTGCCGTGTATGAGGAGGCATAAATTCCGGCCTTGAATTGAAAGGCATTGGATTCAAAACGAAGATCGGAAACTACAGAGTACTTTGGAATTGGACAAGAACGCTCCGTTTTTCTTAAGTAACAACTCTGGTAAAAATGGTCCATGAGGTATGATTGAGAAAGTTAAAGTCCTCCGCTTCTGATGAAAGGAGTTAAAAAATGAAACTCTTCTTAATTCCCAATCTCCATTCCCAACTTAATTATTAACAATGCATTTGATTTCAATACAGAGCTAGTGGCAACCTCAAAAAAATAGGGGCATAAGGACACTAGAAAATGTTGCCGAGGCTTTTGTAGTTGGTGAAAAATAGTCACTGTGTTTACTAATATGAGTCATTATTAAATCTTGCGGAAGTTGTACTTTAATCGTGATATATACCAAGGGTAGTTCATGGGTGAGTCCTTGGAGTATTTAGCAAGTACTTCCACCCACTAGTGACTTATATATGGGTCCATAAGCTTTGTAGCCCCTAAACTTTTGTCCCATACATACCAAACTCAAACCATACCATAATTGGTAGCAGAAAAATAAGTATGGGCTGACCCCAACTGAATTTGACACCCCATTAATCTCTCTAGCCATATCTCACCTCCTTATGCTGCAGTCAGACTCAATATTATTCCCCAAGAATTTAAATATCATCTTCATTTCTTTTTATATTCCCCTCCAAAATCTCATCAATTCCAATTCTTTTGATAGATTTAGTTTGATATTTTGAATTTTCATTCACTATGCTCCTCATTTTTCAGGATTCTCATTTACCACTTTTGAGCTCAATTAATTGGTTATGACTCTAAAATCGTTCCAAAAACCATTTTAATAATACTAAATAATGTTTATTCAAGAGGAAATTAACCCTTCTCTTATATCTTTTACCAGTTTTCCCAAAGTGAGTGAAGGATCATACAATGGGTCCAATCTCACTGCTGATTGTTTGCCTAGTTCAGCTCCCCAATATAAATATTTGGAGGGTCAAGGAGAAATCTCACTTTCTACCAAAGAAATGACATGTGACTTCATTGAATTGAATTAAGATCACTATGAAAATGAAACTTACAGTTTCAGCATAGAAACCAGTGGCTTTATATAGGACCTTACAGCACACAGACCAAGAAAACATCAACCAAAGAAATTCAAAATAAGGGCTAAGGTATATTATTGCTTTGAAGAAAGTGTATTTCAAAAAGCTAAATTGCATACATTTATACCTATTCTTCTCTTTATGATGGAAACTCACTCTTAATCACAATGAGAAAATTGGCTACACCTGAAAGAAGTAGTTACATTTGGAATTTGACATGGGAGATAGCTTGAAATTAGATTGAAGATAAGACAAAAATTAAATTTCAAATTAAAAGTTTGAGAAGATCAAGCCACCTATGCATGCCAAAATTTTTCAGCTCAGTTGACTTAATATAAATATTTGTTCAGGATTTTCAAAAAGAAATAATTAATAAATAAAGGATAAGCATAATTCATTTAATTCACCTGGTATATGAATTCTGTCTCTTACTTAATATAGCTTAATGAATAAAATTTTCAAGCTTTGAGGTGTTTCATGTAGATTTTTACATAAAGATTACAGTTCAAATTGGAATTATTGCTCCAAATAATTCTTAATAATACAGAGATGAACTGTGAGCCTTGGGGTATATTTTACATACCCAAATAGGCCAAAAATATCTTAAAAATAAATTCTGAATTATGCATAACTCATAAGTCATGCATATATCCAAGATTCATCATTTTTGATTTCAGAAAAGATGAATAACTTTTTATTGAGTAGGTAAATCCATGGATTTAAGGCCAGATTTGGATTCTACACCAAAATTCACCTAGGGTTGTTCCACAGAGTGAATAAGCTCAAATTAACTCTTTGAGGTAGTAATATGGAAAATACTTCAATACCACACCATCAATACCACATAAAAGATCCGTGAAAATTTTTGTTTTTCTCTATTTCATGCCAAAATAATTGGAATGTGAGAAATCCCATGTTACATATACACTAAGAATAGTGTTATGAATGTTTTTGGGAACTTAATATCATGGTATTCTTACATGGACTTTTGGTACACCCATAGTGGATATCTCACTTTAAGCTTAAATTTCTATTTTGACGTGAAAAATGAGCAAGGGGGACAAAAGACATCAAAGAGAGCCAGGGTACCCAACTTCTGAGGCCTCAGATGCATGGACAGCTCCAAAGCTTGGTTCCATGGCTGATCTTGGCCGAATTAGTAACCTAAAACACCTTGGGAACTTGGTTACCATGTTACAACTACAGTAAATCATAAGAAAATAGCAAATAACCTTATATTTTGATGTGCCAAGGAGGTAAAGAGCTACTTAGACTCCTGTAACCATGTCAATTATTAATTACTTTCCATGGATAGACCCTAAAAGAGTAATAAAAACACTTTTTGGACTTGTATCCATTGATTTACCTCATAGCAACCAGCTAAACACTGATATTTGCAATTCTACATAGAAATAAGGTAATAACTTCAAAAATTCATTAAAAATACAATTCTTAATAAATCTCTCTGAGCCTTTCAGGACCAATGTAGAACCGTATTATCTATGCTATTACCAAAAATAATCATAGTTTTACTAGTAAAATTCAAAGTTTTACTTACAGTCCATGTTTGACTATTATAGGTGAAACACTGAATCTTCAAAATTTCACAGTAATTACAACCTGTAATGAAGTTGCCAATAACATTGATAACTTTGAGAAATCAATGATTAATTTGAAACAAAAGCAGGTTTACAGATGTTACTCCTTTTATTCTTAACCATATTGGGGTTGGTAGTCACATAAAAGCATCAATTAAGTAATTATGAAAATATTACGTGACAACAGATGATGCAATCAATAATCAAAAAGGGTTTATTGTTTTCTCACTCACTGGTTCTTCAGTTTGCTCCATGGCATGCCTCTGTGAGCTGTTGTTGACTTAAAAGAGGCCTCCTCTTGCTGTTATTTCCAAGAATCATCTTATTATCCATTTATATCATTGTTACCAACAAGTAAGTATTAGTTAAGCTATTATTAGGTGTTTTAATTCTTTTAGAATCAATCAGAAAGATGTGAAATCATAGAATCCAAATATATATTGCTGTAATCCTGCTATAAATCATTTTGATCTCTTAAAATCCACAATTCTATGTCAAATTTCTTTACTCATATCTTTCAATAAGTTCTTTGGAGTATAAGTGAGTCATTTATCTTTAATTCTTAAAGTTTTTCTCTAAAATTGGTTTTCTTCAAGAATTATCTTTATAATTATTCTTGCAAAAGATAATTATATATTGAAATAATTTTATTATTTTAATAAAAGAAGTTTTTATCATTAAATTCTTCTTGTAATTGATTCTTGTAGACAATTACTGCTCACTGTTAAAATCACTAGTAGTGTTTAACGCGTGAAATAAATAGCTATTTAATTATTTAATTGTGGCTATAATTATATTTCATTATTATATTTCATAAGAACAGACATAGTACTGTTGATTAATAGTAATATTATCATCAGTTTCATAGTCAAATCTTACAAAACCCTTTCAAGTTATAAACTTGTTTATAACTTGTCAAATAAAGTTTATATCTTTATTCTTACAGTAATTATGTGGTAAATTTATTTCTTGTTCAACTCTCTATAATGTATATTCCAAGAGTCATGAGCTACAAACCATGAATATATGCACTCATCATAAAAGTGCATATATTCAGGTTACTTCCCTAGATATTGACTTCAAAGACATGAAATAAGAATTTTATATGCGTAATACTTCATGAAAAATCCAATAGTGAAATTTATTTCACATGTTGATTAATTGCCTTATGAGATAATCAAGGATTTATGTTTTTTTGGCTATTTTAGTTATTCCTCAGTAAGTATTGTCTTTATAGATATGACATAAACATTTTATATGTGTATTTTATCATGTTGAATCTAATTGTGCTATTTATTTCCCATTCTTATACATCAAATTCAGAGTTAGGCAAGGGTTTATGCCTTTTTATGCCATTTTCATTAATTTTACAATAACAATTTAAATTCTTATTATGAGAAGAAATTTTCTTAAAGTTTTTTTGTGACCTTTTTGGATATGTGATCATATCTCAATGGCGCAAAATCTTACTATACAATTAATCCTTTTCCTACCAACAATTAAGTATTAGTTACATCTTTTTCGCAAGTGCTTTCATCTTTCAGAATCAATCAGAAAGTCATGAAATCATTGAAATAAACTACAATTTGTTGTAAGACTGTTATAAATCCATTTTTATCCCTTAAATCCGCAATTTATCCATCAAATCTCTCTACCAATTCAATTCAAGGTTTTATTGGAGTTTTAGTCAGTGGTTTTTAGTTAATTATAAATGTTTCTCTATAGTATTAGGTTTCTTCAAGAATTATATTTATAATTATTCTTGCAAAATATAATTATATATTAAATAAATTGTATTATTTGAGTAAAAAAGCTTTATTATTAAATACTTTTAATTAATTCTTGTAGATAATTACTGATTACTGTTATAATCACTCGTAGTGTATAAAAAGTTAAAGAAATAATAAATTATTTCATTATTTAATTGTGGGTATAATAAATTCTTTTCATTATATTTCATAAGAACAGTTGTAGTACTGTTACTTAATAGTAATATTATCCCCTGTTTCATAGACACATCTTACACTGTACATCCATACAGGGGCTTTGTTATTCAAAAATATTGAAATCAAGATCCCTGTCAAGAAAATTAGCTCTTTGGCTCAGGGATGGCAGATTCTCACATATACCAGCCCCTCTTCCCCCTGGGGACTTTTCCCAAGTTAATTCATATAGTTGATTTATTATTCAATAAATAGTCTTATTACTTATTTTGGGAGTATTATATTTATTGGTTTTGATTTGGTTTTTGCATTTCCTCACCTGTTCAGTAGAGTTGTGGTGGCCATATCCTTATTAACCCTTCTCTTTCTGTATAACAGGTTGAAACAGTGAGCTTGTACTTGTTTGTTGTTGGCTCTTTTATTATTGATTCTTATTCTTATTGTTGCTGATTTCTTATATTTATTTCATTAACAACTCTGTCTCTATTACACTCTTAAGTGTATTACATCTTATTCCTTCTGAGCCCTCCATAAGTGAGTTCCAGTTTACTGAGTGCCAGGCCCTCTTCACTTAGAAGAGCTCCTGTGAGATTATATTCATTAACTAACAATTTTTTTCTTTTCATTAATTTTTATTCACTTCTATCATTCACAAATCATGACTTCTCAGGATTTTATGATTTTATAATTTTTTATGCTCTTATGATTCTCATCAATTTTCCTCTTGTTCATTTTATTCCTATTAAAATTGACCTTTCTTTATCATTTCTTCATAATTTCTGACCTTTTCAATTAATTCTTAATTATTAATCAATTCTCAATTTATTTTTTATGTCTGAACTCAGGTGTTTTCAGGTTTTAATTGATTGGATGTCATGGGGATAATTTATTCAGCAATTCAGGATTTTTTATTGGATTTGGATTGATTGTTTATTTGATTTTGAATTACTCAACATTTTATTGGCTATTTTGTGATTGGGAATATTCAAGATATTGAATTTCACTTCAAAAGTTTCTTAATTTAATTGACTGGAACTTTATTCCTCAAGATTTCTGATTAATCCTCAACATTTTATTTGCATTTGATTCCTCAAGATATTGAACTGATGTTTGAAGATATTGACTGATTGACTTAATTTTCTCAAGAGATAATTGACTTGAATTTCAATGGAATTAGTTTAATTGATTTATTTATTGGCTTACATTGATCTTAAGCGCTTCAAGATATTGATCTTGCCTCAAGATTCTCATTTTATTTGATTTAGTCAAGCCTTATTATTATTCTCAAAGTATCATCAAACTTCATTTACATATTTTTCAAATGATACCTGTTCATAATAGCCCTCCAGACAGGAATACAAGATCCCAAAGAGTTCAAGCTGCTCTAACTCCCACAGAAAAGGCTCCTATTGACCACACATCATAATCTCATTAAATGAGTGAAAATTTGGACATAGGACCATCAAAAGAAGGAGAAGCACCCATAAGAAGAGGAGGGATGAAATTAAGGAGATCAAGATCATTCTCTGGCTTATTGGGTGGCTATCCGCGCATTTCCCAAGGGCCTAGGTACAATCAGGGGAGACTGAAGATGAAGAGGGGGAGGAGAATGTGGCAGAGGAAGAGTCTTAGGAGATTGAAGTGGAAGCTGCCTTGTCAGGTGCTCCTGAGGCTCCAAATCTAGCACTTTCTAATCAACCCCTTGTCTCTCAAGCTGAACAAAATTTTCTCAAGATGATGGAGCAAATGACTCAATCAATGGGACAAGTAACTCAAGAATTTGCTCCCAGGGACAATTCAAGAGCCACAGAATTCAAGACTCCATCAATGAGGGAACCAAGTTCTATTTATGGTACTAAAGCGCATAAATTGAGAGGATATGTAAGGTTTTACTATGAAACTATAAGTAAATATTACTACTCTCTTACTTATTATACTCTGAGTTTCCTTATTAAAGTAATGAATAAGAAAAAGAATAATTATAACAATAAATAATTATTCTAATTATGTTATAAAATATTTATATTATTAAATGAATATAAGGATATAGATTATATTATAAAAAGAAGTGACTTAATATTCAATGATGAATATATTGATTGCAATTTATTATTGTTACCAAAAAATAATAAACGCATGAAAAACTGAACATTATCAATACAAAACAATTTATAGCAATAATATTACTCATATTTAGCTTATATATTAATATAAACACTATTTATATTAATGCAGAATTATTAGGAGTTTTAAGAAAGAAAAATTAATATAAATAGATAAATAGAACATACTTGTAACACTTGATATGATAATTTGGAATAATTTTATGCCAAATAATGTAAATAAATCTTATTCAAATTGTATTTACAAATAAAAAATGAAGAAATTACAAATTTGCTTGATTTTAGATGGAATTAAACATTTGGATAGAAACTTAACAAAAAAAATTTAAAAATAGTTTAATCATTTCAAAATTGATGATTAATATAAAGATGAACCTGAAGAATTGATAATATAATAAAATTATATATAAATAATAACGTTATTACCTTTGGATTGAATATTTTTAGTGTCTTTGTTGTGTCTGAGGGGGAAATAGAGGTAAAAAAGAGCTCTATATATAGTAAATTCCTCCCTCCTAGAGTCCAGAATTCTTCTGGTAGACGTGTACCAATGTATTCCCTGGAGAGGATCAGTATTGTAAGGTTTAGTGAGGATTAAATCATAATTAAACCATCTTATCTCATTCTTATGCCATTATTTAGAGTTATCACCTTAACTCTACATTTTCTGACATCATAGGTTTGGCAGAAGCCTCAAATTTGTGGTTTTTATTTGTATCAAGAATTATATAATGGTATTCACCAGTTTTATCCCTTATATAACTGTTAAACCTAAAATAGGCTTGCAGTGAATGATCATAAATGATCAATTTCAAGCTTAAGCTTTGATCATTGATAAATTTTGTTTTATACTTGCTACAGCCATCCAGAGAGTGAATTCTGATAGCTTGAAATGTTTTTACTAAACTGCAAAGAGAATTATATCACATCACCAAAACTCTATTTGTGATTATTTTTCCTCTAACTCATCTTTTCTGTCAACAGTAACTATTTTAAATTTCAAACACTGACTTAAATGGGTTATACCTTGAATATAATGATACAAATTACATCATTATTCACGTATGAACTAGTAGAATCTGAATATCTATTTATTCAAGTGAGGACCACTTTCAGAACAATGTGGTTGACTGCTGTTGCTATTTTGCTCAATAAACCCTTGTAAGTTATAACATTGTTTATAGCTTGTCAACTAAATCTTATATCTTTATTTTCAAAGTAATTAGGTGGTAACCTGATTTTTGGTTCAACTCCTTTTCATGCATATTTCAAAAGATATGAGCTAAAAACTATGAAAATAGTTGATGATCATAAAAGTGCATATAGTCAGGTTATTGCAGTAAGTATTGACTTCACAAATATGAAATAAACATTTTATGCATGTAGTGTTTCATGAGAAAATTAATTGTGTATTTCGTTTCACATGTTTTCCTATTGGCTTCAGAGTTAATCAAGGCTTTATGTTTTTTTATGGCATCCTTGCTTATTTAAGATACCAATTTCAATTCTTATTATTAAAATAAGTGTTGTGAAGTTTTTCTGTGACCTTTTTGGGTATGTGGTAATATCTCAAAGGCTCACATTCTCCACCACAAAAAAATATTGTACCACAATCTGATATAGTTAATTAGGGTATCATATTCCCTACCACCAAAGAAGATTGTACCAGAATCTGATATAGTTGATTAGGGTATCACATTCCTTACCACCAAAAACATTGTACCACAATCAGGCATAATTGATTAGGGTATCATCCACTTTCCTACCTCTTAAATAAACTTTTTTAACTTTAAATCTCAATTATGCATAAATTTTCTATATTTTAGGTCTTATTTCATGTCTAAAGCTTCTTGATAACGTATCAGAATCAGTAATATCTTTCTCAAGTAGCCATTAATCTTCTTTAGTTGGGTTTCTATACCTCTAAAGATACTCCATTTCTTTTTTGTTTCTTGTCCTCCTTTTTTTAAGGACTTTTACAATTTTGTTTTCTTCTCCTTCTTCTAGACGGGGAATTTCAAGTGGTGGTTTTTTCTCAGGCAAAATGACTCTTGATAGCTTTAGCTGTAAGGTTCTACCTGACTTATAGGGAAATTTGGGTGTTTGTTCATTAATTCACTGGTCAATTTCAGCTGCACAGCATTAGGGCCATGTAGTGCTCTTATCATGACAGGTCCTACAAAGAAATATTTAAATTTTTTTGGGCCTCTGATGCTATTAAGGTTTAAATTTGATAGTAAAAATAAGTCTCCTACCTTAAAATCAGGTGGTGTATGCCCTTTTTCCCATTTTTATTTTGCATATTTGAAAGAATGTTGCATACATCTGTTTGCATGATGTCTTGCTTTGTCAAGCATAATTTTTAAACTGCTTGCTGTTGAATGTTTTTTCCCAAAGTCCTTTTTGAGAGTGTCATAAAGAAGTAGTGAATTCCAACCTTTTTCTCATATTGCTGGTGTTTTTCCAGTTGAATAATGAATTGATGTCTTATATTCCAGCTTAAGATCTGGTATTAAGGTACACCAATCATGGGTATAACCATAAGAGTCTTTGAATTCTAGGCCAAAAGCACAGACTCTTCTGATCATACATTCTAAATTTTGTATCATTAGTCCTTCTAAACCATCACTTTGAGGGTGGTAAGCTTTTGAGAATGATAACTTTGTTCAAACAGCTTATGGAGATTTGTCCATAATGCTGAAGTTAATTTGGGATCTCTATCACTTATGATATTTTGGAATATGCTTGTATTACTAATTACTCTATCAAATATCATTATGGCTGTGTCTATATCTGTTCCATCTCTGTGACATGGTAAAAACATTTGGGTTTTGCTGTACCTGTCAAATAATACAAGGCATGCATTGGAAATCCTGTCTCCTCCTGGAGGCAAGGCTGTTACCCAATACATGTGAGCTATTTCTCATGGGGATTTTGGTTCTTGGATTTGGATCATCATTCCCAATTTTGTTCCTGTGACTCTTTTTGCATTTTGACATCTGTCACATGGTTGGCAGTACTCTGGAACATTCTTTCTCCAATTCGGCCACCAAGAGCAGGTTTTCACTCTCTCTAGTGTCCTATCTTCTTAGAGATGACCAGATACAAGACTATCATAGAATTCATGTATGATAGTATTTATAAAAGTACTGTCTGATAAGGTCATCACCCATGTGTGTTTAGTTTTATGATAAAGAGTTCCATCAAGGAGGTGGAATATTCCTTCATCATATGCTTTTTTTCCATATTTAATCTAGTTTGGAAGATAGTTATTGGTCTTTTCAATATTTTATTAGGAGTTGGAATAATATATGACAGTTTTTGTCCATATTATAGCTCTCTTTAGCTTTATTAAAGAATTCTGTGCCAATATCTGTAATACATATTACTTCTATATGATGTTCTTCTTGTGGTACCCATGCTGGATTTTCAGGTGTATTTTCTAAAGCCCATCTGCTAATACCATCTGAATTATTATGAATATTTCCAGATTTATCAGCTATAGTAATAATTCCTCTATATTGCTGAATAGCACTCTGCCATCTCAGCAGATGCCTATTTGGTGTCTTCATATTTAATAAACATTTTAAAGCATTAAAGTCTCTGATGAAATCAAACACCTTCCCATTCAAATAGTAGTGTAATTTTTATAAAGACCCCACTAAGAAAAGGAATTCTATTTGGATTTCTTCATATCCTTCTTTTGTTGGCTTAATTTGTCTTGAAACTAAGCAAATTGGTCCTTCAACAGGATTATCATTGATTATCTATGTCTGGTGTAGTACAGCACCTAGTCCTTCTCCACAAGCATCAATTTACAGTTTGAAAGGTATTTTCCAATCTGCAATTATAATAAGTGGGGCATTTGTGAGGGCTTTTTTCAGTTTCTTATATGCCTTAACTCTCTCTTCAGTCATTTCAAAGACTTTCTATTGGTCACAGAGTTCATAAAAGGATTTGGAAGCTCTTTCAGAGTTTTTCTTATGCTGTCTGTGATAACCAAAAAATCCTAGAAATGATTGCATTTTCTTTTTGGCTTGGGGCATTGGTTTGTATAGTACTGCTTCTACTTTACTTTTATCTATTCCCATTCTTAGTCCACATAAAACATGTCCTAGTGCTTTCAGTTCACTATATACAAAATGACATCTTTGAAGGAAATTTTCATATTTACTTTTAATATCTTTTGTAAGACTCTTGCTAGTCTTTTTAAGTGATTTTCCCAAGCTTCTGCAAAAACTATGATATAATCAATGTAGATAATGAACCATCCTTCTGATAAGTCTTCAGGAAATACAATATTCATCATTCTTTGATAAGGGAAAGGGGAATTTTCTATACCAAATGGCATCCTTAAATATTCATATATTGCACAGTGGACTATCATCCTGAGGAGCCTCTTAGTGTTGTCTGTTAAGAAATTTTGGTGAAAACCCTTTAGAGCATCCATGGCTGTAATGAACCTATCCTGTGAAAGTTGTGTCAATTTCTCATGGATTCAGGGTATTGGATATCTGTCAGGGATATTATAGATATTTAAAGCTCTAAAGTACCCTAAAAGACCTTATTTTCAATTATTCCAAGATATAATAAGAGGTTTAGTTACCTCTAACTTTTCATTATGTCTTACTTTCCTTAATACCCCATGGTCCATTAAATCTTTAGTGTGTACCTCTAAGGCTTCTCTAGCTTTTGGGATAGCTGGGTAAGCTGGTCTTCTTAGCTGGGGTGGATAAGGCTTTTCCAAATTAAGGATAATGTCTACTTCTTGTTCAAGGCTAGCATTCAGTTGTTATCTGTCAGTTACAAAGGCACCTTTTTATTCAAATAAGAGATAAATCCATTGTTCCTTCATTCCTTCTATTAATTCTTGATTGAATTCTGCTTCTATAAGTTTTTCACTTATGAAAAAAATTATGGGCTTTTCTATTCATTTTTTATAACAGTAATTTGTTTTTTGTTGTTTCAAAAACAAAATTTCTTCCTCTTATTGTCTCCTGTAGTAAAATATCTGTCTTTTTGGTTAGAGATATGTATACAATAAACTGAAAAGTAATCATTTTCAAGTATAAAATGGTTACTAGTACAGCTGTCCAATACTACAAACTCTACTTTCACTCACATGAACTGGGAAGGGTAAGGAAAAATTAGTGCTAAGTGAATTATTCAAAGGGGACTCATGCTTTCACTTGTACTACTATTTTTACCCTTTGGATTGGAATAGGTTTTTCTCCCCAATCTTGTATAATTGTTTTTAACTAACCTTTCCCAACACAGGTGCATTATGCTCCTGTGTCCAGGTTTACGTTTGCCTCTTTGTTTTCTACAATAAAAGTACTTATAATTGAATTTCCAGCTGTATATCCAATTCCTTCTGCAGGTTTGGTTCTATTCAGTTTGGCATCTTGTATGTTTGTAAGGCTTGTAGCAGATGTTTCAACTTGTGGTAATTTTAAAATTTAAATCTAGTAATTCATCAATTAAATTATTATGATTAATTTGCGCATTAATTATATTAATTCCATCACTTTCAGAAGTTTCTGACTCTTCAGTGTCTTTTTAAGAATCATATTCCTCTTCTTTATCATTGTGGTGTTCTGCTTCCACAATCTCATCTATTCTTGCATTTTTGAGGCAATGATTTGCTAAGTGTCCAATAACACCACATTTTTGGAATTTTCTTTGCTCATTAGTAGTGGTTTTATTGGGTTTGAAAGGTTTTCTTGTTTTATATTTCCCAATAATTGGTTCATTTGGACTGTCAATATCCCATTTATGCAAATTTTGGGTTTTGTCACTATATCTTCTAGTGAATTAATGTACTCTTCTGTGGAACCTGGCATTATGCACCTGCTTCGTAGGGCACATTCCAATTCCCCTACAAATTCTTTACATATTTTAAGTTGCACCATATTTTGTGACACTTATGGGTACAGTGCATTTAGTCTTTCAGCTTTTTTAAGAAGGAAGTTAAATTTTTATCCTTGTCTGGGTCAAAGAAGGAATTTTCAAATTCATTTTCTATTTTGTACCTCCAGGAATCATTTCCCCACCTGTTTATTATTCCATCTTTCCACCAAGAACAGGTATTTTTGCCATTGTCTGTCTTATTCCTAATATCATCTTTTTGAAGATTTTTCAAATAATTAAGTTAAAATTGAAGTGATTAATTCAATGGCATAATCCTCTTGAAAAATGCCAATTGTTTTCATAAACAATATAGGGTCATATTCACCTTCACCTGTGAATGTTGGCCATTCTTTCAGTTGAGTTACTTCCTTCATTAAGAATTTATTGTTGTCTTAATTGCTCAAGTATGTTATAAATGTATTTGTTATTTCCTCTTTTTTAACAAGACTTTTTATGTGAGAAAATGGGGTTGATAACTTTGGCATATTTAAGTTAGACTCATTTATTTTATCCATTTTCTAAGGAACAAGTCTTATTTTTCTTTCAATTTAATCTTTAAGATTAATTCTGGCTTGACCACTTTTTCCTGCATGTTCTAGAAGTAATATTTGGTTTGATGAAGTCTTTTCTTCAAGTTTTTTAACATAAATACTTAATTTATTGAGTGTTTCTGTCACATTTTTAATACTCAATTCATAATTGATTATCAAAGTTTTTTATTTGATATCTTTTATGTATTTATAAAGCTCTTGTTTTTCTTTTATTGATTTCTGAGTATTGTCAATTAAGACGTTTGGTTTATCATTTTAAACGATGAATTTAGTTCTGTCTATTTCTTTCTTTTGTACAAAAATTGGTGATCAGGATAATAAGCTACTATTTATTTCTTGTAGATATAATAAACTATTTTTAATGTCTTTCATATGTAATAGAATATTTTTAATTTAAATTAAAGTATTTACAACATCAGGAGACAAAGGTATTTCTTTTGAAAATGGGGTTGTCTCATTCTTTGCTCCTCTTTGTCCTTGAATTCCCTCAAGGTTCTGGCATGTTGAAGACAATGTCCATGGCATCTTTTTGGATTTTTCAAATACTGTAGCTTGGGGAATATGGTTTCCTCCAATTCTTCTTCTTGCTCTCATTCCCTTTGCGGGGAGGTTGGCTGACTTGAGGCTTGCTGGTAGAAGCTACTGGGGCTTCTCCCTTGCTTGCCTCCCTCTTTTTGGCAGGGTACTCCTTTATTTTTTTGACTTGAGGTTTAAATGATAGTTGATTCCATCCATTGGAGTATCTCACTATTTCCTCCTCTTTTAGCAACCTTCTCAGAATGTGCCATGGGTTCATCACTATTTGATGTATTTGTGGCAACATTACCCAGTCTTTGTCCTTGTACAAAATGTAATACTACTTGTACTGGCTCATGTAGATGTCTATCTGAGCTCTCTGAATGTGATTTTCATCTGTTGGATTTACTAATGCTTATCTCTAACTCTGGTTCAGATATTATAGACATCTATGGGACTTGCCTTTGGGAAATGGCACTTTCTTGTGTGGATTCTCCTCCACTGGGAATTTCTCCCTTTATTTTCCCTTTTGAAGGAGAAATTCTACTTCTGAGTCCAGATCCATCTTATTGGATGGAATGTTGGGATCCTCTTCTAGTAGTAATATTAGAAAAGATAAGATATAAAAATGTTTCAGAAAGATAACATGTCTTTTTATGGCAATTTCAAGAGAGGTACGCACCTTCAGAGTCCTGAATAGTGGGTCCTGGAAAAAGCAATTTCTTAGCCTTTATTTTCTTATTAAAAACAGGTGTTGGAGAACTTGGAAATTTTTTTCTACCAATCTTTCAACAGTTTTCTGATTGTCCTCTGTTAGGCTGCCTGAAAACACTGAAAAGAAAAAAAATTGAAGTCTTTTTATAAAAAGGGTTATTTTTGAGAAGATATGGCAATTTCCACATACAAATTGCTCTTATATCTTTTTAAATAACAGAAATTAATAAAAGAAATGAATCAAAAGGATTAAAAACGATTTTTTATTATGTTTTTTATTTTGAAAAATCAAATAAAAAATACATATTATTATTTTTTTAAATCAATTTATAAATATCTCTTTTAATCACTAGAGTCACTCAAAGAAAGTTCTTGCAAGTCTAGGTATGTGAAAAATCACATGTAAGACAGTACAATTTCTTTCCAAATGCCTCAATATCTTTGAAATCAATAAATATAGAATTTTCATATAATTTATTATTGGATCAGCCCAATTTGGATCTTTTCAAAAGGTATCTTAAGTGAAAATCATGGCCAGGACCCCAGATGTAAGGTTTAACTATGAAAATATAAGTAGATATTACTAATATTTTACATATTGTACTAAAAATGTCCTTAGTAAAGTAATAAATAGGATAAGTAATAATTGTAATAATAAATGATTATCATACTTATGGCATAAAATATTGATATTATTAAATAAATATAATAACATAAGTTATATTATAAAAACATAATATAATAAAAAGAAATATATTAATTATGAATAATGAATATACTTATGGCAGTTTTCTATTGTTACAAAAGGATAATAAATGCATGGAAAATTGCTATTTATTAATTAAAAACAATTTATAAAAATAATATTACTAATATTAAAGTGATATCTTAATATAAATATTATTTATATTAATAACAAATTATTAGGAATAATAAGAAAGAGAAATTATTATAAAAAGAGAAATAGAGCCTAATTTCAACACTCAATATGATAATTTTGAATTCATTTTATGCCAAATAATGTAAATAACACTCATTAAAATTGTATCTACACACAAAAAAATAAAGAAGTTCCAAATTTTCCTGATTTTATGTTGAATTAAAGATTTAGATAGAAATTTAACCAAAAAATTAAATAATAGTTTGATCACATAAAAATTGATGATTAATATAAAGATGAACCTGAGTATTTGATAATATAATAGAATTATATAAAAAGAATAAATTTATTACCCTTTGATTGAATATTTTTAGTGTGTTTGTTGTGTCTGAGGGGGAAATAGAGGTAAGAGAAGCTCTATATATAGTAAATTCCTCCCTCCTAGAGTCCAGAATGCTTCTAGTAGACATTGACTGATTGTATCTGCTGAAATTGATCAGTATTTTGGATTTCAGTAAAAAATCATGGAGGAAACATAGCCCTTATATCTCAAAAATCAGCTTCAAGAATCAACCACCAAGATTAAGAAAAATTAGATCATTAAAGATCTGCAAGTGCAAAACTCTTCAAATGATGGCATCAAATTCAAGCCACCAATTTCCATATTAAAAGCCAAACCATAAAATACTAACATACAAAAACAACCATCCTCTGGATAATGACTTACAGCCCCAACAGTGTGGGTTAAGCAAGTATCAATCCAGAAACTGGGTTTGTACTTCTCAAATCATAAGTAAGGTTGAGAAGCCTCAATGTGAGCCTAGATGTATATTTTACATACCCAAATAGGCCACAATTATCTTAAAATAAATTTTGAACTATGCATAACCCATAAGTCATGCATATATTCAAAATTCATAATTTTTGATTTCAGAAAAGATGAATAGCTTTTTATTGAGGAAGTAAATTCATGGATTCAAGTCCAGATTTGGATTTTACACGTAATTTCACCTAGGGTAGCTCCATTGACTGAATAAGCTCAAATCAACTCTTCGAGGTGGTAATATGGAAAATACTTCAATACCACATAAAAGATCCATGAAATTTTTTGTTTTTCTCTATTTCATGCCAAAATAATGGGAATGTGAGAAATCCCATGTTACAGATACACCAAGAATAGGTTATGCATGCTTTGAGAACTTAACATTATGGTATCCTTACATGCACTTTTGGTAAACTCATAGTGGATATCTTACTAAGCTTAAAATTCTATTTTGACGTAAAAAATAGGCAAGGGGGGCAAAAGACATCAAAGAGAGCCAGGGTACCCAACTTCTGAGGCCTCTGAGGCTGCAAAAGCTCCAAAGCTTGGATCCATGGCTGATCCTGGACCAATTAGTAAACTAAAACCTTTTGGGAACTTGGTTGCCATGTTACAACTTCAGTAAATCATGAGAAAATAGCAAATAACCTGCTATTTTGACATTACAAGGGGGTAAAGAACAACTTACACTCCTGAAACCATGTCAATTCTTAATGAATTACCATGGATAATCCACAAAAGAGTAATTAAGAACCTTTTTGGACTAGTATTCATTGATTTACCTCATAGCAACCAGCCATTTACTGCTATTTGCAATTCTATGTAGAAATGAGGTAAAAACTTCAAGAATTCATTCAAAATACAATTCTCAATGAATCCTTCCAAAGCTTTCAGGACCAATTAAGAAATTTATCCTTCATATAAAAACCAAAAAGAATTATACTTTTATATGTGAAAATAAAAGTTTTACTTATAGTCCATTTTTGATGATTCCATGTGAAACCCAGAATCCTTAAAAGTTTACAGAAAATACATTCTGTGATGAAATTTCCAGTAACATTGATAGCTTTGAGAAATCAAATTATTTTGGAATAAAAGAAGACTTACAGCTGTTACTCTCTTGTTCTTAACCATAAATGGGTTGGTAGTCACGTAAAAGCCTCAATTAAGTAATTATGATAATCTTACGTGACAACAGATGATGCAATCAATAACCCAAAAATTTTTATTGTTTTCTCACTCACTAGTTTTTCAGTTTTCTCCATGGCACGCCTCTTTGAGCTGTCTTAGACTTAAAAGAGGCCTTCTCTTGCTGTTTTTTTCCAGATCATCACATTATTTTATTATACCTTTATTACCAAACAAGTAAGTATTAGTTAAAACTATTTCTTAAGTGTGTTGTTCTTTCAGAAATCAATCAGAAAGAGGTGAAATAATAGAAATAAACTATATTTCATTTTAATACTGTTATAAATCAATCTTGATTCATTAAATCCACAGTTCCACATCAAATTTCTCTACTATTATCTTCTAAAAAGGTTCATTGGATTAATAGTGAGTAATTTATCTCAATTCTGAAAGTTTTTCTCTAGTAATAGTTTTCTTCAAGAACTATCTTTATAATCATTCTTGTAAAAGATAATTATATATTAAAATAATTTTATCATTTTAATAAAAGAAGTTTTTATTATTAAATTCTTCTTGTAATCGATTCTTGTAGACAATTACTGCTTACTGTTATAATAACTAGTAGTGTATAACACATAAAAGAAATGATTATTTAATTATTTAATTGTGGTTATAATAATTTTTTTATTATTATATCTCATAAGAACAGTCATAGTACTGTTGATTAACAATAATATTATCAACAGTTTCATAGATACATCTTACACTCAATCACAAGAAGGTTCCAAACACCAGTTAGGTTTGTCAGAATTCACAAACACAACAATGCACAGTTGCATTACTAAGCTTTCTCAAGGCTCAGAATATGCTACCCAGAATGGTTACCCTATTTGCAAAACTGATAGGTCTGGCAGCAGAATTACTGCCAGAAAGGGGAATTGAACCCATTTCAAAGTTAGCACTGAAAAGCAAAATTGATTCACTAAGAGCTACACTACTTCAACTGATAAAGTAATTTCTCACAACAACACCTCATTCAACAAATTTCAAAATTTTCCTGGAAAGAAAAATAAAAATAAAAATTTCCAATAAAAAAAATTGTTTTTCCAACATGAAAAAACTTCTTTTTAATAAAAAAAATTTCAACATATAATGAAAAACAAGAATAATTTTTCAGAATAGAAAAAGAAAATTTAACATATAATAAAAAAAAAGAAAAGAAAAAAAATATAGCACAAAGAATCACAGAAGACCTCCATAAAAAAAATTAGTCGTTGTATGAATTTAAACTACAGGGTGGTTCCAACATGGCCAAAAATAGTCCTTGTATGACTTTAAACTACAGGGTGGTTCCCAAATGGCCAAGGTTAGTCTTTGTATGACTCTGAACTACAGGAGTAGCACACCAGAGGGCTGAACATGCAAGTAAAATCAAGGCATAATGAGAATTCAAAAACAACTGACAATTTTAAGAGTAACAGCAAGAGTGAATAATAAAATAATGAAGAATTCAAGCTGAAATTAATGAATAATCTGATTGATATTGGCAAGCTTTCAACTGAAATGCTGGGGACAGCATCAAATGGAAGGGGATGTGGTATTCCATACCAATTATACCAGTTTCAAGCTTACCAAATATGATAATAAAGATGAATATAAAAAAAATAGTATATAAAAATAAATAAAAATAAATGAAAATAAATAAAAATAAATAAAAATAAATAAAAATAAATAAAAATAAATAAAAATAAATAAAAATAAATAAAAATAAATAAAAATAAATAAAAATAAATAAAAATAAATAAAAATTCAGAATAACTCAGGGGAAAGATTGAGGAATAACTTTCAAGAAGAAAATAAAACTGTGGAATAGCTCTGGAAATGAGCCTAGGAATTATGAAATAACTCTGGAGGTGAAAATAGGAATGAGGGAATAACTTTTGAGATTAAAATAGGAATTAGGGAATACAACCAGAGGTGAACATAGAAATGATGGAATAACTCAAGAGATGGAAATAGGAATTAGGTAATGACTCTAGAAATTGAAATAGGAATTATGACATAACTCTTAAGACAGAAATAGGAATTGAAGAATAACTCTAGAAATAGAAATAGGAATTATGGAATAACTCTGAAGGCAGAAATAGGAATTAAAAAAAAACTCTGAAGATGAAAATAGCAATTAGGGAATAAATTTGGAGATGGAGATAAAAATTAGGAAATACCTCTCAAGAAGTAAACCAACTTTCAGAACTCTGGAACTACAAAATGCCAATTTCCCACCTCTTTCAAATATAATGGCAGTACACTCAATAACACAAAGAAACTGTATTTCCCCACTTTTGCCACTTCAGAGAATGATCTCCTCAGCCACATTGTCTCAATGAAATAACATGATTTTGATAGGAAGAATCTCACCAGCTAAATTCTTTCAAGGATATCATATGACTAGAAGAAATATCAATTATCAGAATGTGTATTTTCTCCACTTTCTTGGAAAAAATAAACTCTCACCAGCCAAATTATCCCAATGCATAAAATGATTTTGATAAGAAAAGATACCACCAGTAGAATTCTCTCAGAAAACACATAATAAAGACACAAAAACTACAGGTCTCACGAGCTAAAACACCTTAGCTATGATTTTTCAAACTCCCCTGTTTTGAAAAGCTCTATGGAAGCCCAAAAGGTACAAATAGAGGTCTTCCCTCCCTCATTTTCCAAAAACAATGGAAAGTCCCATGATTGAGGATCACAACCATCCCTGAACTAGCAGGAAATGTAGAGTAGTAGTATTTTAACTGTAGTGAAAAGCTCAGTAGAGGTCCTCAGTGCGAACCTTTGAGATATGACCACATACCCCAAAAAGGTCGCAAGAAATATTTAAAATAATTATACATTAAAAATAATTACCTTGAAACTACAAAAATGCCATAAATAGGCATAAAACTTGGTTTAACTTAAAGTCTAATGAATAAACATGTGAAATAAGCTATACCATTGGATTCCCCATGGCAAAATACACATATACCATTTTTGTGGCATATCTGTAAAGTCAATATTTAATGAGTTATAAGTAATAATACCTTATGCAAAACATAAATCCTTAATTATTTCAAGTACCAATGAAGCAACATGTGAAATAAATGGTACCATTGGATTCTTCATAAAGCCCCACACATAAAACAATTAAGAAGCTAATCTCAAAAGTCAATACTTAAGGAGTTAAGCTGAATATATGCAATTTTTTGGTCAATGCATATATTCAAGGATTTTAGCTAATGTCTTTTGAAATATACATGATTTAGTGATGAACCAAAAATAAAGTCACCACGTAATTACTGTAGGAATATAGAAATGAACTTTATTTCACAAGCTATAAGCAAGGCTATAACCTGTAAGGGATTATTGACTAAAATCAACAGAGCTGTTGACCACTTTGTTGTGAAAGTGGTCCAAACTTAAAAAAAGGACAGTTGGATTCTACTAGTTCATTTGTGAAGAATTATGGTTTTCTATTAAAATATTCAAGGTATAACCCCTTGAAATCATTGTTTGAAGTTTAAAATATTAAATCTTAACAGCAAAGAGGAGTTACAACAAAAATTATCAAAAATACAGTTTTGATGATGTAATGAAATGCCAAGCTATCAGAATCCACTCTCATAATAGCTTTAGCGTGTATAGCCAAAAAGGTATCAATGATCAAAGTTTAAGCTTAAATTTGATCATTTAAGATCACTCACTGTAATATTATTTTAAGTTTAACAGTCATATAAGTGATAAGACTGGTGAATACTATTAGAATATGATTGAAACTAATAAGATCCACAAAGTTCAGGCTTATGCCAAGCCTATGATGTCATCAAACTTAGAGCTATAGTGATAAATCTAAATAATTGCGTAATTATGAGGTAAGATGGTTTGATCATGATTTAATCATCCCCAAACCTTAAAATATTGATCAATTCTAGTAGAAAGCATCAGTAAACGTCTACTAGAAGCCTGTTGGACTCTACGAGGGAGTTATTTACTATAAATAGAGCTCTTTTTACTCCGTTTCCCCTCAGACTCTTACAAAACATTGTATCATTAAATAAAAAGGTAATCTCTTTATTCTTTATATATAAAACTTTTATATTATTAAAGACTAAAAATAATCTTATAATAATCTTCATCTCTGACATGATTATTGCAATTATCTAATTGTTTTGTTTAAATTTCTCTTAAAAACCTCAATTCCACGTAAAATCAAGAAAAATTGTAATTTCTCTTGGATTTTATTGTAACTACAATTTAAATAAGTTGTATTACATTTCTAGGCTTAAAATTATTCAAAATTATTATATCAAGCATTAAAAGTAGGTTATTTCTCTTATTATAATAATTTTTCTTTATTATTACTTTAATAATTCTATAATTGATATAAATAGTATTTATATTAATTTATAACTTTAATATTAGTAATATTATTGTTATTAATTGTTTTTTATTAATAAAAAACAATTTTTTATGCCTTTATTTTTTGTTGGTAACAATAATAAAGTGCTTTTCAATATATTAATTATCTTATATTAATGTATTTATTGTATATATTATTTTTTTTATAATATAAATTATATTATTATATTTATTTAACAATATAGTTATTTTATGCCATAATTATAATAATTCTTCATTATTATAATTATTTTTATCTTATTTATTTCATCTATAAGGAAATTCATAGTACAATAAGTAAAATATTAGTAATTTTTACTTATTGTTTCATAGTCAAACCTTACACTCAGAAGCTTAGTATCAGTGAAGAATATTTTTTTAACCAAAGTGAAAAGTTTAGTAGCCTTGGTCAGAAGCTTAGTATTAGTGAAGAATAGTAGTTTAACTGTAGTGAAAAGCCCAGTAGCCTTTCTCAGATCCTTAGTATTAGTGAAGAATAGTAGTTTAACCATAGTGAAAAGTTCATTAGCCTTGCTCAGAAGCATTCTAGTAGTGATATAAACATAGTATAAAAAATATTTATTGAAGAATATTTATTAGTATTAAATTCCATAGTCTCATTATTGGTATTCATATCAAAAAAGAATCATCATGATCAAAAACAACTTTATTAGTCTTATCAACATAAAATCAAGTAGTAGCCTTTATTTTATTATAGTGTTACATCAGAGTTTTTCCTATAAATTATTGATAAGTCTGATTCAGAGACTAATGATAAGTCTCCTCTATCTGTTAAAGCCACAAGTCTCATTTTATTCTTGTGACTCTCCATAGGCTTAATATTAAGTCTTATTTAGAGGGGCAGCTAATACACCTTAGCACTTGTGTTTATTGGAAAATTATGAAATTCAAAACAGACTTACCAATTATTTCACCCTCCAGGTACTCCTTTATTTCATCCCACACCAAAAGGAGTTCCAAACCCAGAAATCCTCTTCTTTGACAGGAAGAAGGCTCTTTACTAAACTTCTTTTCTCACTGGCAGAGCTGGAAAATGGATTAAACCATATTTCTCAAATATCACCAATGAGGACCCATCCTATCTCCTTAATAACTGGGAGTTGTTTGAAGCCCAGTTATTCACCCTGTTTGGTGATCCCAATGAAGTCAGTAAAGCTAAAAAAAGTTTGATAATATCAGGATGAAGGAAAGTGGTCATGTTTCCTTGTATATTCCTGATTTAAGAAGCTTAATATAAAGAATTGGAGATTGGGGGGAAAGGGCATATATTCAATTTTATAGAAGAGGCTTGGCATAAAGCCTATTAGATAAATTGGCTTCTCACCCTGGAAACATTGAAAGCAAAGAACTCATGCATATTGCCTTGGAGTTAGATATAAGGTACCATGAGAGGAAGAAGGAAAGGGTAGTCATCAAGAGAAGAAGCCTCCATTTACTGGATACAATTCCTTCAGGCCTCCTAAATATTCATCTCCAAAAAGGCCTCATCACAAGAGGTGCAAGAAGGGGAAGAATTTTTAAGTTTCAAAGGATAAACCTCATTCTTCTCTCCTCAATAAGGACAAAAAACTGATTGGTTCTGAAAAGGAGAGGATTATCAAAGAAGGTTTATGCACTTTTTGTGGTGGAAAGAACCCAATTCAAAAATTCTTCAATAGACCTAATCATAGGCCTGGGTAATCAAGAGGCTCCCCCAGAAAGCAGGGAAAAGCCTGAGTGGGAACCATGATGTATTCAATGGCTCTCACATCTTTCCTTCAAGAGCACAATTGTGCACTCGTAATAGTAGTGTCAAGAAATCTTCCAATTTTCTTATTCTTTCTTCTGTCTTTGATATTTTTATTGTATTGTCATTGATTCTGGTGCTAAAAACTCCTTTATTTCAAGGAATTCTTTTCTCAAGTACTCATTGAGTATGTCAGAGCTCCCAGAAAATATTCCTCTTTTCATTCTGGCTTCAAATGAATCCACTTCCTTTTTAATCACCCATTATACCAAGTGAGCTTCTGACTCACCTTCATTCCCAAGCTTTGAATGTGACTTTTTTATCATATATTCCCCCAACTGAGAAGACCACATATTGGGCTATTATTTTATTTACCATTTTAATCCCATTATTGATTGGAAAAATGGATGGATCACCTATTATTCTAGTCATAAGGACTCTAGTTGTATTATTCCTTCTACTAGTAATGACTCTGCCACTTATGTCAAAATTGTTTCTCTGGTTGGTAAGCTTAAGAGACCTTCCCTTCCTTCTTCTGTTCATATTAATCCCATCATTCCTCTCAGTAATTACTTCCATCAAGAGATGAAGTCTTCAAAGAGATAAAAGATGTTTGAGAAGATGTTGCCATATCTTCACTTCATCGCTTACAAGGGGATGTGGACCTTCTTGCTTTATCCTTTCTTGCCTCCCTGGAGGCACAGTGGAATTAGGAGGAAGAGCCAGAAGAAATTGAAACTGTTCTGAAGGTATTCCCTGCTACATATCACAGATATTTGGATGTATTCTAAAAGGTGAAAGCAGAGAAAATACCTCCACATAGAACCTGGGATGAACATATTAAAATGGAGGGGTATCCACCTCTACTCAGTGCTATCTAATCTTTATCAAATCATAAGTCAGAAAAACTATGGGCCTACATTTCAGAGAATGTGGAGAAAGTTTTTGTCTAGCCAAGCTTCTCTTCAACAGGAGCACCTTTCCTCTTTGTCAAGAAAAATGATGGAGGCTTTTGTTTGTCACTTGACTACCACAAACTCACTTCTGTCACTAGGAAGAACAGGTATCTTGTTCCTCTTATGAGCCAGCTTCTTACCATATTTAGCAGTTCCACTATCTTATACAAGATAGATCTACATGGTTCTTATAATTTCCTGAGAATAAAAGAGGGGAATGATAATTTAACTGCCTTTAGAGCCAAATATGGTAGTTTTGAGTACTTGGTTATGCCATTTGGCTTAGCCAATGCTCCTGCTGCATTCCAAAATCTTGGGAATGATATCTTTGAAGATTGTTTGGATATTTTTGTTGTAGTATACTTAGATAATATTATGGTCTTCTCTAATTCTGAGGAGGAATATGTAAAACATGTGGCCTGTGTCCTCCAAAGGCTGAGGGAAAATAATCTGTTTGCTAAAGCCTCCAATTGTTTAGTCCATACCTCAAGTGTGGAATATGTTGGCTATTTTGTTTCAAGTGATGGACTCAACATGGCTTCTTCAGAAGCTCAGCAAATCCTCAATTTGTCATAACCCAAAAACATCAAGACTCTTCAATATTTTCTTGGTTTTGCCAATTTTTATCATTGTTTCATTCAAACCTATTTCAAAAAAATCACTGTTCTCACTTCCCTTCTCAAGCAAGATTTACCCTTTATCTTCAATGAGGAAGCTCTTAGTCAGTTTCAATTTCTTAGAGAAGCCTTCATGACTTCTCTTATACTTCTCTACCAACTATTGTGGAGACTGATGATTTTGATTATGTCTTGGGTGATGTACTGACTCAAGTTAATGACTCAGGAAAGCATCCAATTGAATTTGATAATTGTAAGCTTCTTCCGGCTGAGTTCAACTATGAAACTAATGACAAGGAACTCCTTGGAATAGTTTGGGCTCTCAAGCGCTGGAGAAATTTTCTTCTTTCTTCTTCTCATTCTTTTGAAGTCTTGAAAGACCATTCTTCCCTTCAGTACTTTAGGTCTTCCAAATCTCTTACTAATTTTCAAGACCAATGGGCTGAATTTCTTTCTGAGTTTCATTTCACTATTACTTACTGCCCAGGAGGGCTGGCCACTTTGCCAGATTCCTTTTAACCTCAGGACAACATGTACCCAGAGGGGGGTGGACTTCATCAGAAATAATCCTCAGAAGTTTCTTCAAGTTTTTAAGCAAGATTAAATTCAAGATTCAAGATTCCTCTCAATCAAGTTAGAAATGTTCTAATATTTAGCTGACCAAATACAAAAAGAATTATGGCAAGAGAAATATTATAAAGATGGACTCAAGAAAGTAGCAATAGGGAAATCAGTCTCAGATTATTCTCTTGAACCTCAAGCCAAGTTACTATTACTCAAAGATAGAGTTTTTATTTCAAGAAAGCAAGAAATCCAATTGGAAATACTTCAAATGTGTCATGACTAATAGTTATTGGGCCACCCTGGCCAGGATAAGACCCTCAATATCATCAGGAGGGACTTTTATTGGGCTGGAATGAATGAAATGATCAAAGAAAAGAACATCAATCATAAGAATTTTGGATTACTCAATTCTCTTCAAATTCCATCTGGTCCCTGAAATTCCATATCAATGGACTTTATCACTCAATTTCCATTGTCCAACAACTTTGACTCAATTTTGGTAGTTGTGGACAGATTCTCAAAAATGGTAATATTCATTCCATGTTATTAAACAATTAATTATCTGGACTTATCTCAAGTTTTCACCAGTCATGTCTTTTCCAAGCATGGCCTTCCACTCAGTATTATTAGTCATAGAGGATCCTCTTTTTCATCATTCTGGACTCAATTATGTCAGTAGCTCAAGATATCAAGTGATCTTTCAACTTCTTTACACCCTGAAACAGATGGACAGACAGAGAGGTTGAATCAGACTCTAGAACAGTATCTTTGGATGTATGTCAGTTGCCATCAAGATGACTGGCACATCTGGCTCCCTCTGGCTGAAGTTGCCTATAATAATGCAGATCATTCATCAGCAATCACCTTTTTTGTGAGCCTTAGAGGTATTTTCACATACCCAAAAGACCACAAATAACAAAATAAGATATAAATAAAATAAATTTATTTATATTATCAAAATAAAAATTAAAATATAAATACAAATTTATATAAAAAAATAAAAATTTAATTATAATTCAAAATAAAAATTACATTCAATTTTAAAATTGTGAAAATGCATTTTTACTTGCGAAAATGAAGTAAAAATGAATTTTTAATAAAATTAATGAAATTGAAATATTGTTTGTAAAAGGTTACATAAAATATATTATAGCTTTTTATCCAATAAATAAACTTAATAAAATTACTTCACCATTGGATTCCTCATAAAAAATAAGGTGGGGTCACCTCTGGGTAAAATTTCTGTAACTCAACTCTAAAGGAGCTTAAATTAAGTTTTAGTACTTTCTGTACAAAAGTTGGAAATCCTCAAAACCTTAATTTAATTCACACCACATGTGGTGTTAAGCATCAATTTGTGTGTGAAAATTGAGGTGTTGTGTGTAGTCTAGAAGCTATGAGGAATTGAAGTATTTTCAATTGAAATGTCAAAATGTGTGTGTGTATTACATAAGTGAACTGTAATTTACATATGAGGTATCAATTATTGCAGTTGTGTACTTTAAAACTCAATTTAATTGTATGTGTAAATTACAAGTGTATTACATGATGAGGGATTAAAAAAATAAATAAATTGGAAAGATTAATTCTGAGGAGGAAAAGGTACTCTAGCTCCAAGGGGGAGCCAGACCCCCAAAGTCCTTGCTGACAGGCATGAGAGGTCAAAATCCATGCAAACGTTCATCACTTTTGGCCTGGAATTGAGTCACAGGGTCTGTGACTCAATTGATCATGAGGTTTTGATACCAACCAGGGCAGTTTTAACTGTTGCCAAGGGGGTAAAACTACCTCAAGTTAAAAAAATCTTGGTAAAGTAATGGCTGATTTAAGGGTCTAAAATGGCTAAAACCAGCCCTTTTTTGGTCTAAACCAGGGTTCAATGATGCCATAATTGGCTTTACTGTTGTCAGAGTGTTCTCCACGACTTACAAAAGTAAATTTAACTTTTGGAGTACGAAAATTGACGGCTATAAAAGAATGTCTTCTTTGCCCCACTTCTCTTTTCATGTTAGAATGTTTTCCTTTTATAATTAGTTTAAACACTGTCAAACCAATCAATAAAAGATTCCAACTACCCTTTTTAAATCATTTTAAACCTTTTAACCATGTGAAAAAATCATTATAATCATTGTTTGTAACTCTTATAATCATTGTTACACCTTGAACCACCCCATAAGTGAATTAAAGCATCTTTCATCATTGTTAACTTTGTCACTTTGTTTCCAAATTCACTCTGGTCACTTTTGGGCATGTTTTCTCTTTAAATATATTTTTAAAGAGTTTTTCCTTTGATCAATTTTTTGCAGTTCTTTTCTCAATTAATTCCAATTGAAATTTCTCTTGGATAAATTTCTTTTGTAGCCTTAAATATCTCTTGTAGAGTATTTTTGGATACATTTTTCTTGTTGGTAAAACAATAAATCTTTATAATATTATTTTTTTATACTTATAAAGTTAGAACCAATAAAGTTGGCGTGTTTTCTCTTAAAAATACTATTTCATACTATTTATATCATCTCTTCCCTTATACAAATTTTGAGGACAGGAAAAGTAGTTGATTTTTTAATCAAAGTTTCATATCCCCCCTTTACATTTTTTCACCATTTATGGAAGAAGTACCAGCTTTTATTCAATTCAAATTTCCCAATACAAACCTGCTGGAAAGTTATCAACAAAGCTTTAATCAGTACAGGAAGTGGTCAAAGAAGAATTAGAGTCAGAAATAAGGTGCTTTAAGAAGTATGCAGAGAGAAATAAGACAATTCCACCTGATGTCCAACCTGGGGACAAAGCAAGGCTGGCCTCAAGGAGCATAAAGACCACAAGACTCACAAAGTAGCTTTCAGAAATATCTTTGGGACCTTTTGAAGTCTTGAAGAAGATTGGTAGCCATGCATATCACCTCAAGTTGCCTTAACAATAGAAGTAAGTTCACCCTTCATTCCATGTGTCCTTATTAGAACCAGCCAATCAATCAGCTATCCGAAACCAACATCAGTTGCCACCACAACCAGTCTTAGTGGAGGAGCAAGAGGAATAGGAAGTGGCTTGGGTTCTGGACTCAAAACTCAATAGGTAAACTATGGTATCTTGTATAGTGGAAAGGATGCAGAAAAGACCCAGAAAGAACAACTTGGGAACCATCTTCCAGCCTCACCAGCTTTCCAGGCCTTGTCAAGGATTTCCATACCTTGTATCCTGACAAGCCAGGCCCAAATACCTCAAGCATGTGATTTCTGGGTCTTGGTGGGGAGTAGAAGTTATGAAAGTAAGTTCCGCTCCTGGAATGCACATTTAAGGGGGTATTTTACCCAAAATTGCTGTATGCATCACCTTGGCCACTTTGTGAGCACTTGTCAAATTCGTGCAAAAGATTCAGATGGCCTTGCAACATCAATACCCTCAAGCTTGGACCTTTCAAAAAGATATGGCCAAGATCCCTTTTTATTTGTTTCTTTTTCTAATTTATTCTATCAATAACTATGCAAGATATTCCTTAGATCAATTCAACTTTTGGAAAATGTTTTTCTGTTCTTTTATGGTGCTTGGTGGGGAGTAGGAGTTATGAAAATAAGCTCCATCTCCTGGTATACATCTCTGAAGGTTTCTCCTTCTTGTAAGACAAAACCTTGGCCACTCTGTGAGCATCAAATGCTTTGTTTTATCTTTCATGAAATTTTATGGCTAAAATCAAGGAGCTCACCTCAAGAAGGACACCTCTCAGAATTTTTCTTTCTTTTTATTTTTATTTACTCTCTTATTCCCTTAATTATTTATTTTCTTTGCATTTTTACTTTTACAATTCTTGTTTCATTTTATTTTCTTTATAAAGCAGCAGCATCCCCTCCCATATCATATGTTTGGAGGTTCCATTTTTTATTCTGTATCAATAAGAGTGGGGATAAAAGACAACCAAGCACAAACAAAGAAAATAAGCTAGCCTTCTCTACCCACTTAATCAAAAGTTCTTTGAAAATCATTCATTAAGTCATCTTCATACTATATAAATTTGGAAGCCACCTCCTCAAAAGCAGTACCAGGAATCATTATAACATTGGAATATGCACTTACCTCCCTACTATTCCTATCAACCCCTCTAAACAGCCTGGCCACAGAATATTTGCCTTCATTCTCCATATTGGGATATTCTCTGGTTACCCAGACAGGACAATGTTCTCTTTGAAATACTTGAGCAGCAGGGAAGGGTAAAGGCAATTGATCCTCTCTTATTATTCTGGAGCTGGCCACAGGTTTTAGTTGTTGGGGTGTGACCATTGGTTATTTTCTGTGCTGTGGAATAGGAGATGGCCTCAGTGATTAAGCTAGGGAAGGCTTGTCAGTGGAAGAATTTTATGAAGGACAAGGAATGGAAGATGGAATTGTAGATACAATAGGCTGGAAATATTCTGGGTTACTGGTAATGACTTGACATTTGAATCTTTTGGCAGCAGGTTGGGAAGTTGAAGTACTTGAGTGTTGCCCAATGGAAGGATTTACCACCTTGACTTCTTCACCATCCAATTCATCACTCCCTTCAGCATCTGGATCAGTGGGTTAATCAAAAATATTTCTTATTCTCTTCACCACACCCTGTTTGTTGATCCTGGAGATGGGGACCTCTGAGCTGGAGTAAATATGCCCTTCAACATTGGTCCACCTTGCCACATCTCTCTTCCTGGATCCAGTAACTAAAACAAGACATCAGCATCACATCAAGCCAAGAAGACCACAACACTTACAGTTTGAATGGCCTGAATTACCATCAGGGGTAGGGGCCTCAGAGACTGGGAACTCTCTCCCAAAAGGTCCATTCTTCTTGCTCCATAAATTCTGCCTCACATTGAAAAGTGGTTCCCCTGGACAGTGAAATGGCTTCTTCCCAAAAAAGCAATGATGAAACTTGGAACACCTGGGGTTATAGTGTTGGAAACAATTTCTTCCCTTACTCAAGCACTAGGTACAAGCAGGTTCAAGAATTTCCAACTGCTGTGTACCCATCATAAGTTGGCAAGGATCAAAATGACCTGAAGAAGCCATTGACCAAGGTGAGCCCAACCAACTGAAGATAACAGAACCACAAAGGACAGACAGTGGCTGAATAGAAGGCAAATATTTAGCTATTTCAGTGAGTTTCAAACTCATTTCTAGATTATGGAAGAAAAAGAGTCAATATTGTCAGATATTCATATCAAATCCTCAAATTCATCAAGGTCCTGGGGCCATGATCCCATTTGTGGCCCCTAAAGGTCCTCAATATGGGGCCCTATTCAGCAAGGCAGGAACTCCCTTTCAATCCTTGGGAGATCTCTCTTCCATGGTGCTGGACTGCTCCCTGAAATTCCAGGCCATATGGGCCAATCCGGCCCCCTTGAAGCCCCTTCTAATTTGGGTCCAGGGGAACCTCAAATTCCCCCACAGACCATGGTGTATGGGCAGTGGCTTACTAACTGTAGACTTAAAAACTCCAATAGGCCCAAAATGGCCATAAAAGCCTCAAAATCAAAAACCTTCCATAGAATGGCAGGGACCAAAAGAATCATAATGGATTCAAATGAACTCAAGAGACTGTTTGAGCCCAATTTTCAAGATTCTAGGGATAATACCCCTGTTTCAAGGTAAACATTTTAAGGAAATTGTTTACAACAAGAGGTGTCAAGGCAATATGGCCAGTTCTTGTGGGGTTATAAATGCATATAACCATTTTTCATCATTTTTCAAGCTTAACACAATGGTGGCCTTCAATTTGGGATTTAGCCCATGGCCATTGACAACTATTTTCTTCAAGAAGAAAAAGACTCAACACAGGAAATACTGAAGAAATGAGAAGATTTTACTTACTTAAAGAAGGGGGAAATTGATTAAAGGATAAAGAACAAATAAGCAAAGAAGGAATTTCAGGATAATAATCAAGAGGAAAAAGATTTTAGAAAGAAATGTGGGGATTTCAGGATGACACTCAAGAGTGGCAGGATATTATGTTGTTCAGGAGCCAACCAGTTTCAAGAGGGGATACTGTCACAGCCACAATCAGGGGTAAGGGTATTCAATCTTAAACCCACTAAAACTCACCAAACCAGAAATCTAGTATGTGTATCAGTAATCAGTTTCAGAAACTCTTCTTTCTGAAACATGCATAGAGCTTGATTCATCAATACAGCCTGTCAACACTTTTACAGGCTGAATTCACCAAATAAAGTTTGGATTCTCAAATCTGAAATTGTATGATGACCCAACTCTGCCACACCTCTTGTACAGACCCTATACATCCTTAAAGGGGTTTTATTATCCAAATAAATACAAATGAAGATTCCCCTCAATAAAATCCACTCTTTGGATCAGGGCTTGTGGATTCTCACATCTACCAGCCTCTCTTTCTCCCCTTGGGTACTTTTCTCAATTTAATTAATATAGTTGATTTATTATTTAATAAATATTCTTATTCCTTCTGTTTGGAGTGTCATATTTATTGGTTTTGATTTTTTCTTTTAATTTCCTCACCTGTTCAGTAGAGTTGTGGTGGCCATATCCTTTTAACCCTTCCCTTTCTTTCTGACAGGTTGAAACAGTGGATTTGGACTTGTTTGTGGCTGGCTCTTTAATTATTTACTGTTATTATTATTGTTTATGCTTTCTTATATTTCTTTAATTAGAAACTCTATCTTTATTACATGCTTAAGTGTATTCCATCTTATTCCTTCCGAGTGCTCCATAGGTAAGTGCCATTTTCCTGGGTGACAGGCCCTCTTCACTTAGAAGAGCCCTTGTGACACCTACTTTCCTTGCAGAGTTGCCTTATAAGAAGACAAATATCCAAGACTAATAGATCAAAACAACACAAAACAAAATAATATACACCATTTCCTTTCCAACATCCAGTCCCCCTCTTCATTTTTGGAGCTACAATGAGAAATTTGGAGGTCACATCAACAGGAAAGTTGTTTTAATTTGGCCTTTCACATTCAACAATAAATCATTTCGGTCCTAATAACTTACTCATTTAATTATTTAAAGGAACTCAATGATTCTTATCCCCCCCTTGGTAGTTTATAACCAAAAAATCCATGAAATCTCCCAAAATTAATACTTCAAAAGGCATTTTGTGCCAGACCTTGAATCTTCTATGTCCCCTATGATACCTACAGATCTTCTATGAATGGATTGGAATTTCATTGTGACTCTTATTATAATAATCACCCAATTGCTTATATTCAGGCATATCAAAAAATATATACAGAAAAATTGAAAAAATGTCTTTACATGGACTTTTGGTACACCCATAGTGGATATCTCACTTGAAGCTTAAACGACTATTTTGACATGAAAAATAGGCAAGGGGGACAAAAGACATCAAAGAGAGCCAGGGTACCCAACTTCTGAGGCCTCAGAGGCGTGGAAAGCTCCAAATCTTGAATCCATGGCTGATCTTGGCCTAATTGGTAAACTAAAACCCTTTGGGAACTTGGTTACCATGTTACAACTACAGTAAATCTTAAGAAAATAGCAAATAACCTGCTATTTTGATGTGCCAAGGAGGTAAAGAGCTACTTAGACTCCTATAGCCATGTCAATTCTTAATGAATTTCCATGGATAAGCCCCAAAAGAGTAATTAAAACCCTTTTTGGACTTCTATCCATTGATTTACCTCATAGCAACCAGTAAAACACTGATATTTGCAACTCTACATAGAAATGAGGTAAAACCTTCAAAAATTCATTAAAAATACAATTCTTAATGAATCTCTCTGAAGCTTTCAGGACCAATGGAGAACTGTATCATCTATGGTACAAAAAAAGAATTATGGTTTTACTAGTAAAATTAAAAGTTTTACTTGCAGTCCATTTTTGATTATTCTACATGAAACACTGAATCTTCAAAAATTCACAGTAATTACAACCTGTGATAAAATTGCCAATAACATTGATAACTTTGAGAAATCAATGATGATTTTGGAATAAAAGAAGATTTACAGATGTTACTCCTTTTATTCTTAACCATATTGGGGTTCGTAGTCATGTAAAAGCATCAATTAAGTAATTATGATAATCTTACATGACAACAGATGATGCAATAAATAATCCAAAAAGTTTTATTGTTTTCTCACTCACTGGTTTTTTAGTTTTCTCCATGGCATGCCTCTGTGAGCTGTTGTTGACTTAAAAGAGGCCTCCTCTTGCTGTTTTTTCCACATCATCATCATCTTATTATCCATTTATATCATTGTTACCAACAAGTAAGTATTAGTTAAAGCTATTCTTAAGTGTTTTAGTTCTTTCAGAATCAATAAGAAAGATGTGAAATCATAGAATCTAACTATATATTCTTGTAATACAGTTATAAATACATTTTGATCCCTTAAATCCGCAATTCTACATCAAATCCCTCTATCCTATCCTTCAATAAGCTCTTTAGAATATTAGTGAGTGATTTATCTTTAATTCTTAAAGTGTTTCTCTAAAAAATTAGTTTTCTACAATAATTATATCTATAATTATTTTTGCAAAAGATAATTATATATTAAAATAATTTTATTATTTTAATAAAAGAAGTTTTATTATTAAAATCTTCTTGTAATTGATTCTTGTAGACAATTACTGCTTGCTGTAAAAATCACTAGTAGTGTTTAACACGTGAAAGAAATAATTCTTCAATTATTTAATTGTGGCTATAATAATATTTTATTATTATATTACATATGAACAGACATAGTACTGTTGATTAATAGTAATATTATCATCAGTTTCATAGTCAAATCTTACATAAATAAGTGATAAACCTGGTTGATACTAGTATATTATGATTAAAGCAAAAAAAGTACACAATTTTGAACCTCTTCCAAGCCTATGACATCAGCAAACTTATAGTTAAATTAATAACTCTAAAAATGGTGTAATAATGAGACAAGAAGGTTTAATTATTATTTAATCATCACTAAACCTTAAAACATTCATAAACTATGGTGTATTTCATCATTACACATCTACCAGAACCGTTCAGGTTTCTAGAAGCAAGGATTTTAATTCAAATAGAGATCTTTTTTCTAAATTTCCCCCTCAGATGCAACAAACACAATAATAGATCAAATATAAAGTTAGTTCTCTTTATTCTTTAAATATAAATCACTTATGCCATTAAATAACAAAGATGTACCAATCATTGATTACATCAAAAATCTTATTGTTTTGTTAAATTCTCTCTATATCCTCAACTCCACATATCATCAAGAAAACTTGTAGTTTTTTGTATTTTTATTTTTAGATACAATTTAAATAAGTTTTATTTACATTCTACAGCATAAAATCATTCATAATTATTATATCTAGTGCTGAAAGTAAGCTATTTTCTCTTTATCATTGTTTTTATTGTTCTTTCATTAATATAAATAGTATTCATATTAATATATAACTTTAATATTGGTAATATTATTGTCATACATTTGTTTATTATTAAATAACAAATATTTATGCATTGATTATATATCTTTAACAGTAATAAATTGCAATTGAATATATTATTCATTTTCTCTTAATATATTTATTTTATTTTATTTTTCTATCTATTCAAGAGAATATAAAGTTTCTGCCATGACTATAATAATTCTATCATTACAATTCTTCTTTAATCTTATTTATCATCAAAGGCTGGTACCCAATTTAGGACAAGAAAGAGTCCAAAAATTAAGAGCCCATATAAAATACAGCATGTGTTTTCAGCTTACCAGAAGACAGCCCTGACCCACCATTTCCTGCAAGTCCCAAAGACTCCAAAATCCTCTGGAAGAAAAGACCCATCTTCAAAGGCACCTCCAGAACCAAATAAAAACACCAAGGTACCCAAAAACAACAAAAAGATTCCTAAGATTAATTGGAAAAGACAAGAAAAGAAGAAGTGATTCCTAGGGAAATCAAGAACTTTTTGAAAATAATGATTATAGAAAAATATCAGATTCATGGATGAAATAATTGTTCAAAAACCTATGAATATATATGGAGATAAATATTCAACACATAATATGAGGAGCTTGTTTAAAACTAGAGCTTTCATATATGTCTTTAATACAGCATTTCTTCATAATTAGCTAATATCCTATTCCCAGCATAATTTAGGTGGCTAGATGGAATGTGAATATTCATTAATGAAGTATCTAATAATGCAAGTTTAAATAATTTTTTTCATAGGATTAAAAGAATAAAGGAATAAAATTTTGGAAAAGTTCTTGAGTTAAGAAAAAGCTTATTTACGAATTAATATATTATGAAATAACATTATGAAGAATCATTTTATTCAATATTGAAATGGTAAAATTTGTATTTTGGTAGTATTTTCTAATAATAAAGTGATAAATTAATATATTATTTTGTTTTAAGCTTCTTTGGAGCCTTTCCTTATTACCGCTTCTTTCAATTGAGTTAGCTGAAAAGGAAGATAAAGATTGAAAAATTCTGTTTAAAGTATCTATATATTATTTCTTCTGTGAATTGTTTGATGAATCCCTCATTTTGGAACTAGCTCTTTATTTTTGGAAAGGCAATATGTTATGACACCCGCTGATATTATGGAATATAGCTTTTCATAAATTATCTATAATAGAATAATGGTAAATCCTTTTTTGTGGTATAAAATGAGGCATTATCTGCATGTGGAAGTTACAAAAAGCATTTTTAATCGTCCATTCAATCTTTCAACCCTTTCCCTTTTTATGTTTTATTTTAAGCTGATATTCCCTTACTGAAAACTCTGAATTAACTTATCTTTAGTCTACAATAATTCTATTTATCAATGGTGGATAGCTCAAGTAAGTGTATTTCACAGGATCAGGCTTTGATTACTCTCAAAGAGACTCAGATTCAAGATATAGATAATTCAATTAAACATTATAGACTAGCAGCCTCAAAAATAGGAATAATGTGGCAATAATTAAAACTGGCTGAATACACTAGACTAGGAATGATACTAAAATAAGCAATCAACCAATCTTTTTAACATATATGTTTTTTCATAATTATATATTTCATAAGATAGAGCTAGGGATAAAAAACTCTTGAATAATATAATTGAATAAAAATTCTTGATTTTTTAAGAAGATAACACTACCGTATTTCTCAAATACGTAATTTCCTTTCAAATTAATAAATTGATATCTTAGTAACCAAAACAGACCTTTTGTAAGTTAAAAAGAGTAATCCTTTTTTGATGAAATAATTAACTGATCTTTTACAGCCTTATTAGCTTCTGATAAGGGAGAAATATTTCAATAAAAAATATCTTAAGAGTACTATTCTAATATTCATTTCTTACTTTATTGCTGGCTACTTCTGTTTTTCCTGATTAAATAAGAAATAATCAAAGTAAGCTTGTTTTCCTGATAGTAAGGGATAAAATAACAGAACTTTACACTTCTTCTTTTGGGGGAATGACATTAGAGAAAGAGGAAATAAAGGGGAAGGAGGACCTCTATGGATACCTTTTTGAGCTATCCATAGAGGTTCTCAAAAGCATGTTACTTAGAGTAATTCACTTTATAATGGCTTGAAGAATTTTTCTGTTGTGGTGCCACCCAAACAAAGTGATTTATGTATTTTTTCATCCTTTATTTTTTCAATTATTTTATTCCTTAATATTTCTAGTGAGCTTAATTATTTTTTCTCTTTAGTATTTCAATTTGAGGAGGAAATTTAACTTTTGTTTCCCTCGTAATTGATTTAGTGAAATATTATTTATTTGGCTCCTAGTATGTCATATATTTGTTGAAATTGAGTACCTAATTGCATTATCTCCTTGTAATTATTAATCCATGAAATTTATGACTCATCCCTCTGAATTTAACCTTTATTGGGTCATTTTGTCGTTTTAAACACAAACTTCTTTTTATAGTAAGGTTCCAACTGTATTATTCTATCTTTCTTGAATATGTATTTCATGTGCTTTTATCTCTTGAAGGAGTTATATTGGAGTTGTATTATCAACAAGATGATCAAGTATATATTGAAGCTGATTTCTTTTTGTAACTTGATGATTATCATTGATTTACAACTCATCATCTCATTTTGTGAGAAGCTGTTGCTTTAATCCATTTTATCAAGTTATACTAGAAATTCCTGAATATTCCAACAACTCCCAAGTTATCATCAGATCTTTTTTAAATTTACAGTTTTTTTCCAAGCCCTGAATCTTTCATATTCCTTCAATGTAGCCTTAACACTTGAAATTTTCATTTAATGAGCTCAGGGATGCCTCTTAAAAACTAAGAAAGAGGTATTTCACTGTTGTTTACCAAGCTGATATTATGTGTAGAAACCTTCCATGCCCTCCAATCCTTCCAATTATTGTTGAAGTTATTTGCTCAATAGGATCTCTTCAAGCTATGACTAGGGCAATTTTTCTATTTAGAATAGAATTATGAACTCAAATTTTTTTCCTTAATTTCTATTTCTACTAATAACTTAATTTTTATCCTAAATCATTTGATTTTTGGTTCCTTTCCTGATTGTTGTGTGCAATCGGCTCAATATTTTGGTATGTTTAAAATGAGATGTATAATATGCCTCTGTTTCTTGAATGTTAATATTTCTTCTTATATATCCATACTTTTGAATATTGAGGGAAAAAGGTGGACTTGAAACTACTGAAAATTTGTGCCATACCACAACATATATTGAGATTTTCTAATTAAATGTATAGCTTGAGGATCCTGAGAGAATATATAGCCTTTTAATACTTTTTGAATTCAACGTTTGTTCCAATTTTAGACCTCAAAACCCCAGCCCATGGGGCTGGGTAGTGGAAAAGACCCTAGTTAGGATACTCTCGAAAGCTGAAGGCTTAGTATTTCAATTAAATAAAGAAAGACAAAGTTGATTAATAAGGCTTTTAGATATGAACATTTATTTTCAAAACTTAGATGTACTTCAAGTGTAAGGTTTGACTATGAAACAATAACTAAAAATTACTAATATTTTACTTATTGTACTATGAATGTCCTTATAAATGAAATAAATAAGATAAAAATAATTATAATAATAAAGAATTATTATAATTATGGCATAAAATAATTATATTATTAAATAAATATAATAATATAATTTATATTATAAAAAATAATATAATAAAACAAATATATTAATATAAGATAATTAATATATTTAAAAGCACTTTATTATTGTTACCAACAGATAATAAAGGTGTAAAAAATTGTTTTTTATTAATAAAAAACAATCAATAACAATAATATTACCTATATTAAAGTTATAAATTAATATAAATACTATTTATATTAATTATAGAATTATTAAAAGTAATAATAGAGAAAAATTATTATAATAAGAGAAATAACCTACTTTTAATGCTTAATATAATAATTTTTAATAAATATACGCCTAGAAATGTAAATAAAACTTATTTAAATTGTAGTTACAATAAAATTTAACAGAAATTACAAATTTTCTAGATTTTACGTGGAATTGAGTTTTTTAAGAGAAATTGAAACAAAACAATTAAATAATTGTAATAATCACGTCAAAGATAAAGATTATTATAAGATGGCCTTTGGTCTTTAATAAATGAAAACTTTATATATAAAGAATAAAGAAATTACCTTCTTATTCAATGATTTATTGTTTTGTAAGCGTCTGAGGGGAAAACAGAGTAAAAAGAGCTCTATTTATAGCAAGTACATCGCTCCTAGAGTCCAACAGGCTTCTAGTAGACGTTCACTGATTATATCCACTGGAATTGATCAATACTTTAAGGTTTGGTGATTATTACATCATGATAAAACCATCTTCTCTCATTATTATGCCATTATTTACAGTTATCACTATAACTCTACGTTTGATGACGTCAAGGCTTGGAAGAACCCCAAAATTAGTGTATTCTTTTAGTTTTAATCATAAACTAACAGTATTCAACAATTTGATCACTCATATGACTGTTAAACTCAATTTAAGGTTACAGTGAGTGATCATAAATGATCAAATTAAGCTCAAACTTTGATTCTTGAAAGCTTTTAAGATTTACACGCTACAGAAATTCAGAGAGTGAATTCTAATAGCTTGGCATAACCCTATTATGCTTCCAAGAGAATTTCATTATATCATCAAGACTCTATTTTTGATGATTTTCCTTGTAACTCATCTTTTCTGTTGAAATTTAATATTTTAAACTTCAAACCATGATTTCAAGGGGTTATACCTTGAATATTATAATAAAAAATACATCATTCTTCACAAATGAGCTATTAAAATCCAACTGTCTACTTTTTTTTAAGTTTGGACCACTTTCACAACAAAGTGGTCAACAGCTCTGTTGATTTTAATCAATAATCCCTTACAGGTTTTAACCTTGCTTATAGCTTGTCAAATAAACTTTATTTCTGTATTCCTACAGTAATTATGTGATGAATTTAGTTTGGCTAATCACTCTATCATGTATATTTCAAAAGATATCAGCTAAAATCCTTGAATATATGCATTGACCAAAAAAGTGCATATATTCAGCTTAATTCCTTAAGTATTGACTTTGGAGATTAGCTTCTTAATTGTCTTATATGTGGAGCTTTATGGAGAGTCCAATGGTACAGTTTATTTCAGATGTTGCTTCATTGGTATTTGAAATAATTAAGGATTTATGTTTTTTATAAGGTATTATTACTTATAACTCATTAAATATTGACTTTACAGATATGCCATAAAACTGGTATATGTGTATTTTACCATGGGGAATCCAATGGTATAATTTATTTCACATCTTTATTCATTGGTCTTTAAGTTAAACCAAGTTTTATGCTAATTTATGCCATTTTTTTAGTTTTAAGGTAATTATTTTCAATGTATAATTATTTTGAATATCTCTTGTGACCGTTTTGGGTATGTGATCATATCCCAAAGTTTCACATCAAGTGAGCCATGAAGGTGAGGTACAGTACATGAAAAGCAATAAATGAAAAGAATTATTTTCAGTAAAAGGTCCAAATGTTATTGATTATAACATACCAATCCCAAGATAGCTTTATCAATATTTGAAAATGAGAAAAGATGAAAATAAGAATTTATAAGCTGAACAAAATTTCACTCAAAATATATGAGAATGGATTCTCCTTGAGCAACGGGACCAAAACATCCAAAATTAGAGTAAGTTTGGGAAATGTTCTTGATTTATTTTTTTGGCTTTATTTTCAGCTTTGAAGAGTTTGAGAGTAAAAATCAAGATTTTTGAATACTTAAATGATGAAAGAAATGGTTTTTTAAATTTTGGAAGGTTTTTTATCATTTCCGACTCAATTGCAAAAATGTAAGTTAAGGAAAAATCACATCACTTTTGCATTTTGTGCTTAAAATTCAAAGGAATTTGGGTCCTTAATACTGGGAATTCTGAGCTATAAGATATTATGTTTTTGTTTATCTCAATTGGAATTAGGTTTCTATCTTTGAGCTCGCATCAAGTGAAATCCTTATTTCTTAATTTTTACATATTTTTGCATTGAAGAGCTAAAGTAATACTTATTCAAAGTTATATGAAATTGAAAAATAAACATTGAAGGATTTTTACAAGTAAAAGGAAAATTCAGCCAGCTTTCAACTTCTTTCCTGTCATACACCATCGATAAATTCAAAATCCAATGTAGCTATATGATGATTCTTAATGAAATTGAATTTTATTAATCATTAAGCATAGTAATAATTATCTTGATGGACTCCAAGTTTGTCATATCTTTCTATGAAGCTGTTGATAATATTGCTATTTATCAAGAGTAGCATGACTGTTTTTATTAAGTATAAAGGATAATTCATTATAGCCACAAATAAATAAATAATTGTTTAATCACTTCTTTGATTTTCTATACACTACTAGTGACTATAGTAGTAAGCAGTAGTTTTATACTATAATAAATTATAAGAAGCTTTAATGATAAAACTCCTTATTAAAATAATACAAAATTATTTTAATTAATGATTATCTTTTGCAAGAGTAATCATTATAAATTCTTGAAGAAAATTACAAACTAGAGACAGAAGCTTCAATAGTTGAATAAATCACTCACTGATACTACAATAATACCTTTAAAAAGATTAGTAGAGTGAATTGGAATATTATTTGTGGATCCAAAGAATCAAAAGCTTGCTAAAAGAACTAATATAGAAATGCATATTTATAAGACTATTATAAATAGTAATATTCTGTTATTTCATGTATTTCTGGTTGAGCTGAAATATTTTAAATACTTAATTATTATTTAATAACTAACAATTACTAGTGGCATTGAGGATTTGATGACTTAACTGAATGATAATGGAAAAATCAGAAATAAGAGCCCTCTTTTAAGTCTAGAACAGCTCACATAGGTGTGCCATGGAGCAAAATGAAAACCAGTATCCATATCTGTATTATTGATCACATCACTTGTTGTCATTTAAGATTATCATACCTACTTGTTTCAATCATTTTACATGGCTTCCAACCCATTTAAGGTTGAGACACAATATTGTTACTATTTTAAATCTTCTTTTATTTCAAAATAAACATTTTTTTCTCAATATTGTTATTTTTCGGAAATTTCATCACAGGCTGTTTTTTCCTGTAGATTTTTGAATATTTGGGGCTTCATGTGTAATCCACAAAAATGAACAGTAAGTAAAACTGCAAATTGGAATAATTAAGTCATGAATATTTTGATCAAGGATTTCAAATCCCCTACAAAACATTGGCATAAAAAAAACTTTATTGATTACTTGTTGTATTTTAGATATTTCTTCTTTTTGTGGATAACTGAAAATGGTTGAAATCTGATGAGTAAATCAAGGAATTAAAATAAATTTTGAACTATTATTTCAAAAAATCATTAAAAATAGATATTGAGGAAAGCTTGTTAAAATATGATGTTGATTGTTTGTGTGAGAATAGTTCCTTGAGATGATACATTTCTCTTGGGCTGGAAATCTGAATTCATCAAAATTAAATATCAATGAGAAAAAGGATGGATAATTTCAACTATGAATAAGGTCTTTCATAGAATTTGAAAGGGGTTTGTATTTGTTTTTGGAAGAAATTGGCAATTCTATATATAAGTTCTATCAGGAAGTAAAGTATTATTTCTCAAATTAATGAATGATAAACTACAAAATTTCAGAGATAGAGAAATCTTTTCTATTGGGAATTATTTTCATATGAAAAATGATAAATTAGTGGGTATTGTCTTTTTACAAATGTAAGATAATATCCCTCATTGTCTCATCTCTCAATAAAGAATTGGTTCAAAATTAAATTAAAATAAGTCATAAAAGAAATGGTTCTGATTTCATTTCTCTCATCACTAACCAGATAAAGAATTTCTTTAAAAAGTCTGGATAAAATGGTGAAAATACCAAATTATTTGACATAAAATTTCAAGCTATAGTGAGGAAAGTCATTTTCCTTAAAAAAGAAAATTGACACCAATGAATGAAAAAGTAGGAATAATCCAGAAATATGTCAGGCTGACTCTATTCTAGATCTTTAAGATTATCATAAGAAGCTATGACTGTGAGATTTACAAAATTATAATAGTGAAAAATAAACTCAAAGATGACTGAAAGGGCTGTACTGTTAAATATTTGTGATTATGAGTACTACTGATATCCCTGAGTGTAGTGTTTATCTTTTGTTTTACAATAATCATACTGCTTAAATTGAAGGTTTACCACTTCTTAGAAAGCTATACCATGTAAGAATACTAAGAACAGGATTATTAATTTTCTTTTGGTTAGGAAAAGGCTCCTTTTATCTTTTTTTGGGGTGGTAGAAGGTTTTTTACCTTTGCAAATAACCAAAGATTTGAAATTCTCACTACTGTGAAATGGCTTATGGTGCCACACACTCAATATGCAGACTTTTATTGGGTGGAAATGTGGCTTTAGAGCTAAAAGTGGTCATTTTTACCCAATGCAGGGTCAAATCCTTCACAAGTAGAGCTTATAGGAGTGCTCTAGTGGCTCTGACCCATCCAAACCTTTACAGGATGCATCTATAGGACTCCTATTTGTCATATTATGATCAAATAAAGACTATAAAACATTGAATTCAATTGATTATCTGTTAAGCAAGCGATCTGTACAGCCATTACACAATAAGATCCTTTACTAGCTAGTGTGGTATTATAATATTGAAGCTTGAATATTCTTTTCATTTTTGACAGTGGGAAGTTAAAAATTGGCTCATTCTTGAGCTCTTTATGAGATCTACACAATAGCTACTCATGTGGTATATCTAAAATGAAGTGTGGAAAACCTATATTTTTTTTAACTTACATTGTAGAAGTGTTGATTTTGCATGAAACCTTTCATAAGCTAATTCCCTTGATAACTTTGTTCTAGATGAGATACAGAGTTAAAAAGAGTATTATCAGGAATTTCTTCTTCTTCCCTTTCCAAAAAGAACACACTTTAGGTATCCCACACTAAAACTGTGGAAGTTAGATGGGAGGTGAATATTTCATTCACAACTATTTTCCTATGGCTGGCTCTGACTTTTGTAATTTTTATTCCAGCCCAATTTGGGTAGTACCATCAGATAGTCACAATTGAGAGCTTCAATTTAAAAGCCCATTCTATGTTATTCTGCCTCTTTTTCTAGATTCTAGATGGGAAGTCAAATTTAAGGTTTATTGTGCTCAGTTCTGGTTTTGAGCTTGAATAACCTTTTTGTTTGTTATCCTATTGGGATTAGAACAGTGTATTCTGAAATTTTGTATTTCCCTCTTTCAAATGGATACTATTATGAGCCATTTTGCCCGGCTTGTAATTATATGATTATCCTATCTGATACCATTATTTACGGTATTGAGGTGTCATGCGTTCTCTGGTTTTGAGTCATAGGCTGACCTACCCTCCCTCTAAAAAAGGCTGATCACTGATGAGACTCCATTTTCTTCTGTGGTGCAATGGGTCTATTCTAATATATTTTACCTTGTTTCAACAAGTCCCCTGTGGAAATAATCTTCCTGTCTGGTGGTTTAGTCTCTAATTCATCCAAATATTGGGCTAGTTTATATCTCCTTGTTAAGTGGACTTATCAATTCCATTTGCTTGATGGTCCTCAGATTCCACTCAATATTTCTTAATTGGGTTTTATTCACTGTATAATTAATATCCATGGCAATTTCTCCCAGGATCAGAGTCAGATTAATAACCTTCTTTGTGAGCCTTGAGCTATATTTTTCAATTAATATTAAAATAAATTTTGAGCTATGCATGACCAATAAGTAATTCATATATCCGAAATTTCTCATTTTTCATGTAAGCAAAGATGAAGAAATTTTTTTGGAGTAAGTAAATCCATTGATTTAAGGCCACATTTATATTCTATACAAAACTTCCTCTAGGATAGCTTCATGGAGGGAACAAGCTTAAGTTAACTCTATGAGGTGGTATGAGTGAAAATACTTAAACACCACATAAAAGAATTGTGGAAATTTTTGTTTTTCTCAATTTCACACCAAAATGATGGGAATGTGAGGAATCCCATGCTACATATACACTAATAATAATGCTAGTCATTTTTGTTGCACTTAAAATCTCAGTATTACTACATACAGCTTTGGTACACCCATAGTTGATATCAGTTTTAAAATGTGACTTAATATTTTTGATGTGAAAATACCTAAAGGGTAAAAAAGACATCAAAGAGAGCCTGGGTACCCAACTTCTGCATCCTCTGAGGCCTGTATATCTCTAAGGATTAGATACATGGCTTATCATGTCCCAATTAGTACACTAAGACATCTTGGTAACTTGGTTGCCAACTCAAAGTCCCCTTAAATCATAATAAAATAGCAAATAAGCTTCTATTTTGACATTAAAAGAAGGTAATGAGCTACTCTGACTCTGAAAACCATGTCAATTATTAATTATTTTCCATGGGTAAAAGTTACAAGAGTGATTAAAACCCTCTTTGGACTAGTATTCATGCATTTACCTCATGGTAGCCAGCTACAACTGTGCTATTTGAAATTCTATATAGAAATAAGGTAAAAATTCAAAAATTCATTAGATATACAATTATCAATAAATCCTTCTGAAGCGTTTAGGAACAAGTCAGAAAGGGATAATCCATATGAAAAAATTATTATTACTTGAAAATTAAAACTAAAGATTTTACTTACAGTCCATTTTTGATGATTCCATGTGAAACACTGAATCTTCAAAAATTCACAGAAAATATCTTCTGTGATGTAATTTCAAATGAAATTTCTACCCTTGAGAAATTCAGGTTTATCTTTGAATGAGAGAAGATTTACAATTGTTACTCCTTTATTTTTTAACTGTAGATAGATTGGTAGTCATGTAAAATGACTGGATTAAGTAATTATGACAATCTTATGTGACAACAGAGGAGGAAATAAATAATCTAAAGAGGATAATTGTTTTCTCACTCATTTGTGTTTCATTTTTATCCATGGTATGCTGCTGTGAGCTGTTATTTACTTAAAAGAGGCCTCCTCTTGCTGTTTTTTTCCAAATCATCTTATTATTCACATGTACCATTAGTACAAACAAGTATTAGTTAATCCTTTTCTTAAGTGCTTTAAGTCTTTCAGAATCAATCAAAAAGACATGAGATCATAGAGATATACTATTTATAATATTATTTAACAATTATATTTCTGTATAACTGATATGATACCATTTTGATCCTTTATATCCACAATTAATCTGTCAAATCACTCTACAAAATATTCAAAATGTATTATTGGAGTATTAGTGAGTGTTTTTACTAAACTCTTAAGGTCTTTCTCTAGTAATAGTTTCATTCAATGGGATCTTTATAATTATAAATTGAAAGAATTTATATTATTTTGATAAAGAAGCTTTATTACTAAATACTTCTTGTAATTTATTCTTGTAGACAATTACTGCTTACTGTTATAATCACTAGTAGTGTATAGAAATTAGAAGAAATAATTAAGTTATTAATTATTCAATTTTTTCAATAATAATTCTATATATTATGTTTTCATAAGAACAGTCATATTACTGTTGATTGATAGTAATATTATCAACAGTTTCACAGACCCATCTTACATTCTAGGTCTTTTCTTGTCTCTTGTTCTATTCAAAATATATCTTTCCTGTATTTGGAGCAATTTCTTGGATATTGATTAGTTGATACACAGTTTTGACATGATTCTATTTTTTTAATTCCTCTTAAATATGGGCTTCTTTGGCTTCAAGGGTTGGATATTCCCAGTCATCATCAGTCCTATTTGTATTATATTTACCAATGAAATTTCTGATCCTTACTTCCTGCAAGGGATTTGATAGTTTATCCAAGCTTTTTTCATCAGATCATGTGCATTTGAATGCATTCTTTAATTTTCCTACTACTTTTTTCAACAGTTTTTATTTCTCATTTCTGTTGTATGCAAGGTTGAATGGCTGTTAGCCTTTTTGACTGTCTCAGACCACAATAATATGTATCTTTTATCCACAGTGTATATTCTATTTTCAAATGACATAGTATTCTTCCATATCCATGTACCATTAATTTACTTTTGTATTATTTGCCTCCTCCACAATGGATTTCTTTCATATCAGTGTACCATAAGTATCACGACCTCAGAATTCTGTATAAATTATAGCTGTTATTCAGTAGTCTGGTATACTTGGTAAGTCAATGAAGGGTCCATTAATATCATCAATGAGCTTCATGTGATTACATTCTACTACACCAGAGAAGCTGTGCCTGCTTGTGCCTTCTGGGAGATATTTCAATGCTTACCTTTCTGTGTTGGTCATATTATCCCCATCTTTGTAATTTTATGGTGATCTCTTCTTTTTCTTCTGTTAGGAACATGGTTTAGTTTCTTTTTGTTGCAATTGTGTATTTATGTTGTCTTGAACATCCCCTTCCCTCTATGGGTGTAGGTTTTGGAAGAAATTGAACAGCTTTTACATGTCTTGGTTCACATCCTCCACTTGGTGGTAAACACATCCTATGTACCTTTTGGAGTGATTTTGCTCCTCTAAGAATTTTTTTAGTCTTTTTTTGGTCTTCTCTGAGGCTTTACTTAATTTAGTAGAGTCCTCTTGGAGAGTATTGATGTTTTTTTCAAGTTTTTCTCTCGTAAAACCTTTCAACAGTGTCTTTGACCTTTTCAAACCCTTTCTGAGCATGTTCTGCATACTGGGACATTTGTATCCATAGTGCATTACAACATTGTTTTCATCCTGAGTGGGGATATCCTTTCTAATTGTAGGGCTACTAGCTCTATAAGAAGTATTTACAAATATCTCTTGCTGTTGTGTACTTTTTTTTTACTAAGTCCAGAAATTTCTGCATTATTGGGTCTTAAACTCTCTGACTCTAGCTGGAATAAGTCCTGTTCTTGCCTTTTGATCCTGTCCTTCTCCTGGAAACTACCTGGGACTGGGAAGAATGGTTAATCTTGGCCACTGATTTTCTGTATTCTGAGTGGTATGAAGCCACTAGGGATCTGGGTTGATTTTCCATTCCTTGTGAGCCTCAAGGTATCAGAGTATGATTTTTCTGGTTTTATTTCTCTTCCATCACTTGGATAGTAGCTTTATTCTCTCTGGATTTTGCTGCCCTTCCCTCCGGGAGTTTGAAATTTCTTTTGGGATTCCACCTTTTGGTGATTCCAATGAGATGTTTAAGAAAGTTCTTTTGGAAACTTTCTCCTAGTTCTGTAGGGTAGGATTCTAGGTTGAAGATGCTGTCAACCATGCTCCATTGGAATAGGCTTTTGAGGAGTTGGTTGGTCATAATTAATTGTTCCGAGTCTATGCGAGCCTCTCCTGTAGGGTCACTTTTGGAAGCTGATTTAAGTGTGGAGGAAGGTTCATTTTTCTTTATCTTCTCAAATTTATCAACTTGAACTTCTTTGTGTCTCAGGTCTCTATTTCCTTGCCCAAAGACTAATGGCCTTTGTGTGGGCTTATTTCTTGGGAATCCAAGGTCTCTGAGGTGAGGTTGCATCATCTTGTACTTTGAGAATGAGGGCTATATCTATATTCTTGTAACATCCATTATTCTAACTACTTATAAGTCATTTTTGACAAATAAGTTCCTTCAATATTATTTTTGACAAAGGGTTTTTGTCTTTTTCAAATTGACAAAGATTAGGTTGGTGAGTTTGACAATTAACATAATTAATTATTCCTTGACCTCTATTGTTTGAAAAGGCCTTTTCTATTCTTTACATAAAATTTACTTCAATTTTATTTCTTTCTATTTGATTAGGAATAGACCCAATTATAATAACATTTAAGTTGTCTTTACTTAGATTTTCTTGATATTTCACTCCAATTTGAGTTAATTATATATATATATAGCTTTGTATATACTCTTTCTCAAAAAAAGTATGAGTCAATATTATTTATTAAAAATTAATATTGAATTCATCAAAATTGATTATCAAAACTGATTTTTCACAACAATTTGGGTAAAAAAGTTAAATAAAAGAGTTCTTGTTATAGAAAAACTCAAAAATTGTATGCTTTTTATATATATAATTATCAAAAAAAACTTGAAAAAATGGAAATATATGATTATATATTGAATGCGAAATCATTATCAATAATAGTGATTAAAGTCAGTTTTTCACACCAATATGGGTGAAAAAACTTATTAAAGGAGTTTTTCTCAGAGAAACATTCAAAAAAATATTTTTTGTATATATCATTTTGAAAAAAGATATTTTTTGTGTATATCATTTTGAAAAAAATATTTATGATTTCATATTCCTTGAAAGTTTTATTATTATTCAAACTATCAATAATAATGATTAATATGAATTTTTCATGCCAATATTTGTGGAAAAAGGAACTATAAAGGTTTTTCTCAAAGAAAAATTCATTATATACTTTGTATATATTATGATGAAAAAAGGTTCAGTAAAAAATATGACTATATGTTTTTTGAGTAGATTATTTTATAAATTTGAATTATATATTTATAGATCTTCAGAATTATGAACAGAGAAAAATAAATATATATATTATTTTTTCTGAAATTTTAAGTATACTGTGTTTTGATTTTTGGATTTTTTCATATAAATTATTTTTGTGTAAAAGGAGATAAATACAGAGCAAAACAATGGAATTAATCCCCTTCAAGGCTTCTAATGGTTCAATAAGAATATAAATAATCAAGAAACCAAGTCCAAGAGCTTTGAAAAGCATATAAATGAGCCAAAAATAGTGAAAACAAGCCAAACCTTGTCTAAAACAGGTAAAACACCAGTCCAGGCCCTCATATTTTGAGTCTGACTCTCTGGTATAGCTTTAAGATTGTTACCTAAAGCTATATCTGTGCATTTTTGAAACAACTTCAATTGTGAACAATAAGCTACAAGATGATTAAAAGGGCTATACTAATGAATATTTGTGATGGGAAGTACTATTGATAGCCTTTAGTGCAGTGTTTATCTGTTGGTTTACAAGAATTAATATTATAGTTATACATCTTAAACTCAGGGGTTACCACTTATTAAGAATTTATACCACATAATAATATTAAGAATAGGATGATTGGTTTTCCTTTGGTGAAAAAAGGGTCCTTTTATAGTTTTCAGGGCTAATGGAAGGTCTTTTACCTTTTTTTATGACCACATATTGATGCTTTTAACAGTCTTTGGCCGGTTTGTGGTCCCACATACTCAATACACACTGTTACTTGGTGAAAATGTGGTTTTTTGAACCACAAGTGGTCATTTTTACACAATACAGGATGGGAATTTTCACCAGTAAGGTTTACAGGGGTGTTCTGGTAGTTCTGACGCGTCTAAAGGGACTAAATTGGTCATATTATTAGTAATAAAAGAATGGACAGCTGTCCCACAGTAAGATCCCATACTGGCTAGTGTGGTATTATGATCTTGAAACCTGAATATCTTTGTCAGTTTTGAAGATAGGGAGCTCAAAATTGGCTCAGCCTTTAGCCCTTAATGAGATCTACACAATAGTTACTCATGTGTTGTATCTAGCATGAAGTGTGGAAAACCTATATTAGTTTTAAATTACGTTGTATGAAAACTGTATTAAGCTAATTCCCTTGATACCTTTGTTCTAGATTAGATACAGGGTTATGAAAAATATTATCAGTAATCTCTGCTTCTTCCCTTTCAAAAAAGAATTCAATTGAGGTATTCCACACTAAAACTGTAAGAGTTAGAGTAGATGTTAATATTTCATTCACCACTATTTTCCTATGGCTGGCTCTGACTTTTGTACTTTTTATTCTAGCCCAATTTGTGGTATTATTATTGGATAGTCTCAGTTGAGAGCTCCAATCTGAATTCCCATTTGACGGGGTTCTGCCTCTTTCTCTAGATTCTTATGAGAATTAAAATTTAAGGTTTATACTCAGTTTGGGTTTTGAACTGGAATCAATTTGTTGTTTCTTCTCCTATTGGGATGAGAATTATCTATTCTTAAAGGTGGTATTTTCTGTTTTAAGACAGATACTATTAAGAGCAATTTGGTCCAGTTTCTAATTTTATGATTATCCTATCTAATCTTATTTTTAGACACAGGATGACAAAGTAAATATCTAAGAAAATTCCTGGAAGCTGTGGTACATATATTGGAAGGACTAAGATTATCAGTATTTAATGTATATCAGCCAAAATTACGTAAATTACTATTGTTTGCAGGACTCTCAGCTCAATTCTAGAAACTAAAAGATGCTGAAATGATTATTCCTCCCAGAAGAGTGGCCAAACCAAATCTATTTTATGATGTTATATAATGATATTAATAGGGATCAGTAGCCATTTTCATCTAAATAAAGTCTTACTAATAAAAATTAAATATCAAATCTTTACCAATAATATAATTCCTCAATCATTTACAGAAGCCCAAAATTTGAACCAAAATGATATGAAGTCAATTTCTGATGAAATTGGAATTTGCCTTCACTCCATAAGCAAACTCTCAAAGGTTAGGAACAGTTGTTATTCATCTTCAAGATGAATTTTTTTGACATGGCCTAATTTATGTTTCATTCCCAAGAGGGAAGAACAAAATATTGAAAGATCTAATGGTCAAAAATGAACATATTTGAACATGAGGGGTTGAAATAAACGAATTGATTTGTAATAAATTATTTACTGGACTATGAAGTCAAGGATTTTTGTATGTGGGGAAATGTATTAGTTATTTTGGTCTCAATGTTTATTTTTGAATGATACATTAATATAAATAATACATTCATTGTTTATTATGTTGTTTGAGAGTAAATGAATGTATTTAATAAAATTTTGAAGTGTCTTTTCAATGATGAATTGATAACAATACAGAATATATTTCTTTAAAAATTTCTGCTGAATCAGAAACAAGTGAATTATATAAAATTCAAAAGTCTCTTTTGGGATTAAACACATCTATAAATATACAATATCATGCTTTATATAGTCTTATGTGGTGTTACATTTATGTATTTCACATGAGCTTTCTGATTTCATTGTTTAATGAAATTCTGTTCCCCTTTGACATTGTATGAGACCAGGCCACAGGAGTTGGTGGTGGGAAGATCCCTGGTATTATCTAAGAGAATCAAAAAGCTATCTTTCCCAAAATTTAGGTCCAAATTGCATATTTTTGACTTTTCAATTTATTTATGAAGACCATAAAGATTCATAATTTAAAAATATTAACTCTTCGTAAATATTTAAGCTTAATTATGATCTTATTTATTAAGTAGTTTTGAGTTGAAATTTTATGCAATTCAGTTGATGAATTGGCTGTCTTTCTAAACTTGCAAAATGAAAAAAACTGTATTTACATCAATCGAAGCAGCACACAATGAGTAATTTCTCATTTTAAAGAATTGTTTTCAACTTAAAGGTAATGGAATACACTATATAGCCTTTAAAGTCAAGTCACAGTAGTTTTTCACAATTTATTCTATTACACTGGGTAGATTATTGTTTTCTATTATAGAGTTTGGATCCATTTTTAAAATTATTATTGAATTATCAGGAAAGTAATAATAAAATAAAAGTAAGTATTTTTTGTAATTTAAATTAAATACCTTTCCCATGATACCACCCTGAGAAAGAAAAGACATCAAAGAGGCTCAATCATATATATATTCCCATATATTTAATATCAATCATGTATTATTACTTCAACATAGCAGAAAGAAATATGGTAGTGCTCCATTTTTTTTATTCAAAATACAATAAAAACCCATTATTACACAAATCCTTTCTTTCTTAATATTTAAAAAACGCTCATTATTAAGATTGAGAACTGTCAATTTATTTTTTTTGATTATCTTTTAATGAAATGAGAAATTTAAAAAAATGGTTTCTCTTTATTAATTGATAGCTTATAAGTGTACATTTGAGAAAAAACAAACCACATCAAAAATTGTAAGCTTTCTGGAATCAACATTGAAAAAATCTTTTTTTATGTTATTATTCTCATTGAAAAAAATCAATGAAATATGATTATATTTTCCAAAACAAAAAATTATATTGGTATTTCTAACTGAAAGGAAATAGTTGATTTAACCGGCTCAAACTTGGAAGATATCCCTCAAAAAAAATGTTTTGAAATCAGAAATTTATATTTTATTCTTCAATATTCACTTTTCCTATTATAAAAGTGCTTCTTAAGAGAAAAATGATAATATCAATTTAATAATAAGAAAGTAATTTTCAAACAAAAAATTAATCTTTGATATTCCAATCATTTTGGTGAACATTATGACCAAAATAAATTCAAATTCCCCTTTTTTGACAAAGGATAAGTCCAAAAATCATCTTCTTTGTTTCAATTTGGATTATTTATTGTCCATATATATTGTGTTTTATTTCAATAATTGCAAATTTAATCAAGAATAAAACACATAAATTTACATCTTTGTGATCATTTGAACAAGAAAAAAGTGCAACGATTTGTCACATACTTGAAAATTATTCTTTCTCTCAATTCTGTGAGTGTGATAAGCCTTTTTTTGTACTTTTTTTTTAATTTAAAGCAAGTTCTTTTCTCTCATTATTTTTTGCTACCCACTTCACTCAGATACTTCGAATGGGATATCTGGTTTCAAAAACTTCCAATAACAAATATTCCAGTGATATCAGGTCTAAAACAAGGTATGTTTTAAGCTTTATTGAGATTTCTTATCTTGACTATTTATATGAAGAAATTTACACATAGTTTTTGGAAATCAATATCAATACAAGTGATGAATTGAATTTTTTTATTTAAGCACAATGAAACACAATTATTTTGCATTCAAAATTTCAAGAAAAATCCAGAAAAAGCTTATTTTTTACTGAATATTTACTTCTTTATTTCTTATTTCATGTCTTTTTGTGAATCCAAACATCACTATATATCTGTGAACTAACTTAAGAATCTCAATATATATCAATTTTTTGTGCCCAGTCATATATAGAAAGGTACTTAGGGCTTGACTAAATGAATAACAATTCATTTCCAAATTGAGAACCATAGAGTGTTGATTTGTCAAAGAAAGTGTATTGAGAATATCTTGTTTAATAGCAAAAACTAATCCTTTGAGACTGACTATTCTTAATTTCAAGTGATACAAATTCATTTATTCATTATACAACAAAACATTTTCTGATATCTTGTTGACATAAGCTAAACCTATTATTATTATTTTGTTTCTTTTCTTAGAATTACTCTGTTGAATCCCTGCTTTCTTCTCTTTTAAAAAAGGAATTATTCCTTATTGTGCGCCTTGAGATATATTTTACATAATTACATAGGCCACAATTAATATGAAGGAACTCCCAAACCATGCATATCTCCATAAGTCTTCCTTTTTTATTTGAGAAAAGATAAACAGAATTTTTGTTTGTAAGAAAATTCATGGATTTAAGGACAGTTTTGGTTTCCTCACAAACTTTCACCTAGGATAACTCCATAAGGTTAATAAGCTCAAATTAGATATATTGGGTGTTAATATGGAAAATACTTTAATACAACATGAAAGCATTGTGAGAATTTTTGTTTTTCTCAATTTCATGCCAAAATAATGGGAATATGAGTTATCCCATGTTACATATATACTAAGGATAGTGGTATGCATGTTTTTGGAAGTTACAATTACTTTATTCTTACATAAAGCTTTGATACAATCATAGTGTATATCAGTCTTTAATCCGGAATTACTATTTTTGACGTGAAAACAGCTAAGGGGGACACAAGAAATCAAAGCAAGCCAGGTTACCAAAATTTTAAGGCCTCTGAGGCATAGCCATCTCTTCTATCTGACATGAAAAAGCAGATAATGAGGAACTCTGACTCCTGCATCCTTGTCCATTATTAATAATTTTCCATGGATTAACTAAAAAAAACATAATTCAAGCCCTTTTTGGATTAGTATCCATGAATTTACCTCATGACAACTAGTAACTCTACTATTTGCTTTTCTATGTATAAATGAGGTAAAAACTTCAACAATTCATTAAAAATACAATTCTTATGAATCCTTCTCAAAGCTTCAGGACAAATGGGGAAGGGGATAATCCACACTAAAGCCAAAAAGAAGTATGATTTCATAAGTTAAATTTAAATCTTTACTTATAGTCCAATTTTGATGATTTCACATGAAACACATAATCTTCAGAAAATGAAAATAATTTAAATTTCGAAATAAAAGAATACTTTCAATTGTTACTCCTTTCTTTCTTAACCATAAATAGGTTGGTAGTAATTTAAAATGACTTAATTACATAATTATGATAATTTCACATGACTACAAGTGGTTAATGATTAAACCAATCAAGGTAAAAGGTTTCTCACTCAATTTTTCTTCAGTTCTCCCCATAAAATGCCTGTTTGCGCTGTTGTAGATTTAAAATAGGCCTAATCTTGATGTTTTTTCAATCATCATTTTATTATTCAATATTCTCATTATTACCAACAAGTAATTGTTAGTTTAAATTCTTTCTTAAGTATTTTGATCTTTCCAAAGAAATAAGAAATACTTGGAATAAAAGAAATAAATCATTTCCAATATTCTTTAACTGCTATATTGTTATATTACTGTTATAAACAAATTTTGATCCTTTATATCCACAAATAATCCATTAAATTTCTCTTCCAATTTTATCAAGGTATTTTTTGAGTATTAGTGAGGTTTTTGATAAATTCTTAAATTTCTTAATCTCAATTTTCATTTTCTTTAAGAATTTATCATGATTATTAAATAAAATAACATTGTCATTTTAATGAGAGGTTTTATTAATAATACTTCTTGTAATTGATTCTAGTAGACAATTACTTATTACTGTTATGATCACTGGAATTGTATAACAAGTAAAATAAATTATTACACAATTAGTCATTTATTTATTATATTTAATAAGAAAAGTCATAGTAATCCTGATTAATAGTAATATTATCAGTATATTCATGGAGAAATCTTAAATTTGGGGGCCTGTCCATGTTTCTTCGAATTTTGAACCCTTAATCAATAGATTTTTAAGCTTTCAAATATAATAATTTAATAATTTTTTCTTTTCTTTTGAAGTAAAATTGTCTTAAAAAACATTTTCATTGAGTAATTTGGAAGGAATTTATATTGTTTTACACATGGCTTTCTGAAATCCAAAAACTAAGAAAATTCTTCTTTGAGTTACCCTGAACTAATTTTTGGTTCAAAATCTTGAAAATATTTTCAAGTATAAAAAGCCATTTTCCTTTTATGATTATGTTTAATTTCTTCAATTAAATATGTTACAGCTGGTAATAAGATCAGTAAGAGATATATTACCAGTCCAGAATCTGAAGAGAGTATTGAAGCTCAAATTTCCAAAGGAGACCCTTGATTTCAAGCAGAGTTAGTCAAATAACCACAAAAGGTTGTGTTTCCTTTGTCTTTATTCCTAATTTTCTCTTATATTGAAATGGAAATGGTGCATACAAGAAATTGAATCAACTATTCAGTCCAACCAGATTGATATGGACAAGTAAGAGGTAATTTCAGTTCCAGAAATGGAAAGCCTTCCTCAAGAGAGGAACATTTAGGGTATGCCGTAGTTTTCCCCCAATACCCAATGTTTGTACCAATAACCTTTGACATGAAAAATGATCCTGAACTGATTTAAGGGTTGAACCACTTTGAAGTGGAAGTTATATAAATATGTCAGTCCCAGTAAAAAACCTGGTACAGAGCAGGTAAGGAAGAGGAGTGTGAAATATGCCCAAGCCTTAATCAGGGCTTTATTAACTCCTACCTACACATAGAAAGCTTCCTTGATCTGTTGAAGACAGTAAAACCCTTAGGAAGATAGGGCTCATAGTTTTGAAGAGATCAAAGTTTGGCTGAAGAACCAAAGTCTTTTACCTTCAGACCAAAAGAAGGGACTGTAAACCACCCCAGCATTGTAAGAAGAAGGACCAGTAGTGTCATCCAGCTCCAGCACTCCCAAAGGACCTCAGAAGAAATAGAAATTTCCAAGTAACAATCAAATAAAGGGGAAAGGCAAAGCAAATTGGCACAGAGCTTACCCACAAGGGTAAAGGATTATGAAATTGGAGCCTTCAGCCATGGGAAGTGTGTTCAAGATGGCAAGAGCTCTTGTGGAGTTCACATCTAAGGAACAAGAAAGTATAAGAAGGACCTTTCCACGCAAATTATTCTTTAAATTAAATATATTAAGCTCATTATTGATGTAAAATTTAATAGTTCTGATAAACAATCAATTAAATTAAAATCAAATTTCAATCGCTTAAGAAATAATGACAGATCTTTCACTGAATGGTGTAAAGTGACAAATGCAAGGCTTGAGGCAATTTCAAATAAATGTGACAGAATTGAGATGAAATGTGAGGTGAAAAATAATGAATTGGATAATCTTTCCATTAATGATATCAATGATCAGCTCACAAGCTTGAAAGGACATGTTTTGGACATATTTTGTAACACAAATATTTTTGCTAAACATTTGGAGAGGAGTTATAATGAAATACAAAATTTAAAGGAGGAGCTAGTCTCAAAAGTGAATCAAATTCATAATAACTATGAGCCTTATTCACATATTCCCAGACACTTCACACCTTCAACTCAAGGAAAAACTTCTGTAAAATAAATTCTGACCCCTTTTTGGTAGAAAATCCAATTACTGCAAGAGACATTCCCAAACTAGAGTAATGGTAAAACATTTATGGTGAAGGAGAATATAAACATATTGAGTTCATTATAAAAATTGATATGTTTCAAAAGGACTTTAAGACACCTTATTAAATCATGATAGCCAATGTACACTCTTTTTTTTACCAGGACTTCAAAGAAATTGTATTACAAGATGAGGCAAGAAAATGGCAGAAATGATTGGCTTTGGTGGAAATATTAGATAATCACCAAGTGTGCCAACAATTCCTGGAGATTTAAAATAGAAGATTCTTTTTAAAGTGCTATTTTTAATTCAGAGAAGGACAAACCACTTACTTGGTTCCTAAAACAGAAAGATGGACTATCTGCTTAGCACCCAGATATGTTTGACTCAATGATTAATTTGAAAATATTAATAAAATTTGGAGGTTAACTAGAAAACTCTACTAAATGCTTATTTTTAGAGCCCTTCTCAACAGGGGACTATATTAATGCAATGGAAGATATTATTACTAGGACAGGACTTGGAAAATTCTTGACTAGAAACCCTGTTGATTCCAAGATTATGCCAAGCACTTCTAGAGAAGATAGAATACCTGAAATACCAATCTTAAAGTGTCATAAATGTGGGAGCACCTCACATTTAGCCAAATCCTTTACATAGAAGTCAAAAATAAATGAATTCCAAGTCATTGAAGAGGTTCAGTGTACTGAAGAGAAAGAATAATCTGACCAGCATTCTGAAATATCTTATGACACACCAGTAGAGGACTTTCATATTGAAAATATCACATAATTCTTTGAAGTTGCTGAAGTATACACTAATTTACCACAATATAGTGAGGACTGATACACCTTGATTTATATCCAGGATTCCAGAATATGTAAAACCAAACTTGCTACAGGAAGATTTTCCACTTTTGGAGCATCTTGTATCACATAAATCTTGATTAATTATGTAGAAGCCCAAGCAATCTACACACAGGAGAATTTTTGACTTTTGTAGGGAAAGGACTATCATAAAAACATACTTTGAAAATGGAAAAATCATCTATTACCAATGGAAGGTGTGCAATTCAGTAGTGCCAGTAATAGTATGTAACCTTTGTGTATACTAGACACTAACTTGATAGTTCAACACCCAGCAGGAAGTATGATAATGAAAACTGTGATAGGAGTAATGGATAACTGTTCTTACCAGAATATCATTATTGAAAATGAATACTTGAACATTTATGGTATTAACAGCAATAACAATAAAGATATATATCTCACAATTGTAGAAAACAAAAGACAAAAATTCGCTTCTCCCAGTATTCCCAAACAAATATCAGTATTATCTTCAAGTAAAGATACACATAAATAATAATTTGTGTCAAATCAACTGAGTGAAGCACAAATTAATCCAGAATTATCATCAAAAATGAAGCAAGAGCCTATTAATGTGTTGTGTACATATGTGAATTTGTTTGCTCCAGACAATGAACCTTTAGGTGCAATTAGAGATCATTAAGTGGATATTACTCTTACTATTGATAGACCATACCCTCAAGTTCCCAGAGGTATAGCTTACCCAGAAGGCCCCAGATCTAGGGAATCTTTGGAAAAACACATCCAAGATTTACTACAACTTGCTTTACTAAGAAATGTAGGCCATAACAAAGAATATGAAGTCACATTTCCTCTTATTACTGCATGGAATAATGATAAATCATGGATGATTGGATATTTTAGAGCACTGAATACCTACACAGCTCCAGACAGGTATCCAATTAGTAGAATCTAAGAACCTTTGACCCGATTTTTTGAAGCCAAGTATATAAGCTCAATGGATTCATTGAAAGGTTTTAAAAAGAATGTCCTGAAACCAAAAGCAAAGAAATTACTTTAAGTTATCACTAACTGTGGTATTTATGGGTATCTTAGAATGTCTTTTGGTATCAAACATTCTCCTTCTCATTATCAAAGAATAATTAATACAATCTTTTCCAAAGAATTATCTAAAGTATGGCTTACCATTTTAATTGATTATATAATTACATGTTCAGACTTATGATCTTTGTACCATGAAAGACTTTCAAGAGTATTAGACAAAGTTGTATAATTGAATATGAATATTTCACTTAAATAATGCAATTTTGGCTTTGAAGAACTCAAAGAAATTGGAAACATTGTTTCTGGCTTAAGCTTTGTTATTAATAAAAACAAAGTGGCAGCAGTTTTACTTAATATGATAACCAAGAATAAGAAATGATGTCTTTTCTTGGATCTTCCAGTTATTACAGGAAGGACTTGAAATATTTTGCAACTCTATCTAAGTAACTCTATAGAATCTGTGATCAACGCGCAGTAATTGAGGGGACTCAAGAAAGAACTAGAGAATATGAGAAGATAAGAAAAGTGCTTAAAGAAGCACCTTTACTCCTCATTCCTGACTTGAATAGACCCTTCAAGCTTTAAATTAATATATGTGTAGATGGATTAGGCGCAGCCCTACACCAAGTCCAAATTAATTATTACAACCCAACAGAAGGAAAACTCTGTTTTATCTCAAGACAGATAAACCCAACAGAAGCCACATATTGTTCAATCCAAATTCTATGCTTATGTTTTGTATGGGCACTTGAGAAATTACATCATTATCTTGATGGAAGTGTTTTTGAAGTGATAACCGACTGTAATTCAGTAAAGTCCCTTCTGAAAATTAAAACACCCAGCAGACACATTGTGAGATGGCAAAGAGCCCTTCAATCATATAGAGGAAATATGACAATAGTTCATAAGGAAGGAGATATGCATAATAGCTCTGATGGACTCAGCAGGTGGGCACTAAAAATACACCTGATAACCCAGCTTATGTACCTCTAGAAGCAGAACCATAGATCCCAATTGAAGGAGTTAACATAACTGACATTTATACCAAATTCTTCAAATAAGTCAGAGAGTAATACAAGCAAGAAAAGAATTTCCATATCTCAACATCCTTCATGGATAAATAATTCAAAAACACAGGTTTGGTTAGTTCATTGGATGAAATAGAGCAAATTGTTTTATTCTTAAGGAAGGAAACACTTGTTTGATGGCATGATCTACCAAATAAATGAACATTATTGTGTGCTGAAATTATTCATTACATTTATTATCAATACTATTCTCCTTGAATGTCATGATAGCATCAATTCTGTACACCTATAATGGGACTGGACAATTTCAAAACATCACAAGCTTTGCATGGGGGCCATCTTGGAGAAAAGTAACCATTGAATATTGCCATACTTGTGACATATTCCAAAAATCCAACAGGACCACAGGAAATAAATTTGACTTATGATTCATATTCAAGAACCAAAATCCCCTTGGTAGTTGTTCACATGGGTTGGTCACAACACTACCTCCAAGAGGTGACCAGAGCTTTAATGCTGCCTTAGTCACTGTAGACACATATATAAATACTCTTTGTTCTTCCCATTTACAAAAGATGACACTGCTTTGGATGAAGCTCCCCTCCTATGGAATAGAGTTATTTGTCATACAGGGGTATTCAAGAATATTATAAATGACAGAGACCTCAAGTCCACAGATGCACTATGTACCAATCTTCACAGATTGTTTGGGACCAAGTTATCATTTTCCATAGCATACAACCCTCAAGCTGATGGGCTTCCAGATAGAATGATTCAAACTTGAGAATAAACGATGAGGAGGTTCTGTGCCTATGTTCTATAATTCCAAGATTCAGATGGGTTTACCCATTACTGGTTCAATTTAATACCTGCATTAGGACTGGCATATAAGACATATGTTCATTATTCCACTGGTGCACCTTGTTCTATGTTATGAAAGGGATGGAATCCAACACTCACAGCAGATACACTGAAGAGAAACTTGATTTACATTTATTCCACAGATTCCAGTTTCAATTTAATTATTTATGAAGTGGAACACCATGCAATAACAAGCATTAATGACACTTTTTAATCTTCAAAACTCAGATGGGACAAAAGTCATAAAGTACCAGACTTCAAACTAGGGAGTTTAATTCTAGTATACTCTTATGTAGGCCCCTTTGTTACTCTTTCCTGAAATGGAACCAATGCATTTCAAGTAGAATTGAGTAGTGAATTGGAAAACAAACTCCCCACATTTCTAGTAAGCCTGATTAAACCTTATCAACAATTTGATAAAGAATTTTGTCCTTATAGGAACCCCTTCAACTATAACACCAATGGAATTGAATGAAGATAAAAAGGGAAATAAATTCACTCAAGAAAAGAGACTTAGGGATAACAATAAAAGAGAATATCTTGTCAGATATAGAAGCCCATTACATGAACATGAATAGCTGGCAGAATGGGACATACCTGACTCAGATAAAACTTTGAGAAGATTTAGGAATTAAAGAAGTCCAAAAGCCTAAATATGACTAGAAATGTGCTTTAATTACTTGATATGGGTAATATAAAGAGGTTTTGAATTTAAAATTAACCCCCTTTGGGGCTCTTTACTTTTTAGACTCACTAATAAAGTTGCATTGAAACTTTTAATTCTTTGGTGAGGGGAATGTGAGCCTTGAGGTATATTTTACATACCCAAATAGGCCACAATTTATATAAAATAAAATTTGCACCATGAAGAAACCATGTGTAATGCATATAACCAAAACACATCATTTTTTATTTAAGAGAAGATGAACACCTTTTTTTTTGTACATGAATCCATGTATTTAATGCCAAATCTGGATTCTACTCCACAGTATACCTAGGGTATCTCCATAGGGTTAATAAGCTTAAATTAGCTCTATAAGGTGGTAATATGGAAAATACCATAAGACCACATCCTCAACACCACATGAACATTTTTTGGATGTTTTTTATTTTTATCAATTTCATGTCAAAATGATGGGAATGTGAGAAATCCCATATTGCATATACACTAAGAATAGTGTCATGCATGCTTTTGGCACTTGAAATTACTGTATTCTTACATACAGGTTTGATAAACCCATAGTGGATATCAATATTTAAGCCTGAACTACTATTTTTGATGTTAAAATAGCTAAGGGAATCAAAAGACATCAAAGAAAGCCAGGGTACCCAATTTCTGAGGCCTTGGAGGTGCGGCCAGCTCCACTATTTTGACATAGAAAGGAGGTAATGAGTAACTCTGACCAGTGTAACCATGTCCATTATTGATGATTTCCATGGATCAACCCAAAGAGAATAATTCAAGCCATTTTTTGACTAGTATCCATGAATATAACTCATCAGAACCAGCTTTAACTCTACTATTTGCTTTTCTATGTAGGAATGGGATATAAACCTCAAAAATTAATTAAAAATACAATTATTAATAAATGCTTCTGAAGCTTTCAGTAACAATTGATAAGGGTATATTTCAGATTAAAAACAAGAAATATTATGACTTAATATTTTAAATCCAAAGTTTCACATATACTTCATTTTTTATGATTTCACATGAAACACTGAATCTTTAGAAGTCAATATAAAATACAACCTTTAATGAAGCTTTGAAAAAAAATTGATAACTCTTGTAAAATCACTTTTATCTCTAAATGAAATAATATCTACCGTTTTTGCTCCTTTTTTTCTTAACCGTAAATGGCTTGGTAGTCATGTAATATGATTTAATGAATTAATTATGATACTTTCACATGACTACAAGTGATGTAATCATTCAAAAAATAGAGGTAAGACATCTCTCGCTCACCTTTTTTTAATTTTATTCCATGGAAATCCTCTTTGAGCTGTTGTAGACTTGAAAAAGGCCTACTCTTTCTTGTTTTTCCAATCATCATCTTATTATTCAATCTTCTCATTAGTAACAACAAGTAAGTATTAGTTAAAATCTTTCATTAAGTATTGTTATCTTTCAAAATTGATCATTGAGAATTGAAATTAAAGAAATTAACTATTTCCAATAGTGTTCAAATGCTATAAATCAATTTTGATCCTTTAAATCCCAAAATAATCTATCAAATCACTCTGCCAATTCTTATCAAGACATTTCTGGAGTATTAGTGAGTCTTATGATCAATCATTAAGGTTTTTCATTCAATAATTAATCATAATTGTTCTTGCAAAAGATAACTACCAATTGAAAGAATCTTATGCTATTGTAATAAGAAGTTTCATTAATAATACTTCCTGTAATTGGTTCTAGTAGACAATTCCTCCTTATTGATATAATCACTGGTAGTTGATTACAAGTAAAAGAAATCATTAAGAATTGATTTATTTATTTATTGGTTATATAAACCCTATCCATTAGATTCCATAAGAACAGTCATAGTACTCTTTATCAATAGTAATATTATCAATAATCACATAGGCAAAACGTACACTTATCAAGCTAAATACATTGGATGAAAAATTTCATGTTTTCTCATTTTTTTATGAACCACTTAATCTAACTCAATTATATCATAGTAATTTTTCTCATAAATTAATGAAAATAATTTCCATATAGCCCTTGAAAATGAAACCCAAGTTTTTACAATGTAACCTTGGCAGAACATTCTCTCAGCTTATTGGTATATTTTCATTAACCATAAAGCAATTTGGTTCTCCAAATTCAATAATTTCTAAAGCTTAGCTGAAAAAAAAGGTCTAGGTACATCATGTGTTCATTCTTTAAAGCTTATATATTTTTCCTGGAAAACACCTATTCTATCCCACAATGGGAACTGAATTAAAAATAAACTCCTGTTGCCTGCCCATTATTATTATTTCTGTTATAACTCAAAAATACAAAAGATTTAAATTAATATTTAAATATTCTTTATATTTTGGTAGCTAATTTTTGGGATATCTTTAAATAAATAAAATCCAAAAAAATCAGCTTATATATTCTTGAAAGGGGTACAAATTGTGCAAGGACATAGAACAATTTAAATAAAGGTAGAATTCATGGATTTATCATTTTAATAGTAATTGATCCCTTCTTTTAGGTATTTGACTCATTATTGAATCTTCTTTTATCTGAAATCAGAGGATAGAATAAACATAACTTGAAATAAACTAACATTAAACAAAATGGTAAGCTTAAAATTTTCTCAATTGATATTTTTTTAATCTGATTAATTTCCAAAGTACTCATAGCTCAAGTTAGCAATATTCATTTTTTATGAAAATCTTCTTTTCACAGTTAGTGGAAATCGTTATTTTTTGATGATTTTTTTATTATGGCTTGAAATAAATATTTTGATTTGAGAAAATTAAACTTATGAAAAGTATATTTTATTCGAAAATAGCCTCAAAGAGTAGTTGAAAGAAATTATCTATAGGAAACAAGTACTTGGTCTCACATATAAAAATATAAATACATAGCATTATTTAGGATATTCTCCTGTTATAATAGTACTAAATTCCATGTAGGATATTGTCATGTTATTTATCTCATCTCACCAATAATGAAAAATCTTCTTTTGAAATTCCCATATCTTAGCAAACTTTCTATAAGAATTAATAATTAAATTTAATATAGTGAAAATAAGATCAAAAAAATGATTCAGGGGCTTTTTTAGGAATCTTGGATGAAATATTTTCTATCACAAATCTATAATTCATTAAAGCTATATATAAATACTTATTGAAATAAATTACATGAATTTTTCTTGTCCAAAATGATAGCTTCAATACTATAAAGGAGTGCTAGCTTTAAAATTTTTGATGAACTACAAGATCTCAGGAATATTTTAGTTTTTCCCATTTGAAATTAGTAGTTAGGATTATTAGCCATTTCAAAATGAAGTTTTGAAAGGTATTCTCTAAGGGATGTTTTAAATTTCATAATATAACATCTGAAAATCTCATTCAAAAATTCCTTTATGAAGTAATATGTAAATATATCTTGTGATAAAATACTTCAAATAATTTTCTTTTTAATCTTGAAAGAAACAACAATCCTATAAACATAATCAGATGCAATAATTTTGCAAGCTTGATATTCTTAAGAATATCATATTATTGGTGATGAAAAATTCTGGTATGAATGATTATTTACTTTTATGGGATTATTGAAATTTTAAATATTAAATATATAGCAGCACCAATACTTAAAATAATGGGTGGTCTATACTTTGTTATATTTCAATTTATGCATTTTTTAGAAATTTTTCACATTCTTGTTCTAATGTGTCTCTTTTCCTTTTAAGAATATATGTACTCAAGACACAGGGAAGTACTTTAGGCTGTTCCCTGGTACTATTTCTTAAAAAATAAATAAATAATTACTGACACACTTTTCCTATAGTTTTTATTCCTACTTTATCTTTGGAATACAACAGATATATGATGAAAGAGTAACTATGTCATTGAAAAATTCTTATCGAATGAGATTTTTTTGAGATGATTTTGACTTTATTATTTACACTTTCATCATCAATTCTTCACAAACTCTTTTCAAATAAGAGTTTGAGGAAGGTTCTACCTTTATATTTGTTTTAAGAGTTAAAATTTGATCGAAATCAAAAAAATCTTATTTATTCCAATTTTGTCTTGATTTAAAATGAATTGGGCTAGAAAGGATTTTTCCTTGTTTTTTATTTCAGGTTAAAGATCTTGGGATCAATTTTTTTCACATCATAAACCAATAAGAAAATAATTTTAGTATCCAATATTGCATTGAATAATCTAGAAAAAGTAATAATCTGAATATGTTAAATAAAAACTCAAATCATGTTATATATTGAAGTTTTTAAAGCAATATCAATTTTTAAGTGAACTATGTGTTATTCTCCTCTTACTTATTCATTTGAAAAAGGAATCTCAAATATGTACTGTGAGCCTGTGAGGTATGTATTACATACCCATAAGGCCACAAATAGTATTTCATAAATTTGATTCAGTAATAAATTGACTTTTAAAATTATTTCAAACCAAAAAATAATGAAAAATGACTTTAACTCTATTTTGGATAAACGGAGTTATAATCATTATGTCAATTTTCAATTCTACACCAAAAAGAACCTAGGGTTGACTCATAGCGTGTTTAACCCAAAACAAAATTGATATAAATTGAAAATTGTCAATTATAAACTTGATTAAAAAGTTTTATCAGGATTTCAAATTATTATTAAGCTGAGGTGTTGTTTATATTTACTTAATTGGCTAAGAATTTTCCATACTGGCTGTAAATTATGCATGGGCTTGAATGAAATTGGGTAAAATAAATTGGAAAAATGAATGAAAAAGGTGGGACAAAGGGAAAAATGGGAAAAAATGCCAGAGTACCAAATTTTTGGGATCTGAAGAAGCCGAAATAAGATTTTCCTCCTGTATTGAATTATTTCAAACCTTAATTAAGAATTAATATTGGACTTTAATTGAACACAATAATTAGAATTCTAAACTCAAAAAAAATTAAAATAAGTAAAAATACTATAAAAAGGCATGAAATTCTTCATTATCTCAGAAACCAATTTGTAAAAATATAACATGAACTAAACTGTTGGATCCCCATCATAAAATACATATATGACTTTTTTGTCATATCTGTGAACACAATACTTACTTAGATACCTGGATCTATGCACTTGTATGATCAGTGCATATATTCATGGTTTTTAGCTAATATATTTTTAAATAATCAGGATAAAGACTTGATCAAAAATCAAATTTGCCACAAGATACCTCTAAGAGTAAATACATAAGCTTTGTCTGGAAAGCTAAAACAAGGTTAATAATAACATAGAGAAACTAGTCAAAATAACAATACCAGTTGGCCACTTGACATTTAACGGGTCCAAGCTTAAGCCAGCCTAATTATTTCTATTTCACTAGCTCATACATGAATAATGACATAATTTTTATCATGATATTCAAAGGATTACCCTATGAAATAATAATTTGTAATCTAAAATAGAAAGTTTCAACAGAAAAGATGGATAATAATAAATATCATCAAGAAATGAGTTTTGGTTATGGAAGTAAATCCTCTGTGAATCTTGGTAGGAACATGCAAAGCTATTGAAATTTACATTTTTAATCGCATTTTCTTTAAAAACTCAAGGCTTACTAAATATTTAAGCTCAGGCTTAAGAATTATTGTCTTTGATCTTTAACTGTCATTATCTTTTAATCTTAACAGTTGAATATGAGATAAAACTTGTGAGTATTTTTATTCTATAATTAAGACTTCCTTAATTCAAAAAAATAATTCATATTCCAAGTGCATCATTTCATAAAATTAGAGCTTCAGTGATAACTCTAAAATATGGCATAATGATGAGATGAAAAGGTTCAATAATGATGTAAACATCACCAAACCTTTTAATATTGATCAATTCTCATGGATATAATCAGTAGACATCTACTAGAATGAAGGCCCTTATTCCTCTTATTCCCCCTAAGGCACATCAAATTTAATAAAATATTAAATAAAAAGTAATATATTTTTTACATAACTCTTATATTATAATATGTCAAATTCTTATCTTGTAGTAATAACTGGCTTTTAAAACATTACATCAATATTTCATTTTTACTTGTTAGATTCTCTTAATTTTTTTAAATCTTGATAAAAATTTAAAAAATTATATTTCTCTCTATTTGTTATTTTAAATACATTTTAAAAAGGTTGTTATTACCTTCTTAGGTGTGAAATTAATCAAAATTATTACATCAAGTGTTAAAAGTAGGTTGTTTTCTACTATTATGATATTTCTTTTCCATTATCATTCTTTAATAATTCTTTTATTAATGTGATTAGTATTTATATAAAACTTTAGCTTTGATATCAGTAATATTACTGTTATGAATTGTTCTTTATTGTTAAATAAAGGTTTTCATGAATTTATTATTTTTTTGTAAAAATAATAAATTGCCATGGATAAGTAAATTTATTAGATATTTATATCTTTATTTTATTCCTCATAAATAATGGAAATATATTATGCACCAATTATAATAATATGTCATTATTATAATTATTTCAATCTTATTATTCATTTCTAGTAGGACCTTCAAAGTACAATAAGTAAAATATTAGTAATTTGTACTTTTTGTTTTGTGGCAGAACCTTACATATGGGAGCCTAGCCATTATATTTACTTAAAACCCTTATGAAAATATTCAAACTGGGATCATACAATCAGAAATTATATATAAAATCATAAATTAGATGATAACTCCATATTTATTGAATTTGAAAAACTATTGAGCTATTTTTAAGGTAATTGTATTGTCTTACACATGGCTTTTCTCTTCACTATACTTGAAAGACCTTTCTTTTAGTAACTCATATAATCTGATAGGATATTGATATGATTAAGACATGAATATATATTATAATCAGATGAAACAATTATATTATCATTATTTGTTCAAAAAATAAAAATAAATAAATAAATAAAAAAACAACAAACAAAGGAAAATTATTTTATTCCTTTTTTTACATATTTCTCTTACATAAAAAGGATAAAAAACATTTTTTTATGTATAAATTGCCATATTTTTGTAAAAAATACTAATACATATTTGTCGTTTTAGTGTTTGAAGATGACCCAATAGAGTACAACCAAACCACTGTTGAAATATTGGTGAAAAAAATTGTCAAAGTTCTCCAACACTAATAAGTATCAACAAAAAGAAAACCCAAGAAATTGTATTTTCTAGGACCCACTGTTCAGGACTCTGAAGGTGAGTAGCTTTTTTAAGAATTCCATATAAAGAAATCTTTTATGATTTTTGTCTAATTTATTTTTCTTATCTCTTTATTTCTTAGTTTTATTACTAGAAGAGATTCCTAATACTTCATCCAATCAGACAGAGGTGGACTCAGAAGTAGAAATGATCCCACAAAAGGGAAAATAAAGAGCAAAATCCCTAGGGTAACAGAATTCACACAAGGAAGTGCCATATCCCAAAGGCAAGTCCTTGAAATACCCATTATTTCTGATCCAGAATGAGAGCTAAGTATTAGTCATTCAAAAGGAAATAAATCATATTCAGAATTCTCAAATATAAATATACATGAGCCAGTACAAATAGTCCTACACACTCTATAAAGACAAGGAATGGGTAATGTTGCGCCAAATCCTCGGAGGAGTGATGAACTCCTGGAACATCCTTAAGAAATTTATTAATGAGGTGGAAATATTGAAATACTGCAATGGATGGAATCCACTATTATCCAAACCTCAAATGAAGAATATAAAGGAATGGAATAACAAAAAGAGGGAGGCAAGCAAGGAAGAAGCCCTAGTAGCTCTTACCAACAAGCCTCAAGCCAACCAACCTCTGAAAGAATAAAAAAAGAACAAGAGAAATAATTGGAGGAACCCATATTCCCCAAGTTACAGGATCCCAAGAATCCAAAAATATTCCATGGAAAATTTTTTCAACATGGCAGTAATCTTGATGGAATGCAAAGACAAAGAGGAGAAAAGAAAAAGACAACCATATTTTTGAAAGAAATAATTTTGGCTCCTGATTTTGTAAATACGTTATCAGAAATTGAAAATAGGATCTTTCCTCTAAAAGGAATTAAAAATCATTTATTTTCATTGAAAGAAATGAGCAGAATTATATTTTATTTATCTGTGGGTGTTGTACAGAATGACAAAGAAATAGATAATATCAAATTTATGGTTGAAAATGATAAATCAAAAACTTTAATTGACAATACTCAAAATTTAATACAATAACAATAATATTTGTATAACTAAATCAAAGATATAAAAGAAAATAGTTTAGGAATAAATTATGACCAAAGTATTGACAATTAAATAGAAAAATTAAACAAATTTTCTATTTCTATTGAAAAATTCAAATAGAAGACTTCATCACATCAAACGTTTTTTCTGAAACATGTAGAGAAAAGCTATTAAGCAAGAACAACTCTTAAATATTCTATTCAAAGTGGAATAAGACTCATTACTTAGAAAATCAATGAAATAGATGAGGTTAACTTGAGTATTCCAAAGTTATAAACCCCATTTTGCTATATAAGAAGGCCTGTTAAGCCAACAGAGGAAATAGCCTAGCCTTTTTGAACAAATCTTAGTCATCAAGGCAATAATAAAGTCTTAATAAAAGAAGCACCTCAACTTAAATAATGGCCAACATTCACAGGTGAAGGTTAATATGACCACATGTCAATTATTCAAACAATTTATATGCTGCAAGAATATTATGCCATTCCAGATAAATTAATCACTGCAACATTTATCAATTATTTGGAAAATCTGCTAAAATATTGTATTATGGAATAAGACAGGAAAATGGAGGAAACATTTGGTGCTGGTGGAAAAATTAAATAATCACCAAGTGGGAAAATGTTGCTTGGAGGTATAAAATAGAGAATTTATTTGAAAATTTATTCTTTTGCTGAGAAAAAGACAAAACTTTAGCTTTGTTCTTAGAAAAAGTTGAAACATGCAATACATTATAGCAAGAAATGTCACAAAAAAGGGTACACATGAAAATACTCAAAAAATGTGGAGAAGAATTTGGACATTCCCCAAGAAGGGGGTGCGTAGAATCAAGCTCCACAGAATAGTACATTAATTCCTTAGAATAAATTGTGACAACAACAACATTTGGCAAAACATGGAAGAAGTTGTACATAAAAAGTCAAAATAAACCACTTATCAAAAAACATAAAGAAAAAGAACCCTTTAAGCACTTCAGAACTAATGATGAATTAAAGGTCCATAAATGTGGTGGTATTGGTCACTTAGCCAATGATTGCCTTAAAAATGAAAAAAAAAACAATGAAATTGTGAAAACAGAAGACCACAATGACAAACGAGAATCTGATTATGACAGAGAAAACATTGTTCAAGACTTTTGAGAGTGATGAAAAAAATATAATTAATTCCCAAATAAATGATATTTATTCAATCTATAAAATACTAGATGTGAACTTCAATTTACCACAAATTGGAAAACCTGATACATGCCTTACAAATATACAAGATTCCAAACTGCATGGAACCAAACCTTGAAAAGGAATGGGTTATATTGCTGGGGAACCAAGTATAAGTATTTTTATGATAAAAAATCAAGAGGAAAAGGAAATTTTTAAACAGGAGCATACTGTACTTTTGTTGGAAATAATCATCTACAAACACTTATACTGGATTGGGAAGACAAACGTATACCAATACAATGGGTCAAATTTAGTAGTTCAAGCAAAATCCCTAAACCCCTTGGAATTATTGATTTAAGATTAATTTTCCCACATCCATCTCAATGTATAGGAATAAAGTTGGGGTTTTTAGTAATGAAACATTTTACCAATAACCATTGAATACTTGGAAAATATCACTTATCAACTTATGGCGTAGATGTCTCCAGCCATAAATATAGGTTCTTTTCCATAAAGCACAATAAAAGGCAAAAAGTTTGATTTCTTATATAATTAGAGAAAAGCTACTGTTATGAAAAATGAAGAAAAAAGTGCATAAAAACACTTATCCATAAGTGAACAACTGAAAAAGGCAGAATTCAATAAAGAATTAACAGAAAAATGAAATAAAAGTTAATTTATCTCTTATTGTCACAGGGGCTCTTCGAAGTGAAGAGGGCCTGGCACTCAGTAAACGTGGACTCACTTATGGAGGGCTCAAAGATATGGTAAGAAGGAGTACACTGAAGAGTGTTAAAGATAAATTGCTAAAAGAATAAATATAAGAAAAGCAGCAACAAGAGTAAGAGTAAGAAATAGAAGAGCCAACCACAAACAAGTCCAAGTCCACTGTTTCAACCTGTCAGAATGGAAAGAGAAGGGTTAATAAGGATATGGCCACCCAACTCATACTGTACAGGTGAAGAGAGAAAAGACAAAGACTAACTTAAAATTAAATAATTATAATACCCAATTATAAGGATAAGAATAAATAACTAAATTAATTAACTGGGGAAAGTTCCCAGGGGGGAAAGAGGGGCTGGTATATGTGAGAATCATCAGCCCTGATCCAGAGGAAGAATTTTCATGAGAATAATTGATGATTGAATTGAGTCTGGCCAATACAGGTCCTGTACAGCTGTACAGAACCTGTACAAGAGGTGTGGTGTATTTGAGTGATCATGCAGTTCCATATTGGTGTATTGAAACTGTATTGGGTGAATCCAACCTGTACAGGTATTGACAGGCTGTATTGATGTACCAAGCTGTATGCATGTTTCAGAATGAAGATTTCTGAAGCTGAATGCTGATGCAGATACTGGATTTGCTGATTTGGGGCGTTTGAGTGGGTGTATGAATGAATACCCTTACCCCTGATGGATGGTTGTTACAGTATCCCCCTCTTGAAACTGGTGGGCTCCTGAACACCATAATACCCTGCCACTGTTGAGTGGCATCTCATTATCCCCACATTTTTTCAAAAAAATTCTTTTTTTTTTTTAATTTTCTTTCCTCTTGACCATTATCCTGAAAATCCTTCATTACTCCTTCCCTGTTAAAATCAATTGATTTCCCCCTTTTCTAAGTTTGAGTAAGTATTCCACTTCAAAATTAGGCATTTCTTGTCTTCTGATTCAATCATCCATGCCCTTGGGATGTGGCCTTGGGATATATCCCAGAATAAGGACCACTGAGCTCTTGTGCTCAAAAAATGATGCCCAATGAGTATATGAAGTGTACTCATTGGGCAAGGCTTAATCCATTGAAAAATTGAAAAAATTCCTCCAAGGGTCTTGTCCCCATTACCCATGGAAATGGCCTCAACAGCCCTCCAAAATGTTTTGGGCTGTGGCCTTTACCCTGATTATTCTTGATATATCTTGATTTTTTGAGGCCTTTTGGCCTTTTTGGGTGTTTTGGTGAATTTAGCCATTTTTATGATTTTTGGCCATAATTGGCGTTTTGGGGTCCTACGGTCCGTGGGGGTTAATTGAGGCCCCAAGGACCAAAATGGAGCCCCTGGGCCCAAATTTTCTGGGGACCCAGGGTGACCAAGGGGCCCAGAAATGGCCCAAGCATAAAAGTTCACCATACATGGCCTGGACCCATTAATGGGGTCCAGGACCATCAACATCCTGGCCTCCCCAAAGTTGCAGGGGAGGCCCTGGGTGATGAGTTCAGCCCCAAAGGGGTATGAACCTTCACCATAGAGGCTTTGAGGGGGGGCATAATTGAGTTATGGCCCCATTTCCTTGAGGTCAAATTCTTTTAACTTGATATGGAGTGGATTGATTCTGACGTCTTGAATCTTCTGCTTGCATATTCTTCAGTTATGAGTTCCACACTGACTTAACTCACTGAATCTTCTCCTTCTGCACCGCCACCGTCTGTTCTTCATGGTTCTGGCGTCTTCAGTCGATTGTCCTCCCTTTCCATGGCATCTTCTGGCCATTTTGATCCTTCCCAAACATATGATGGGTTCAGAGCAGTTGAAGTTCTTGATCCTGCCTGTACTGAGTGTTTGGCCAAGGGAAAGGATTGCTTTCAACATTAAAATCCTCGATCATCAAAATGCCATTTTTGTTTTGTTGGGAAGAAGCCATGCCGCCGTACCGGATCAACTTTGTCCCAGGTCAGGAGACACTTATGGAGCAGGAAAGATGGGCCTTATGGGCAGGAATTCCCCATTCTTGGGGAGCCTACCCCTGATGCCACTTCTGGATTTTCTCAATGTGAGTGATTTGCATATTTTGGTTGAATTGGTGCTGATATTTTGGTGTAGTGACTGGTTCCAGGCAGAGGGATGTGGCCAGATGGACTAATGCTGGAGGGTCCATTCCAATCGGTGGTAGGCCCATCCACTACAGCTCAGAAATTCCAATTTCAAGGACCAATGCTGATGGAGTGGTGAAAGTAGTGAAGAAGCTAAGAAGAATTGTTGATTCCCCATCAGATCCAGATGCTGAAGGAAGTGATGAGTTGGATGGTGAAGAAGTTCAAGTTATTCCTCATTCCATTGGCCATCCATCCAGCAATTCCTTTTCTCAACCTCTTGCCAACACCAGATTCCAAAGTCAAGTCATTCCCAGTACTCCAAGAACCTTCCAACCAATGCTTGCCTCCATTCCTACAGCCCTTCCTCCTCCTTCACCAACTACTTCCCACACCACCAGGCCTGCCTTGAATCCAGCAGTAAGACCATCCCCAGTTCAACAGCCCAGGAACTCACCCATAAACACCTCCCATCAACTCCAACCTGTGGCCAGCTCCAGCAGAAGAAGAGATGGATTGTCCCCTCTGCCGTTTCCTGCCACTCAAGTTTTTCAAAGAAGAGAACGTTGGCCTATCTGGGTTACCAGAGAAGATCCCAACGCAGCTAGTGAAAGTCAAGATGCTGTGGCCAGATTGTTCAGGAGGGTTGATAGGAATAGCAGAGAGGTGATTATGTATGCCAATGACAGGACTATCCCAGGTACTGCTTCTGAAGAGATGGCTGCAAAATTTGCCTGGTATGAAGATGAGTTGATAAATGATTTCCAGAGAACTTTTGATGATTTGGGTAGAGATAACTAGTTTCCTTCTCCTTGTTTGTGTTTGGTTTGCCTTCTATCCCCACTCTTATAAATACTAAAAAATGAAAAAAAAAATGGAACCTCCCAATACATGATTTGGGAGGGGATGCTGCTGCTTTAAGAAATAAAAGAAAGAAAATTATACAAGTAAATAAAGAAAGAAAAATAAAGAATAAGAGAAAATGAGAGTAAAGAAAGCAATAAAGAAAAATCCTGATGGTTGGTCCTTCTTGTAGTGAGTTGCTTGATTCTGGCCAAAAAGTGTCTGAAAATGAAAACCAAGCATTTGATTCTCACAGAGTGCCCAAGGTAAAGTTTTACAAGAAGTAGAACCCTCAGGGATGCATACCAGGAGATGGAACTTACTTTCATAACTTCCACTCCCCACCAAGCACCATAAAATTGAAAAGATTGCCATAAATGACTTCTGAGATGAATTGCCATAAATGACTTCTGAAAAGAATTGCCGTAAATGACTTGAAGTAATTAATGTCTTGAATTATGATGATTGGCATAAATTGAAATGATAAATGAAAAGAAAGAAAAGAAAACAAAGAAAGGAATATTTGGCCATATCTTGATAAGGTCCAAATCGGGGGGTATTGGTGTTGTATGCTTCCTGAACCTTTCCAAAGAATTGACAAGTTCTCACAAAGTGGCCAAGGTGATGCTTACAGCAACATATGGGTAGAATACCCCCTTAAAGGTGCATGCCAGGAGAGGAACTTACTTTCATAACTTCTTCTCCCCACCAAGCACCATAAATCAAACTCTTGAGGTATTTGGACCAGGCTTGTCTGGATACAATGAGTGGAAGTCCTTGACAAGATCTGGTGATTTGGTAAGGTTTGAAGCTGGTTCCCAAGTGGTTCTTTCTGGGTCTTCACTGAATCCTTTCCACTCTACAAGGTACCATAATTTACCTCTTTTGATTTTTGAGTCCAGAACCTGAGCCACTTCCCATTCTTCTTGCTGCTCCACTAAAACTGGTGGTGGTGGCAATTGATGACGATTTGGGATAGTTGAATGCTTGACTGGTTCTAATAAGGACACATGGAATCCAGGGTGAACTGTCTTCCATTGCTGAGGCAACTTGAGGTGATATGCATGACTGCCAATCTTCTTCAGAACTTCAAAAGGTCCCAACCATCTTTCTGATAATTTCTTGGTGGGTCTTGTTGTCTTGATGTTCTTGTAAGCTAGCCATACTTTGTCCCCAGGTTGGAAATCAGGTGGAATTGCTCTATATCTATCTGCATACTTCTTGAATCTCCTTATTGCTGACTCTAATTCTTCTTTGACAACTTGCTGTACTGATTGGAGTTTTGTTGATAACTTTCCAGCAGGTGAGTCTTGAGAAATATGGATTGAGTCAAAGCTGGGATTTCTTCCATAAATGGTGAAAAAAGGTGATTGCTTGGTTGATGAATGTTCTTCATTATTATAGGCAAATTCAGCCAGAGGGAGCCAGGTGTACCAGTCATCTTGATGATAGCTGACATACATCCGAAGGTACTGTTCTAGTATCTGATTTACCCTCTCTGTCTGTCCATCTGTTTCAGGGTGAAAGGCAGTTGAAAGATCTCTTGATATCTTGAGCTGCTGACACAATTGAGTCCAAAATGATGAAACAAATAAGGATCCTCTATCACTGACAATACTGACTGGAAGTCCATGCTTGGAAAATACATGACTAATGAAGATTTGAGCTAAATCCAGAGCAGTGATTGTGCCATAAGTTGGAATGAAGATTGCCATTTTTGAGAATCTGTCCACAACTACTAAAATTGAATCAAAGTTGTTTGACAGTGGCAATTGAGTGATGAAGTCCATTGATAATGAATTCCAAGGACCAGACGGAATTGAAAGAGGCTTGAGTAATCCAAACTTCTTGTGATGAATGTTCTTGTTTCTTGAACATTGCTGACATGAGGACACATAGTCCTTGATGAATTGATTCATGCCAGCCCAATAAAAATCCCTCTTGATGAGCTTGAGGGTCTTCTCCTGGCCAGGATGGCCAGCCAATGGTGAGTCATGACGCTTTTGAAGAATATTGAGTTGAAGTTCTTCATTGCTTCGGATTACCACTCTATCTTTGAATAATAATAACTTGGCTTGAGGTTCAAGAGAATAATCTGGAACTGATTCACCTCTTGCTAGTTGCTTGAGTATTTCTTTATAGTCTTTGTCTTGCCATACTTCTTTTTGAATCTTGTCCACTAAATCTGAGAAAATTTCCACTTTGATTGAGAAGAATCTTGACTCTTGAATTCCATCTTGCTTAAGTACTTGATGAAAATTATGAGGATTCTTACTGATGAAGTCCACCCCCCTCTCTAGGTACACGTCGTCCCGACGTGACAAGGCATCTGGTAAAGTGGCCAGCCTGCCTGGGCGGTAAGTGATAGTGAAATAAAATTCTGAGAGAAATTCAGCCCAACGGGCCTGACGACGAGTAAGAACTTTGGAAGACATGAAATACTGCAAGGAAGAGTGGTATGTCAAGACCTCAAAAGGATTGGAAAGAGAAAGAAGAAATGCCCTCCAGCGCTTGAGAGCCCAAACTATGCCAAGGAGTTCCTTGTCATGAATTTCATAGTTGAGTTCAGCTGGTAAGAGCTTGCAATTATCAAATGCAATGGGATGCTTTCCAGAGTCATTCACCTGACTCAGTACGGCCCCCAATGCATAATCAGAAGCACCAGTCTCTACAATAGTAGGTAGAGATGGATTGAAATGGGATAAGATAGGAGCAGAGGTGAAAGCTTCTTTGAGTGCTTGAAACTGACTAAGAGCTTCCTCATTGAAGATGAAAGGAGAATCTTTTTTGAAAAGGGAAGTGAGAGAAGTGATTTTTTTGGAATAATTTTTAATGAAACGCCGATAAAAATTGGCAAAGCCAAGAAAGGATTGAAGAGCCTTGATGTTTTTGGGCTGAGGCCAATTGAGGATTTGCTGAACTTTTGAAGAATCCATCTTGAGGCCATCACTTGAAACAAAATAGCCCAAGTATTCCACACTTGAGGCGTGGAATACACACTTGGAGGCTTTGGCAAACAGATTATTGTCCCTCAGTCTTTGGAGGACAGAGGCCACATGTTTGACATGTTCCTCCTCAGAACTGGAAAATACCATAATATCATCTAGATAAACCACAACAAACACATCCAAAAAATCTGCAAAGATATCATTTACTAGATTTTGGAAAGAAGCAGGAGCATTGGTCAAACCAAATGGCATGACCAAATACTCATAACTGCCATATTTGGTTCTAAAGGCAGTTAAGTGCTCATCCCCCTCTTTGATTCTCAGAAGGTTATATGCACCACGCAAATCTATCTTGGAGAAGATAGTGGAACCATTGAATACGGTGAGAAGCTGGTTCATAGGAGGAACAGGGTATCTGTTCTTCCTAGTGACAGCATTGAGTTTGCGGTAGTCAACACACAAACGAAGACCTCCATCCTTTTTCTTGACAAAAAGGACAGGTGCTCCTGTTGAAGAGGAGCTTGGTCTAATTAAACCTTTCTCTACATTCTCTGAAATGTAGGCCCGCAGTGTTTCTGACTCTTGATTTGATAATGAGTAGATAACACCAATTGGAGGTAGAAGACCCTCCAATTCGATATGGTGATCACAGGCGCGGTGTGGAGGAAGTTTCTCTGCTTTCACCTTGGAGAATACCTCCAAATATTGGTGATAAGCAGGAGGAACAACCTTCAACACAGTTTCAATTTCTTCTGGCTCTTCCTCCTCATCCCACTGCTCCTCCAGGGATGTATGAAAAGATAAGGGAGGAAGGTCCATATCCCCTTGAAAGAGATGAAGTGAAGATATGGCAACATCTTCTCCAACATCCTTTATCTCTTTGAAGACTTCATCTCTTGATAGAAGTAATGACTGAGAGGGAATAATGGAAGGGATATGGACAGAAGAAGGAAGGGAAGGTGTCTTAAGTTCACCGACCAGAGCAATACTGTTGACAGCAGTGGCTAAGTCATTACTAGCAGAAGGAATAATACCACTAGAATCCTTATGATTATAATCATAGGTGATCAATCCATTTTTCCAATCAATAATGGGATTAAAATGGTAAAGTAAATCATAGCCCAATATCAGGTCTTCTCCCTTGGGTGAATCTATGATAAAGAAGTCCCATTCAAAGCTTGGGAAGGAAGGAAAGTCAACTACTCACTTGGTATAATGGGTGATGAACAAGGCAGGGGATTCGTTAGAATCCAAAATGAAAAGAGGAATCTTTTCAGGGAGCTCTGACAGAGTCAATGAGTACTTGAGAACAAAATTCTTTGCAATAAAAGAGTTTGTAGCACCAGAATCAATGAGAATACTATAAAAAATATCAGAGACAGAAGAGAAAATAAGAAATTTTAAAGATTTCTTGACACTAGTATTCAGAGTGCACAATTTTTCTCTTGAAGGAAATAAGTGAGAACCATTGAAAACATCATGATTCCCACTCAGGCTTTTCCCTGCTTGCTAGGGAAGCCTCTTGATGATGACCCAGGCTTGTTCTGAGGTCTCTTGAAGCATTTTTCAATTGGGTGCTTTCCACCACAATAAGTACACAACCCCTCTTTAATCCTCCTCTCCTTTTCAGAACCAATTAATTTATTTTCCTTATTGAGGAGAGCAGCATGGGGTTTGTCCTTTGAAGATTGAAATTTCTTGCCCTTCTTGTTCTTCTTCTGGTGAGACCTCTTTTGTCAGCCTGTGACTCAAAACCAGAGCACAAGCATGACAGCCAAAATACCATAAACCAATGGTATAGCCAAAATACCACCAAAACATGGAGCTGAGACAAATTAGCTCAAAAGGTATCAAAAGAAAGAGGAAACTCACCTATTCCTGAAAATATAAGTCCCATCACCATAGGACAAGAAATAACAAAGTTATTCCTGCTCAAAGTTAGTGCTGAGCATAAACCTTAATTTTCACCTCTCATCTAAAATCTAGAAGGAGAGGCTTAACCCCATCAAATTGGTACTCAAGATGAAGCTCTAAGCCAGGGCTATCCAATGGTATCAGCCAAACTGAGCTAGCACCAGTATTACTTGAGTTATGGTCAAATTCAGACCAAATAAGGGTGAACAAAACATTCACCTCTCATCTAGCTTTTACAGTTTTAGTGTGAGATACCTGAAGTGGGGTCTTTTTGGAAAGAGCACAATCAGGGCTATCTGATGGTTCCATCCATTTCCTCATAACTCAACTACAACAGAAGTTATTGGCCAAACAAGCTTAATACAGCTTTTGACCAGACCACGCCAATGTACAAAAATACTTGTACATGGGATAACTTTGTCATATTTAATGATAACCATGTCAAGTTGGGTACCATTGTGTAGAGCGCATACAGAGCTATTCAATGAACCAACTATGAGCTTGATATCTCAAAAACTGACAGAGTTATGACCATTTTAAGGTCAAACTCCCACCTGCTGTCAGATACAGCCTTACCATGGGATAATATCCCATAACCATGAATATGAGGTGTCAAATAGACAAAGAAGCATGTTTTTACTTCAATACCTCATATGTCAGTCAATACTGGGGTCCCATACAGTTTCTGTACAGCATTCTACGCCTCATACACGTCAGAATCAGGCTGTGAGGTCCCCAGATGAAAATTTTCACCCTGTATTGGTGAAAACCGCCCAGATGTGGTTTCAAAACCACATCTGAGCCCTATACAGGGTATACAGGCTGTTTGCAAACCACAAGCCTGTCATAGAGAGTGAAAAATCTTCACTTCCTCTACGTGGAAAGGTCTAGCAGCCTTTCCACCTCAATTTCAGGATAAAAGGAGGGCTTTTCACAGCCAAAAACCTTTCCTCATCCTGCTCTTGAATAACCTACGTAGTAAACTGTCAAAAACAGTTTTACTCTTGGTTAAATAATCAGGTATAATTATAATATTTAATTATTGTAATCCAACAGATAAAGCCTGCACCCAGGGTTCTCAATAGCGCTCACCACCACTATTTCTCAATAGTAGAACCCTTTTATCTTATTATAAACCTTTATAAATCTTTTTTAAATCATTTTCTGTCGTGTCACATACACAGTTAAAGTTGTAATTAGCCTAGTTATACCTTTATCATAGTATCATCCTGACATCTTTGAAGATGAGTTTTGAGGAGGCCTAGATTGATTGGATCCAATGACTGGAGGCTTCTTCTCTTGATTGCCACCCTTTTCTTTTTGCCTCTCATGATATCTTGTGTCTAATTCTAAGGTGACATCCATAAGTTCTTGAAGAGTATCAAAAGTTCCAGGGTGAGAAGCCAACTGATCCAATAATCTTGATGCCAATCCTCTTCTGTAAACATGGATATAAGCTCTTTCCCCCCAATCTCCAATTCTTGACATTAAGCTTCTGAAATCTGCAATGTACAAGGAAACATGACCACTTTCCTTCATCCTCAAATTGTCCAACTCTTGTTCAGCTTTCCTGACTTCATTGGGATCACCAAACAGAGTGAATAATTGAGATTCAAATAATGGCCAATTATTGAGGAGGTAGGAAGGGTCTTCATTGGAAATATTCGAGAGATAGGGTTCAATCCACTTTCCAGCTCTACCAGTGAGAAAAGAAGTTGAGTAAAGAACTTTCTTCCAGTCAGAGAAGAAATTTGCTGGATCATTATGGAAGATTAATTGACAGGATTGGATAAATCCTCTCAATTTATAAGCTTGAGTACCATCAAAAGAATCAGGTGCCTTCATGGATGGAGTCTTGAAAGCAGGGGCTTTGGAATTGTCCCTGGGAGCAACTGCTTGAGTGAGTTGCCCCATGAATTGAGTGATCTGCTCCATCCTCTTGAGGAGACTTGGATCAGTTTGAGAGACAAGAGGTTGACTAGAAAGGGCTAGATTAGAACCCTGAGGCACCTCTGGAGCATTTGCCAAGGCATCTGCCACTTCAGTTTCCCCAGAATCTTCCTCTTCCACAGACTCTTCCCCCTCTTCATCTTCAACTTCCCCTTGTCTTGCTCTTGCACCTTCAGACATGCCAGGGTAGCCACCCAAAAGTCCAGAGAAAGATCTTGATCTTCTAGATTTCATTCCACCTCTTCTTGAGGGTTCTGCTCCTTCCATTGGTGGTCCTCTGTCCAAATTTGCACTCAGTTGATGAACTGATGGTGTGCGGTCAAGAGGTGTAAGGTTTGACTATGAAACAATAAGTAAAAAATTACTAATTTATTACTTATTGTACTCTGAATGTCCTTATAATTAAAGTAAATAAGATTAAAATAATAATAATAATAAAGAAATATTATTATTGTGGCTTAAAAATATTATATTATTAAATAAATATAATAATATAAATTAATATTATATGAAATTATAATATTATAAATAATATATTAATATAAAATAATTAATATATTATAAAGCTCTTTATTATTGTTACCAACAAATAATAAAGGCGTAAAAAACTGTTTTTTATAAATAAAAAACAATTAATAACAATAATATTACTAATATTAAAGTTATATATTAATATAAATACTATTTATATTAATTAAGAATTATTAAGAGTAATAATAAGAGAGAAATTATTATAATAAGATGAAATAACCTACTTTTAACACTTAAAATAATAATTTTGAGATATTTTACGCCAAAAGAATATAATACAACTTTTTCAAATTGTATTTACAATAAAAATAAAGAAAATTACTAAATTTCTTGATTTTACATGGAAATGAGTTTTTAGAGAGATTTTTAACAAAAACAATTAAATAAATGATTTAATCACGTCAAAATAGATGATTATAGCAAGGTGGTCTTTGGTCTTTAATAATATAACAGCTTTATATATAAAGAATAAAGAAATTACCTTTGATTTAATTGATTTAATGTTTTTGATGCGTCTGAGGGGAAAATAGAGTAAAAAGAGCTCTATTTATAGTAAATACCTCCCTCCTAGAGTCCAACAGGCTTCTAGTAGACGTGTACTGATCATATCCACTGGAATTGATCAATATTTTAAGGTTTGAGGGTGATTACATCATGATCAAACCATATTACATCATTATTACACCATTATTTAGAGTTATCACTATAACTCTAAGTTTGATGACATCAGAGGCTTGGCAGAACCCCAAATTTCGTGGATTTTATTAGTTTTAATCATAAACTAATAGTATTCACCAATTTTATCACTCTTAAGACTGTTAAACTTAATTTAAGGTTACAGTATGTGATCATAACAGCTCAATTTAAGCTCAAACTTTGATCCTCAATAACTTTTAAGGTTTTCACACTACAGCAATTCAGAGAGTGAATTCTGATAGCCTGACATAACCTTATTATGCTGCCAAGAGCTTTTCATTACATCATCAAAACTCTAATTTTGATGATTTTTCTTGTAACCCATCTTTTCTGTCGAAATTTAATATTTTAAACTTCAAACCATGATTTCAGGGGGTTATACCCTGAATTTAACAATAAAAATTACGTCATTCTTCTCGAATAAACTAGTAGAATCCAACTGTATACTTTTTTTAAGTTTGGACTACTTTCACAACAAAGTGGTCAACAGCTCTGTTGATTTTTATCAATATTTCCTCATAAGTCTTAACCTTGTTTATAATTTGCAAAATAAAGTTCATATCTGTGTTCTTACAGTAATTACGTGGTAACTTTATTTTTGGTTCATCATTCTAGCATGTATAGTTTAGAAGATATTAGCTATGATCACTGAATATATGCGTTGACCAAAAAAGTGCATATATTCAGGATAATTCCTTAAGTATTGATTTTGGGAATTAGCTTATTAATTGTTTTATATGTGGATTTTTGTGGGGAATCCACTGGTACAATTTATTTCACATGTTGTTTCATTAGTTTCTGAGATAAATAAGGTTTTATGATTTTTATAAGGTATTATACCTTATAATTCCTTAAATATTGACTTTACAGATATGCCATAAAAGTGGTATATGTGTATTTTTCCATGGGGAATCCAATGGTATAATTTTTTTCACATTTTCATTCATTGGTTTTTAAGTTAAACCAATTTTAGTACCAATTTATGGTATTTTTTGTATATTTGAGTAATTATTTTTAGTGTATAATTATTCTAATTAATTTTAATATAATTATATTAAAGGTATAATTATTATTAATCTTTTTTGTGACCTTATTGGATATGTGTTCATATCTCAAAGGCTCACATTCCCTACCACCAAAAAAGATTGTACCACAATCTGATATATGTGATTAGGGTATCATCCACTGTCCTACCTCTTCAATAGACTTTTGTTAGTCTTGAAGCTCAATAATGCTTAACTTTTTATTTTTCAGGTTTTCTTTCATGTCTGAACCTTCTTAGTAATTTATCAGCATTTGTTATATCTTTCCCAAGTAGCCATTCATCTTCTTGAGTTGAATTTCTATACCTTACAAGGTATTCCCTTTCTTTTTTGTTTCTTGTCCTTCTTTCTTTAAGGACTTTTACTATTCTCTTTTCCTCTCCTTCCTCCAAGGGGGGAATTTCAAGTGGGGGTTTATTTCTTAGTGGAAATAATTCCTTGTCACTTGAACTGTAAGGTTTTATCAGACTTACAGGGAAAGTTGGGTGTTTGTTCATTAGTTCACCTGTGAGTTCTAATTGCACAGCATTGGGTCCATGAAGTGCTTTTATCATAAATGTTCCTGCAAAGGAATCTTTCAATTTCTTTGGGCCTTTTATGTTATTGAAATTAAGGGTTGATACTAAAACCAAGTCCCCTATTTTGAAGTCAGGTGGTTTATGACTTTTATCCCATCTTTCTTTTGCATATTTAAAAGAATCTTGCATGCATCTGTTTGCATGGTGTCTTGCTTTGTCAAGCATTATCTTGAAACTGCTTGCTGTTGGATGTATATCCACTAAGTCCTTTTTGAGGGTGTCATAAGGAAGTCTTGGATTCCAACCTTTCTCTAGCATTGCTGGTGTTTTGCCAGTAGAACAATGGATTGATGTCTTATATGCCAGTTCAAGTGCTGGTATTAGTGTACACCAATCATGGGTAAAACCATCAGAATCTTTGAATTCTAGCCCATAAGCACAGAATCTTCTGATCATATCCTCTAGGGTCTGTATCATTCTTTCTGCTAAACCATCAGTTTGAGGATGATAAGCTGTTGAGAATGATAACTTTGTCCCAAACAAGTTATGGAGATTTGTCTATAGTGCTGAAGTGAACTTTGGGTCTCTGTCACTTATAATATTTTGGAATAAGCCTGTGTGGCTAATGACTTTATTCCATATCATTATGGCTGTATCCATAGCTGTGTCATCTTTATGACATGGTAAGAACATGGGAGTTTTACTGTACCTGTCAACTAACACTAGACATGCATTATAACTCCTGTCTCCTCCTGGAGGTAAGGCTGTTACCCAATCCATATGAACTATTTCCCATGGGGATTTTGGTTCTTGGATTTGGATCATCATTCCAAATTTATTTCCTGTGGCTTTGTTGGCTTTTTGACATCTGTCACAGGTTTGGCAGTACTCTGCAACATCTTTCTTCCAATTTGGCCACCAAGAGCAGGTTTTCACCCTCTCTAGTGTCCTATCTTCTGAGAGATGTCCAGATGCAACACTATCATGACACTCATGTAAAATAGTGTTTATTAGTGTTCTATCTGTTAAGGCCATAACACATGTGTGTTTTGTTCTATGGTAAAGGATTCCATCAAGGAGGTGAAATCTTCCTTCATCATATGCCTTTTTCCATATTTCATCTAGTTTTGATGAAAGTGATGGATCTTTGCAGTCTTTCATTAGAAGTTGGCTTAAGATATGGCAATTTTTGTCTGTCTTATAGCTTTCTTTAACTTGGTTAAAGAATTCTGTGCCAATGTCTGTAACACATATTCCTTCTATATGGTGCTCTTCTTGTGGTACCCATGCTGGATTGTCAGGGGTATTTGCTAGAGCCCATCTGCTAAGACCATCTGCATTTTTATGAATATTTCCAGATTTATGAACAATAGTCATATTTCCTCTATATTCTTGGATAGCAATTTGCCATCTCAGCATATGTCTATTTGGAGTCTTCATATTTAATAGTGATTTCACAGCATTACAGTCTGTGATTACATCAAATACTGTGCCATCCAAATAATAGTGCAGTTTTTCTAAAGCCCATACTAGGCATAAGCATTCCATTTGGCTTGCTCCATACCTTGCTTCTGTTGGCTTTATCTGCCTTGAAATGAAACAAATTGGTCCTTCCACTGGTTTATCATTGATAATTTGTGTTTGGTGAAGTGCAGCACCTAGTCCTTCTCCACAAGCATCAATGTACAGTTTGAAGGGTAGTTTCCAATCTGGCATCAGAAGAAATGGGGCATTTGTTAAGGAATTTTTCAATTCTTCATATGCCTTGACTCTTTCTTCTGTCATCTCATAGACTGTTTGTTGGTCACATAGCTTATACAAGGATTTAGCAATCTTTGCAAAGTCCTTTATATGCTGTCTATAGTAACCAGCAAATCCTAGAAATGATTGCATTTCTTTTTTGGTTTGAGGCATTGGCTTAAGTAGTACTGCTGCTACTTTATTTTTGTCTATGCCTAGACTAAGCCCAGATACTACATGTCCTAGGGCTTTTAATTCACTATATGCAAAATGACATTTTTTCAATGAAATTTTCATATTTACTTGGACTATTTTCTGTAGTACCCTTTCTAGTCTTGTCAGGTGATTTTCCCAAGTTTCTGAGCAAACTATGATATCATCAATGTAGATTATTAACCATCCTTCTGATAATTCTTCAGGAAATATGGTATTCATCATTCTTTGATAATGGGAAGGTGCATTTTTTATCCCAAATGGCATTCTTAAGTATTCAAAAATTCCACAATGGACTATTATTCTTAGTAGTTTCTTGGCATTGTCTGTTAAGACATTTTGATGAAAACCCTTAAGAGCATCCATAGCTGTGATGAACTTAGCTTGTGACAATTGGGTCAATGTCTCATGGATTCTGGGTATTGGATATCTGTCTGGAATGGTATAGGTATTCAGGGCTCTGAAGTCTCCTACCATCCTTGATTTTCCATTATGCCAAGTTATAATGACAGGTGTAGTAACTTCTACTTGCTCATTATGTCCAACCTTTCTTAATACTCCAAGGTCCATTAATTCTTTAATGTGCGCCTCTAAGGCTTCTCTAGCTCTTGGGCTGGCTGGATAAGCAGGTCTTCTTAATAAAGGTGGGTAAGGTTTTTCTACATTAAGAATTATATCCACTTCATGTCCAATTATGGCACCTAGTGGCTCTTTGTCAGTTGCAAAGGCATTTTTATACTTAAATAAGAGGTCAATCAATTTTTCTTTCATTTTTTCTGTTAACTCTTGATTGAATTCTGCCTCTCTGAGTTGTTCAGATATAAAAAGTTCTTTTTCTGGAATTTTTTCCTCATTCTTAATAACTGTGATTTGTTTTTTGTTATTTAAGAATCCAAACTTTTGTCTTTTATTATCTCCTATGGTAAAATATCTATCCTTTTGGTTGGAGATATCTATACCATAGATTGATAAGTAGTCATTTCCAAGTATGAAATGATTACTAGTACAGTTGTCCATTACTACAAACTCTACTTTGATTCTGACACATTGTGAGGGATGAGGGAAAATTAGTGTTAAATCAATTATTCCAAGGGGCTTCATGCTCTCACTTGCACTACTAAATTTGACACCTTGTATTGGCATAAGTTTTTCTTGCCAGTCTGGGACAATGGTTTTTAAATACCTTTTGCCAACACAAGTGCAATATGCTCCTGTATCCAAGTTAACCTTTCCTTCTTGGTTATCAACCATAACAGTACTAATACTTGATTTTCCAGCTGTATATCCCATTCCTCTTGCAGGTTTGGTTCTATACATTTTGGCATCTTGTATGTTTGTCAGATTTGTGTCAGATGTTCCAACTTGTGGCAAGTTTGAGTTAACATCCAGTACTTCATAAATTATATCAATATTATTAATTTGCGCATTAATTATATTGATTTCATCACTTTCAGAGCTTTCTGACTCTTCTGTCTCTTTTTCAGAGTCAGATTCTTCTTCTTTGTCATTGTGGTTTTCTGTTTCCACAATTTCATTAATCTTTGCTTTTTTAAGGCAATTATTGGCTAAGTGTCCAATACCTCCACATTTATGGCATTTTCTTTGCTCATTATTGTTGGATGTATTGGGCTTAAAGGATTCTTTTGATTTATCTTTTTTGATAAATGGTTTATTTGGGCTTTTAATGTCCAATTTTTTCCAAGTCCTGCCAATTTTTGTCCTTGTCACTATATCTTCTAGTGCATTTATATACTCTTCTGTGGAGCATGGTTCTATACACCTGCTTCTTAGGGCATGTTCTAGTTCCCCTCCACATTTTTTAAGTATTTTCATATGCACCATCTTCTGTGACATTTCTGGGTACAGTGCATTAAGCCTTTCAACTTGTTTTAAGAACCAAGTTAAAGGTTTATCTTTCTCTGGGTCAAAGAAAGAGTTTTCAAATGCATTTTCTATCTTATACCTCCAGGCATCATTTGCCCACTTGGTGATTATTTCTTGTTTCCACCAAGACCAGGTATTTTTACCATTTGTCTGTCTTATGCCATAATACCATCTTTTTGCAGATTTCTCAAATAATGAATGTAATCTTGCAGTGATTAATTCATCTGGTATGGCATAGTCTTCTTGTAACATGTCAATTGTTTTAATAAATGACATGTGGTCATATTCACCTTCTCCTGTGAATGTTGGCCATTCCTTCAATTGAGGTGCTTCCTTCATTAAGACTTGGTTATTGTCTTGGTGACTCAAGTCTGTTATGAAAGGATTTGACAATTCCTCTTTTGTTTTTATAGGGCTTCTTATATGGGAAAATGGTGTTGATAACTTTGGCATATTTAAATTAGCCTCATTAATTTTATCCATTTTTTCTGTAATAAGCCTTATTTCACTTTGAATATCATCTTTTAGATGCATTCTTGCTTCATCACTTTTTTCCACATGGTCCAAAAGTAATTTTTGGTGTGATGAAGTCTTTTCTTCAAATTTTTCTACAGAAATACTTAATTTATTTAATTTTTCTGTAAGGTTGTCAATACTCACATCATAATTGATTGTCAAAGTCTTGTCTTTGATATCTTTTATGTATTTATACAATTCTTGTTGTCCTTGTATTAATTTTTGAGTATTGTCAATTAAATTCTTTGGTTTATTATTTTCAACAATAAACTTAATGTTGTCAATTTCTTTCTTGTTTTGTACAACAATTTTTGTTAAAGAAGATAAATTGTTATTTATTTCTTGTAGTGATAATAAACTGTCTTTAATTTCTTTTAGAGGTAATATACTATTTTTAATTTCTGTTAAAGTATTTACAACATCTTTGGACAAGGTTATTTCTTTGGGAAATGAGGTTGTCTCATTCTTTGCTCTTCCTTGTCCTTGAATTCCATCAAGGTTCTGGCCATGTTGAAGACATTGTCCATGGCATCCTTTTGGATTCTTGGGATTCTGTAGCTTGGGGAATATGGTTTCCTCCAATGCTTTTTCTTGTTCTTCTTCCCTTCTTGGGGAATTGGGTTGGCTTGAGGCTTGCTGGTAGAAGCTACTGGGGCTTCTTCCTTGGTTGCCTCCCTCTTTTTGGCATGATAATCCTTGATCTTTTTGATTTGAGGTTTGGATGACAGTGGATTCCATCCATTGGAGTATTTCACTATCTCCTCCTCTTTGAGGAACTTTTTCAGGATGTGCCAGGAGTTCATCACTCCTTGGTGTATTTGAGGCAGCATTTCCCAGTCTTTGTCCTTGTATACTGTGTAATACTGCTTGTACTGGCTCATGTAGATGTCTATTTGAGCCCTCTGAATGTGATTTGTACCTGTTTGAGTTACTCATACTTAGTTCCAATTCAGGCTCAGATATCATGGGCATTTCTGGGACTTGCCTTTGGGATAAGGCACTTCCTTGTGTGGATTCTGTTCCACTGGGGATATTGCCCTTTCTTTTCCCTTTTGAGGGATCAATTCTACTTCTGAGTCCAGCTCCATCTGATTGGATGGAGTATTGGGAACCTCTTCTGGTAGTCATAATTCAAGAATAAGAAAAAATAAAAGTATTTTAGAATAAAATTCTTTTATGGCAAATTAAAAAGAGGTGCTCACCTTCAGAGTCTTGAATGGTGGGCCCTGGAAAGTCTAATTTCTTAGCTTTCTTTCTTTTGGTGATAATTGGTGTTGGAGAACTTTGACAAGTTTCTTCCACCAATCTCTCAACAGTAGCTTGGTTGTCTTCTGTTGGGTTATCTTCAAACACTAAAAAAGACAAATAAATATAAGTCTTTTTATAAGAAGTGTTATTTTTGGCAAGATATGGCAATTTTCCACGTAGAAATTGCTTTTATATCTTAAAAAAAAATGAAATAAATAAAGAAATGAATAAAAATGAATAAAAATAACTTTTTTTATTGGTTTTTAATATTTTTTAATATTTTTTATGTATATTTTTATTTTTAAAGAATAAAATAAAAAATGAATATGATTCTTATAAAATTAAATTATAATAAAAATTATTTTTAATTTATAAATTATCTTTTTTAATCACTAGAGTCACTCAAAGAAAGTTCTTGCAAGTCTAAGGATGTGAAAAACCACGTGTAAGACAGTACAATTGCTTTCCAAATGCCTCAATAGCTTTTAAAATCAATAAAATATAAAATTATTATATAATTTTATGATTATAAATATAATTTATTATTGGATAAACCCAAATAGAATCTTTTTAAAGGTCTTTTAAGTAAATATCACGGCCAGGCCCCCAAATGTAAGGGTTGACTATGAAACAATAAGTAAAAAATTACTAATTTATTACTTATTGTACTCTGAATGTCCTTATAATTAAAGTAAATAAGATTAAAATAATAATAATAATAAAGAAATATTATTATTGTGGCGTAAAAATATTATATTATTAAATAAATATAATAATATAAATTAATATTATATGAAATTATAATATTATAAATAATATATTAATATAAAATAATTAATATATTATAAAGCTCTTTATTATTGTTACCAACAAATAATAAAGGCGTAAAAAACTGTTTTTTATAAATAAAAAACAATTAATAACAATAATATTACTAATATTAAAGTTATATATTAATATAAATACTATTTATATTAATTAAGAATTATTAAGAGTAATAATAAGAGAGAAATTATTATAATAAGATGAAATAACCTACTTTTAACACTTAAAATAATAATTTTGAGATATTTTACGCCAAAAGAATATAATACAACTTTTTCAAATTGTATTTACAATAAAAATAAAGAAAATTACTAAATTTCTTGATTTTACATGGAAATGAGTTTTTAGAGAGATTTTTAACAAAAACAATTAAATAAATGATTTAATCACGTCAAAATAGATGATTATAGCAAGGTGGTCTTTGGTCTTTAATAATATAACAGTTTTATATATAAAGAATAAAGAAATTACCTTTGATTTAATTGATTTAATGTTTTTGATGCGTCTGAGGGGAAAATAGAGTAAAAAGAGCTCTATTTATAGTAAATACCTCCCTCCTAGAGTCCAACAGGCTTCTAGTAGACGTGTACTGATCATATCCACTGGAATTGATCAATATTTTAAGGTTTGAGGGTGATTACATCATGATCAAACCATATTACATCATTATTACACCATTATTTAGAGTTATCACTATAACTCTAAGTTTGATGACATCAGAGGCTTGGCAGAACCCCAAATTTCGTGGATTTTATTAGTTTTAATCATAAACTAATAGTATTCACCAATTTTATCACTCTTAAGACTGTTAAACTTAATTTAAGGTTACAGTATGTGATCATAACAGCTCAATTTAAGCTCAAACTTTGATCCTCAATAACTTTTAAGGTTTTCACACTACAGCAATTCAGAGAGTGAGTTCTGATAGCCTGACATAACCTTATTATGCTGCCAAGAGCTTTTCATTACATCATCAAAACTCTAATTTTGATGATTTTTCTTGTAACCCATCTTTTCTGTCGAAATTTAATATTTTAAACTTCAAACCATGATTTCAGGGGGTTATACCCTGAATTTAACAATAAAAATTACGTCATTCTTCTCGAATAAACTAGTAGAATCCAACTGTATACTTTTTTTTAAGTTTGGACTACTTTCACAACAAAGTGGTCAACAGCTCTGTTGATTTTTATCAATATTTCCTCATAAGTCTTAACCTTGTTTATAATTTGCAAAATAAAGTTCATATCTGTGTTCTTACAGTAATTACGTGGTAACTTTATTTTTGGTTCATCATTCTAGCATGTATAGTTTAGAAGATATTAGCTATGATCACTGAATATATGCGTTGACCAAAAAAGTGCATATATTCAGGATAATTCCTTAAGTATTGATTTTGGGAATTAGCTTATTAATTGTTTTATATGTGGATTTCTGTGGGGAATCCACTGGTACAATTTATTTCACATGTTGTTTCATTAGTTTCTGAGATAAATAAGGTTTTATGATTTTTATAAGGTATTATACCTTATAATTCCTTAAATATTGACTTTACAGATATTCCATAAAAGTGGTATATGTGTATTTTTCCATGGGGAATCCAATGGTATAATTTATTTCACATGTTCATTCATTGGTTTTTAAGTTAAACCAATTTTAGTACCAATTTATGGTATTTTTTGTATATTTGAGTAATTATTTTTAGTGTATAATTATTCTAATTAATTTTAATATAATTATATTAAAGGTATAATTATTATTAATCTTTTTTGTGACCTTATTGGATATGTGGTCATATCTCAAAGGCTCACAAGAGGAGCCCTTGCTGTAGGAGTGAGAACAGCTTGAATTCTTTGGGATCTAGTATTTTTGGCTGGGGGACTATGCTGAACTGGCATTTTGAATAAAATGAAATAAACCTTGATGATACTTTGAATAAAGTAAGGCTTGACCAAAACAATCAAATGAGAATCTTGATGAACTTGAGAAATCAATCAATAGTCTTGAAGTGAATCAATATGAATAAATCTTGAAGAGTGAAGATGACAAAGTCAAATTCTTATGAACAATCAATTTCAATCAATAAGTCAAATAAAATCAATTAAGTCTTGAGGGTTTCAATCAATATCTTCAAAAATCAATTCAATTTTCTTGAGGAATCAAATTCAAATCAATAAATCAAATCAAATCTTGAGGATAAATCAGCTATCTTGCGGAATCAAATCAAGTCAATCAATCAAATCAATCAAAGTCAAATCAAAGTCTTGAGGTGAAATCAATGTCTTGAGGAATCAATCAATAAGTTTGAGAAATTTCAAAACCAAAATCACTGAATACCCCAAATCAATAAAAATCCCTGAATGATGAATCAATTAACCCAAATAATTCCACTCAAATAACCTGATAAAACCTGAATTCAGACAAAAAGAGAAATGAGAGTGATAAAGAATAAAATGGAATGGTCAGCAGAATGTTGAAATGAGAGAAAGAATCAATTTTCATTTTGAATGAAATGAATGAGATGAAAATTGATGAGAGAGAAAAAATCATAGAAAATCATAAAAATCATAAAATCATGAAAAGGTCATAATTGAAGAATGAGAGAGATGAATAAAATGAATGAAATAAAGAATCAAATATGAGTTAATTAATTTAATGTCACAGGGGCTCTTTGAAGTGAAGAGGGCCTGGCACTCAGTAAACTGGGACTCACTTATGGAGGGCTCAAAGATATGGTAAGAAGGAGTACACTGAAGAGTGTTAAAGATAAATTGCTAAAAGAATAAATATAAGAAAAGCAGCAACAAGAGTAAGAGTAATAAATAGAAGAGCCAACCACAAACAAGTCCAAGTCCACTGTTTCAACCTGTCAGAATGGAAAGAGAAGGGTTAATAAGGATATGGCCACCCAACTCATACTGTACAGGCAAAGAGAGAAAAGGCAAAGACTAACTTAAAATTAAATAATTATAATACCCAATTATAAGGATAAGAATAATTATAAAATAATAAATAACTAAATTAATTAACTGGGGAAAAGTCCCCAGGGGGGGAAAGAGGGGCTGGTATATGTGAGAATCACCAGCCCTGATCCAGAGGAAGAATTTTCATGAGAATAATTGATGATTGAATTGAGTCTGGCCAATACAGGTCCTGTACAGCTGTACAGAACCTGTACAAGAGGTGTGGTGTATTTGAGCAATCATACAGTTCCATATTGGTGTATTGAAACTGTATTGGGTGAATCCAACCTTTACAGGTATTGACAGGCTGTATTGATGTACCAAGCTGTATGCATGTTTCAAAATGAAGATTGCTGAAACTGAATGCTGATGCAGATACTGGACTTGCTGATTTGGGGTGTTTGAGTGGGTGTATGAATGAATACCCTTACCCCTGATGGATGGTTGTTACACTTATATAAATACAAAAATGCTTTTGAAACTGAAAAAGAGCCATTAGTTGCTATTATTGGACATGAGTTATATATTATTCTGAATGTAGAAAAGCTTTATCCACCCCTTTTAAGAAGACTGTCTTATTCAGCCAGCCCAAAAGCTAGAGAGGCCTCAGAGGTCCACATCAAAGAATCAATGGAGCTAAGGGGCTTAAGGAAAGTAGGGCATAAATAACAGGTAGATTCTACTACACCTGTTATTATAACCTGGAAGAATGGTAAATAAATTATGTTAGGGTATTTTAGAGCTTGGAATACCTACACAATCCCTGACAGATACCCAATACCTAGAATCCTTGTGATATTAACACAGCTGTCACAGGCTAAGCTTATTATATCCATGGACTGTCTCAAGGGTTTCTACCAAAATGTCTCAACAGACAATGCCAAAAAAACTACTAAGGATCATGGTTCACTTTGGAATATATAGATAGCTAAGAATTCCATTCAGTATAAAAAATTCCCCTTCCCATTATCAAAGAATCATGAATACCATATGCCCTGAAGAGCTATCAGAGATATGCCTAATCACCTATATTTATGATATAATGGTTTTCTCAGAAACTTGGGAAAACAGCCTTACAAGAAATTAGATAGTCTTATTAAAAATAGTTCAACTCAATATGAAAATATCCTTGAAGAAATTTAATTTTGCATATATTGATCAAAAAGAACTACGACACCTTTTATGTGGACTAAGCTTGGGCATAGATAAGATCAAATTATCAGAAGTACTACTTAAGCCTATGCCCCAAACTAAGAAATAAATGAAGTCATTCTTAGTATTTTCTGAATAGTACAGAAAGCATATAAAAGATATGTCAAAAACTGAAAAATATGTTTGAAAGCTCTGTGATCAGCAGAAAGTCAACAAAATGAATGAAGAGAGATTGAAAGCTTATGAGGAACTGAAAAGATCCCTCACAGATCCCCCTTTCCTCTTAATTATAGATTGGAAATTATCTTACAAAGTTTACCTAGATTCTTGTGGAGAAGGACTAGGTTCTGAACTTCTCTAAACACAAATTTTCAAAGAAAAACCTATTTAAGGGAAAATTTTCTTTATTTCCATACAAATCAAGCCAACAGAATTCAGATATGGAGCAAGTTAAATGAAATTCCTTTGCTTAGAGTGGTATTTAGAGAAGTTACACTATTCTTTTAATGGAACAGTCTTTGATGTCATTAAATACTGTAATTCTGTGAAATCCTTAATAAACATGAAGACACCAAATAGACATATTCTGAAAAGGAATATTTCTATCAAAAAGGATAGAGGAAATATGACTATATTCCATAAATCTGGAAATATTCATAAGAATGCAGATGGCCTTAGCAGATGTGCTCTAGTAAATACACCTGAAAATCCAGCATGGGTACAACAGGAAGAAAATAATGTAGAAGGAATGTGGCACAGACATTGGGATTGAATTCTTTGACCAATTTAAATAAATCTATAGGATGGCTACCAATTTCCATATTTTATGCCAACTCTTGAGGAAAGACTGCAAAGACCCATCATTATATTCAAAATTAGATGAACTATGGAAAAAATCTAATGATGAAGGAATATTCCACCTCCATAATGGAATTATTTACCATAGAATGAAAAACACATGTGCTATGACTATAAAAGATGGAGTTTTAATAAACACTATACTACATTAATTTCATGATGGTGTTGTTTCAGCACATATCTCAGAATACAGTACACTAGAAACAGTGAAGACATGTTCTTGGTGGCCAAATTGGAGAAATTATGTTTCAGAATATTTCCAGCCTTGTGACAGATGCAAAGGAGCAAATAGAGTCACAGGGAAGAAAGCTGGAATTATAATCCAAATACAAGAGCCAAAATCCCCATGGTTAATAGTCCATACGGATTGGGTAACAGCTGTACCCCCAGGAGGAGATAGGAGTTTTGATGCCTGTCTATTGTTAGTTTATAGGTACAGTAACTCCCAATTTTCTTACCCTTTCAAAAAGATGGCACAGCTATGGCTACAGCCATAATGATATGGAATAGATTAATTATCCATACAGGCTTATTCCAAAATATCATAAGTGATAGAGATACCAAATTCACTTCATCTTTATGGAAAAATCTCTATAACCTGTTTGGCCCAGAAGTATTATTCTCAACAGCCTATCACACTCAGATTGATGGACTAGAAGAAATAATGAGATGAACTCTGGAAGACATGATCAGGAAATTCTCTGTATATGGCCTAGAATTTGAAGACTCTGATGGATTTACACATTATTTGTTTGCTCTAAGACCAGCTCTTGAACTGGCATGTAAAATTGGAATTCATTAATCAACTGGTAAAGCACCTGCAATGTTGGAAAAAGGTTTCAACCCAAGACCACCTTATGACCTCCTTAAGGAGGACTTAGTTGATATAAACCCAACATAAAGCAGTTTTAAGATAATTCTTGATAAAGAAAGATATTATCAAAATATATTTATGAAAGACTCTTTCAAATATGAAAAAGAAAGAGGGGACAAAAGTCACAAACCATCTGATTTTAAAATAGGAGACTTATTCCTAGTATAAGTGCTAAACTTTAATAGCATCAAAGCACTGAAGAAATTGGAAGATTCCTTTGCATGAATTTTTTTGATAAAAGCCCTAAATGGCCCTTGTAAGATGTGTCTATGAAACTTGTTGATAATATTACTATTAATAAACAGTACTATGACTGTTCTTATGAAATATAATAATAAAAAGTTATTATAACCACAATTAAATAATTAATCAATCAATTATTTCTTTTACTTGTTATACACTACTAGTGATTATAACAGTAAGCAGTAATTGTCTACAAGAATCAATTACAAGAATAATTTAATAATAAATCTTCTTTATTAAAATAATAAAATTATTTAAATATGTAATTATCTTTTATAAGAATAATTATTAAAAATAACCCTTGAAGAAAACTATTACTAGAGAAAAAATTCAAGAATTAAATCAAAACACTCACTAATACTCCAAAGAACTTATTGAAAGATAAGAGTAGAGAAATTTGATGGATAATGGTGGATTTTAAGGATCAAAATTGATTTATACCAGGATTACAACAATATATAGTTGATTTCTATGATTTCACGTCTTTCTTATTGATTATGAAAGAATAAAACACTTAAGAAAGGTTTCTAACTAATACTTACTTGTTGGTAATAAAGGTATAATTTAATAATGTGATGATTTGGAAAAAACAGCAAGAGGAGGCCTCTTTTAAGTCTAAGACAGCTCACAGAGGCATGCCATGGAGCAAACTGAAAAACCAGTGAGTGATAAAACAATAAAACGTTTTGGATTTTTGATTGCATCATCTGTTGTCACGTAAGATTATCATAATTACTTAATTGGTGCTTTTATGTTACTACAAACCCATTTATGGTTAAGAATAAAGGGAGTAACAACTGTAAATCTTCTTTTATTCCAAAATAATAATTTATTTCTCAAAGTTATCAATTTTATTGGAAATTTCATCACAGAGTGTTTTTTTCTGTGAATTTTTAGAGATTCAGTATTTCATGTGGAATCATCAAAAATGGACTGTAAGTAAAACTTTTAGTTTTACTTATGAAGGTATAATTATTTTTGATTTTTATATGAATTATACAGTTCTCAATTGGTCCTGAGAGTTTCAGAAAGATTCATTAGTAATTGTATTTTTAATGAATTCTTGAAGTTTTTACCTCATTTCTACATTGAATTGCAAATAGCAATATATGGCTGGTTTCTATGAGGTAAATAAATGGATACTAGTCCAAAAAGGTTTTTTATTACTCTTTTGGGGTTTATCCATGGAAAGCCATTAAGAATTTACATGGTTACAGGAGTCTAAGCTGCTCCTTACCTCCTTGGCACGTCAAAATAGCAGCTTATTTGCTATTTTCTTATGATACAATGAAATTTTGACTCGGTAACAGAGTTCCCAAAAGGTTTTAGTTTACTAATTGGTTCAAGATCAGCAATGTACTCAAGCTTTGGAGCTATCCATGCCTCAGAGGCCTCAGAAGTTGTGTACCCTGGCTCTCCTTGATGTCTTTTGTCCCCTCTAGCTATTTTCACATCAAAAATAGAGATTCAGGCTTAACAACTGAAATCCACCATGGGTGTACCAAAAGTGCATATAGGAATACCATAATATTGAGTGCCCAAAGCATGCATAACACTATTTGTAGTGTATATGTAACATGGGATTTCTCACATTCCCATTATTTTGGCGTGAAATTGAGAAAAACAAAACATTTCACAGATCTTTCATGTGGTATTGAAGTATTTTCTATATTACCACCTCAAAGAGTTTATTTAAGCTTATTCACTCTATGGAGCTACCCTAGGTGAAATTTTGTGTGGAATCTAAATCTGGCCTTAAATTCATGGATTTACTTACTCAATAAAAAGTTATTCATCTTTTCTGAAATCAAAAATGATGAATTTTGAATATATGAATGACCCATGGGTTATGCATAGTTCAGGATTTATTTTTAATATAATTGTGTCCTATTTGGGTATGTAAAATATACCTCAAGGCTCACAGCCCTGATGCTGTGAAACTAGAATTTACAGGTGCTTTGATCAACAAACACCCAAAATTCCATGTAATTTTGATAGAACCTTTCAGGTCAAGTGATAAGGAATTATTTCCCATAAGAAATATACCACCAGTTCAAATTCCATCTCTAAAAGAAGGATAATAAAATAAAATATTTGAAAGTGCTCAACAAAGGAGGACAGGGAACAAAAAATAAAGAGAAGACCTTGTAAGGTATAGAAACCTAACTCAATGAGCTCAATGCCTACTTGAGAAAGATATAAAAAGTTCCAAAAAATCTATAAGAGGGTTTAGACATGAAAAAAGACCAAAGGAATAGGCAATTTAAGAGTTATTGAGCTTCAAGACTACAAAAATCCATTGAAGATGTAGGACATTGTATTATACTCAAATCAACTATATCAGATTTTGGTACAATATTTTTTTCTGGTAGGGAATAAAACCTTTTGTGATATTACCACATATCTAAAAAGGTCACAAACAGTATTAACAAACTTATTTTAGCCATAACAATCAAAATTTTAAACTTAAAAAAAATTAAAATAAGTAAAGATACCATAAAAAGGAATAAGCTCCTTATTAGCTCAGAATCCAATGGATAAACATTTGAAATAAGCTACACCCTTAAAGTCCCCATCAGAAAATTCCTGTATTACTCTTCTATTTCATATCTGTAAGCTAAATACTTACTTAGATACCTGGATACATGCATTTTTATGATCATTGCATATATTCATGATTTTTAGCTCACATTGTTTGAGAAACATATTATGAAGACTTAATCCAAGCTCAAATTTACCACTTAAAGCCTGCAACACTAAAGATATAAACATTATTTGTCAAGCTATAAAAAGGTTAATAATAATAAAGAGAAATTTGTCAAAATTACAATACCAGTTGACTACTTATGATTGAAACGGGTCCAAACATAGAAAAAAGTGTACATTCAAATTCTACCACCTCATTTGTGAATGATTACATACTTTTCATTATGATATTCAAGATATAACCCTATGAAATCATGGTTTGCAGTCTAAAATAGCAAATTTTGACAGAAAAGATGAATTACAAGGAAAATTATAAAAAATAGAGTTTTTATTACTTAATTAAATCCTCTTGGCACCTTAGTAAAAAGATGCCATGCTTTTGGAATAAGCTCAGTTAAGGCTTAATAATGATCATTTTTGATCTTGAACTGTAATCTTATTTCTAGTTGAACAGTTGAATCAGAGATTCAACTTGTGGATATTAGTATTTTAGGATTAAAACTACCTTAATCCACAAATTTCAGTCATATATCAAGCTTATGATGTCATAAAATTAGATTCGCAGTGATAAGTCCAAAATATGGCATGATAATGAGATAAAAAGGTTTAATAATTATTTGACCATCACCAAACCTTATAATATTGATCAAATCTCATGGATACAGTCAGTGAGAATCTACTAGAAGGAATGCCCTTTTTCCTCTTATTCCCCCTCAGGTGCATCAAATTAAACAAAATATTGGATAAAAGGTAATACTTTTTTTAAATAACTCTTATGTTATAAAACACCCAAGTCATATCTGGTAGTAATCACTAGCTTTTTCATGATTAAATCAATATTTTATTGTTCTTTTTTGAATTCTCTTCAATATCCTAAATACACATAAAAGTAGTAAAAAATTTATTTCTCTCTATTTTTTATTTTAACTAAATTTCAAAAGGTTGTAATAACTTTATGAGATGTAAAATTAATCAAAATTATTGTATTAAGTGTTTAAAGGAGATTCTTTTATCTTATTATAATATTTCTTTCTCTATTATTATTCTTCAAGAATTTTTTCTTCAATATTATTAGTATATATATTAATATGTGAGTTTAATATCAGTGATATTATTGTTACAAATTTTTCTTTATTATTGAATAAAAATTTCTTGTGCATTTATTATTGGTTTTTATCAATAATTAATTTCCATATGCATATTTATTTACTTAGTTTTAATAAATTTATCTTATTTAGTCTTCTTATAATATAATTTATACTATTTTATGCCATAATCATAATAATATCTCATTATTATAAAGTTTTTAATCTTATTATTCATTTCTATCAGGACATTCAAAGTAAAATAAGTAAAATATTAGATATTTTTACTTATTGTTTCATACTCAAACCTTACATATATACCAGCTTTCAATGAAGGTTCTGAGAACTTTCAAAGCTTAATTAGGTTCAAAAAAGCTCAAATAAGATTTAAATTAGTGTTAAAATCAATGAAACTTTATCAAAAGCTAAGATTTAGTGTGTATTTCTACTCTTATGTGGGAAAGAGCAATAACTTCAAAAATTCATTTACTTATGCATTCGCTTTAAAATTTCAAACATCTTAAATTCAATTGTTATCATTGTATATTTTGAATTTTAATTATCCTTTTTAAGTATAATTTTCTATTATTTATCCTTGAAAATGCTTTTTTCACTTATTCTTAAAGAAAATCAACATTTCTCCAAAAATTGATTAAAAATCTTACTTAGTATTTTTTTCTTTAAGCTTCATTTTATTACTCTTTAAATAAAGAAATTCAATGCTAATATCAATTTATAAAGATTGAGTTTATAATTAATATACATACATGAATATTGAATTGTCTAGTACTTAAGGATAATACTGGTAACTTCAAAATAAGATTAAAAATAAGTGACCTTATTTTAAAATGGTGTTTCAGTTTTGATCCAAGAATTCCCTTTATATCCATTGTTCATCATTATAGTTTCTCTTAATGAATTAAAGAAGCCTTTCATCACAATGAATCAACCAAAATTTTCAAATTGGTAATATTTTATTAAATGAAACTCTTATATTATTAAATGATTCTTGAGCTACCTTATTCTTCAGTGATTATAAATGAAGAATTCAAGTAATCTGATTTGTATTATAATTGTTTAATGGAAAATAATTTATTTTATTATATAAAATGTTTTTCTGTAGATTTCTTTAAAATTCCAAATTTCCTCTGAAATTTCCTAAATTATATTTCATCATAAAACATTGTATATTTCTTTAAGCTATTGATTTCTAGGTGTTTTCTTAGCTTATAAGAATAATTCAATGATATAACTGTAGTATTTTGACTTATTGTATTGGAAAATATTATCAGTAAGTTTTTCTCTGAATTCCTATATTTTTTTATCTACTATTTTTTTATTTATATAAAACTTCTCTATAAGTTTTATCTGTGAAACTTGTGTATGATAAATATTTTGATAAATTATATTTACATCATTTTCAAGTGGCTAAATATTATTACTTTCTAAATATAATTTTCTAATTAAGAGCTTTTATATTTCTTATTATTATAACTGTCAGTGACTATAATAACAACAGGATATTTGTAATTCATTATAATTAATCAGAATGTTTCATTATTGAATCATTTGATAATAATTATCATTCCTTTCTTATGAAATCATTTGTAATAATTATATTGTTTTGTGCCTATAATAACCAATGTTATCTTATTGTTACTGAGGACATTCATAGTACTCTTTGAAAGATGTGTCTATGAAACTCTTTATAATATTACTATTAAGCAAGAGTACCATGACTGTTATTATGAAATATAATAAATAAATTCATTATAACCAGAAATAAATTAAGTACTTAATTATTCCTTTTACTTGCTATACACTACTAGTGATTATAACAGTAAGTAGTAATTGTCTACTAGAATCAATTACAAGCAGTATTAATAATGAATATTCTTATTAAAATGATATAAAATCATTTCAATGTATAATTATCTTCTGCAAGAGTAAGTATAAAGATAATTTCTGAATAAACGTATTACTTAATGAAGCTTTAATAACTAAGTGAAAGCACTCACTAATACTCCAATAATACCTTTAACATAATTGGTAGAGTGATTTGATGGATTTTTTGTGGATTCAAAGGATCAAAATTTTTTTATAAAAGTAATACAAAAATATGATAGTTAAGCACTATTGGTGATGTTGTATTTCTATGATTTCATTTCTTTATGATTGATTTGGAAAGATGCAAAACACTTGAGAAAAGAATTAACTGATACTTACCTGTTGGTACTAAGGAATTCCACGGAGCCAACTAAGAAACCAGTGAGTGAGAAATCATTAATCCTCTTTTGGATTATTGGTTAAATAACCTGTTGTTGCATAAAATTATCAGAACTACTCAACTGAGTCATATTACATTATTACCAACCCATTTATGGTTAGGAAATAGAGGAGTAACAACTTCCACTTTTATTTTACTTCAAAAAAAATCAATTTCTCAAATTTACCAATTTCATTCAAAACTTCATCACAGATTTTATTTTTTGTGAATTTTTGAAGATTCAGTTTTTCACATGGAAGCATCAATAATGAACTGTAAGTAAAACTTTTAATTTTTATTATGAAGTCACAATTTGTTATATTTTTTATGAGGATTATTCATTTCTCCATTGGTCCTGAAAAGCTCAGGGGGATTCATCAAGAACTTCATTTTCAATTTTTTTTAAAGTCTTCAGCTTATTTTCACATAGACAACCAAATATTACAATAATTGTGAGCCTTATAGGTATCTTTATATACCTCAAAGACCACAAAATAACAAAATTATGTTAAAGCTATAAATGAATAAATTTCTTTTCATTATAAAAAAACAGAAATTAAAGTATAAATAAAATTTATTATAATATAAAATCAAAACTGTGAGCAGACACTTTTACTTGAAAAAATTAAGTAAAAGGAAATTTTCAACAAAAATATTATAACTGAAATATTTCTGGAAAAAAGTTAAATAAAAATTACTATAACTTTTTTTCCAATAAATAACCTCATTACAATTATTCCACCATTGGATTCCTCATGAAAACTAAGGTGGGGTCACCTCTGGGTGAAAATTCTGTAACTCAACTCTAAATAAGCTTAAATTAAATCTTTAGTAGTTTCTGTATGAAAATTTGAAAATCCTCAAAACCTTAATTTACTTCACACCACATGTGGTGTTAACCATCAATTGTTTTGTTAAAATTGAGGTGTGGTGTGTAGCTTAAAAGCCTTGAGGAGCTGAAGTATTTTCAATTGAAATGTGAAAATGTGCATGTGTATTACATAAGTGAATTTGGATTTACATATGTGGAATAAATTATTACAGTTGTGTATTGTGAATTTTCAAATGAATTACATATGGGAATTTTTAGTATAATACATGATGAGGAATTGTAGAGAAAATAGACTGGAAAGATTAATTTTGGGGGGAAAAGAAATCTTGTCTCCAAGGGTTCCAGACTCCCCCAAATTCCTCTCTGACATGTGTGGGATGTCAAAATTAATGCAAAATCTTATCCCTCTTGGCCCAGAATTGAGCTTCAGGGTCTGTGAATTGATTTATGATGAGGTTTTGATACCAACCAGGGAAGGTTTAACTGTTTTCAAGAGGGTAAAACTATCCTTAAGTTAAATAAATCTTAGTAAAAACGGTTTTAACTGGTTTTTACATCTCTTACACACATTCTGACATGTTTTGAAGGCTTGAAACCAAGTGTTACTATAGCAATGGCTGATGTAAGGGACTAAAATGGCCAAAACCAGCCATTTTTTGGTCTAAACCAGCATTCAATGATGCCATAATTGACTTTAATGTTTTCAGTGTGTTTCTTATGGCTTATTAAAGTAAATTCTACCTTTGGAGTAAGAAAATTGGTGGATTTAAAAGAATGCCTTCTTTGCCCTACTTTTATCTTCATGTTAGAATGTTTTCCTTTTGTAATTAGTTTAAAAACTGTCAAACCAATCAATAAAAGATTCCAACCACCTTTCTTAAATAATTTCAGACCATTTGGCCACGTGAAAAAATCACTTTAATCATTTTTTTTAACTCTTATAATCATTTTTACACTTGAACCACCCCAAAAGTGAATTAAAGAATCTTTCATCACTGTTAACCTTGTCACTTTGCTTGCAAATCCACCCTAGTCACTTTTGGAATTTTTTCTCTTTAATATTCTTTTTAAAGGCTTTTTCCTTATATTAATTTCCTTCAGTTCTTTCCTTAATTAATTTGAATTGAAATTGCTCTTGAAGAGATTTCTTTTGTAGCCTCAAATATTTCTTGTAGAGTATTTTTGGAGAAATCTTCATAATATTATTGTTTTATACTAACAAAGTTAGAGACACTAAATTTGGCCTTTTTCTCTTAAAGCTCTTAAATTTTACCTTATACAAATTTTGAGGACAGAAAGAGTACTTGATTTTTTATCAAAGTTTCATATCCACAACTTACAATAATAGCTGGTTTCCATGAGGTAAATTCATGGATACTAGTCCAAAGAATTTTTTAATTTCTCTTTTATGTTTCATCAATGGAAAATGATTATTAATTGACAGGGATACAGGAGTCAGAGTTGCTCATTACCACCTCATCACATCAAAATAGAAGCTTATTGGCTCTTTTCTTATGACTCAATGGGAATTTAACATGGTGAACAAGTTCCCAAAAGTATTCAGCATACTAATTGGGCCATGATAAGCCATGAATCCAAGCTTTAGATATATCCATTCCTCAGAAGCCTCAGAAGTTGTGTACCCTGGCTTTCTTGCATTTCTTTTGTCCCCCTTAGCTATTTTAACGTCAAAAATAGTAATTCAGGCTTAGGGGACTGATAATTACTATGGGTGTATCAAAGCTGTATGTAATAATAAAGTAGTTTTAGCTGCCAAAAATATTAATAACACTATTCTTAGTGTATATTTAATATGGGATTTCTCACATTTCCATTATCTTGGCATGAAATTGAGAAAAAGAAAATTTACACAATTCTTTTATGTGGTTGTTATAATTTGGTGTTAAATTATTTTCCATATTACCACCTCAAAGAATCAATTCAATCTTTTTCACTCTCTGGAGTTACCCTAGGTGAGCTTTTTGTGTAGAATCTAGATCAGGCCTTAAATCCATGTATTTACCTCCCCATAAAAAATTTGTTCATCTTTTCTTAATTGAAAATGATAAATTTTGGATATATGCATGACTTATGGGTGATTAATACTTAAGAGCTTATATTAATATTAATTTGGCCTATTTAGGTATGTAAAATATACCTCCAGGCTTGCATTTCCTCCCACCAAAAAATTAAATTGTACTACAAGCTTAGTAATGATTTTAAGAAGGAAAAGCTTTAAAAGGGTGTTCATGTCCACTTTCCAACCTCTTTACATTACTCATATCATGTAATTAAAGAATATTTATAGGCATACTCAGGCTTGTGGCCTTCTTTCATGCCTAAATTTTCTCAAAAGTGCATCTGAGTCAGGTATTCCTTATTCTGAAAGCCTGTAATCTTCATGTACTGGGCTTCTATATTTGACAAGATATTATCTTTAATTTTTATCCTCAAGTCTCCTTGCTTAAATGAATTTCTTTCTCTTTGTCTTTTTTGGGAGCTACTGGTGGTACAGTCAAAGGCATTGGGTTCCTTGAGGGAAACAATTCCTTATCATCTGGTTGATCAGGTTTAATCAGGCTGACTGGAAAGGTGGGATGTTTTTTTTCCAATTCACACCTTAATTCCACTTTAACTGCATTTGTTTCATGTAAGGGAACAATAAAAGAAGGTCCTACATAAGAATATTTGAGTTTTTTTGGGCCTTTTATATTATTCAAATTAAGTTTTAAAACTAGAGCTGAGTCCCCTACGTTTAAGTCTTGTAATTTATGACTCTTGTCCCACTTCTGTTTTGTATATTCAAAAGTGTTATTAATGATTTATTTTGCATGATTTTTCACTTTATCAAACATTAACTTGAAGAAGGAAGCTTCAGGATTAATTTCAATCAAGTATTTCCTGAGTGTTTCTTGTAGGCCTCTTGGATTCCATCCTTATTATAACATAGGTGCAATCTGACCTGTGGAAGAATGAATATATTTCTTATATTCCAGCTGTAATGCAGGTACTGTAGTGCACCAGTCATGGGTAAATCCATCTGAGTCTTTGAACTCTAAACCATAGGCACATAATTTCCTGATCATTTCCTTTAAATTTTGAATCATTCTCTCTGCTAGTCCATCAGCTTGAGGGTTTTATGCTGTATAAAATTTTGGCTTAGTCCCATACAATCTATGAAGATTGGCTTAAAGTGCAGATGTGAATTTGGGGTCTCTTTCACTTATGATATTCTTAAATAACCCGGTATGAGAAATAACTCTGTTATATAGAATAAGATATTTATTCTTACCAGTGTTCTCTTTATGACATGGTAATAATATGGGATTTCTGCTATATCTGTCTACAATGATTGAGCAAGAACTATAACTCTTGTCACCACTTGGAGGCGGTGTTGTGACACAATCCATGCAAGTAGCTTTCCAAGGGTATTTTGGTTCTTGATTATGGATAATAAGTCCAAATTCATTGCCTTTGCTGCTGTTATTCTTTTGGAATCTGTCACAAGTATGGCAATACTCAATGGTTTCCTTTCTCCAAGATGGCCACCATTCACACTTCATGACTTTCTCAATTTTCCTGTCCTCTGATAGGTGTCCAGAATAGAGGGTATCATGAAATTCATGAAGAATTGTATTCATAAGCAATCTACTGCATAATTTCTTTACATAATAATGTGCAGTTCTGTGGTATATTATGCAATCAAAAAATTTAAATTTTCTTCATAATAGGAAAGTTTCCATATTTCATCCAGTGAATTAACCAAATCTGTGTCTTTACAGTCTTTATCTAGCAAGGATGTCAGAATATGGAAATTCCTGTCTTGTTTATATGACTCTCTGAATTCTTAAAGGAATTAAGTCCCAATATCAATTATTTTATTGCCTTAAATTGTAACCTGTGGCTCTTCTAAAGGCACATAAGCTGGGTTATCAGTGGTATTAGCTAATCCCCACATTCTAATTTCATCACCATTCTTATTTATATTTACTTCTTTACCAACTATAGTCATATTTTCTCTTTATTCTTTTATGGCTATTTCCCATCTAAAAATGTTTCTTCTGAGTTTTTCATGTTCAGAAGCTATTTTACTGCATCACAGTTAGTTATCACTTCAAAAGAACTTCCATCAAGATAATAGTGTAGTTTCTCAAGTTCCCATACCAAACATAAGCATTGCATTTGGATTACACAATATCTGGCTTCTTTGGCTTTATTCCTCTTGAGATATAAGAAACTGGTCCTTCTTTTGACTTTTCATCAATAATTTGGACTTGATGTAGGGCTGGCTGCCCCTAATTCATCTCCAAATGCAGAAATGTACAAATTGAAAGTTATATTCCAGTCAGGAATGAAAATTAAAGGTGCTTGTGTGGGAGCTTTCTTTATTTTCTCATATTCTCTAATAATTTCTTCTGTAATCTCAAATACTGTCTGTTGATCACAGATTCTATAGAGCTACTTGGCTAGAATTTCAAAATCATTCAGTTGTTTCCTATAGTAACTGGCATATAAAAGAAAAGACAACATTCCTTTTTTATTCTGGGGCATAGGCTTCAGTAACACTTCTGCTACTTATTTCTTTTCAATACCCAAACTTAATCCTGAAACTACATGTCCAAGTTCCATGAGTTCTTAAAACCCAAAATTGCATTTCCTAAATGAAATTTTCATATTCACTTCTGCAAATTTGTCTGGTACTCTTTCAATCCTTTCAAGATTCAAAGACAATTAGTCTGAAAATATAATTATATAATAACTATCAATAATGATCCATCCTTCAGATAATTCTGCAGGTAAGATGGTATTCATCATTCTTTGATAATGAGGTGGAGAATTCTCAATTCCAAAGGGCCTTCTCAGATACGCACAAATACCACAATGAGTGATGATTATGAGTAATCTCTTGGCTTTAGTCCTCAATAAGCTTTTGTGAAAGCTTTTCAATGCATCAATTGAGCTTATTTACTTGGCTTTAGATTATTGGGTCAAGGTTTCTTGGAATCTAGGAATTGGATACCTTTCTAGAACTGTGTAGGTATTTGATTGTCTAAGTTCTCAAACCATCCTTGATTTATTATTATTCCAAGAGATAATGACAGGAGTTATTACTTCCACTTCTTCATCATGGCCTACCTTCCTCAGTACATCTAGTTGTATTAGCTATTTGATTTTTTTTCCAAGGCTTCTCTAGCTTTAGTAATTGCTGAGTAAGCTGGTATTCTAAGTACTAAAGGGTATGGTATTTCAATATTAAGAGTAATATTGGCTTCATTCCCTCTAATAGTTCCTAATGGTTCATTTTCTGAAGCAAAAAGTATTCTTATATAATACATTAATAAGCTCTTGCCTCACTTTGGCTGATAATTCTGGATTAATTTGTGCTTCACTAAGCTTATTTGACACAAATTCCTCCATATTTGTATCTTTATTTTAAGATACTACTTATATTCGTTTTGGCATATTGTAAAAAGAAAACTTTTGTCTCTTGTTCTCTCCAATTGTAAAATATTTTTCTTGATGGTTATGGATGTCAATACCATAATTACTTAAGTAGTCACTTCCAAAAATGATATGTTGAGAAGTACAATTGTCCATTACTAATATCTCTTTTTTCATTCTCACACTTCCTGTAGGGTGTGGAAATATCAGGTTAGTGTCTAATATTCCCAAATGGTACATATCATTACTGGCACTACTGAATTGAACACCTTCTATTAGTAATAGATGGTTTTCCCATTGGGAAAGTATGACTTTAAGGGGGTCTTTAGCTACGCAAGTGCAAAATTCTCCTGTGTCCAAATTGAGTTTGGGTTCAGTATCATCCATCAAGATTGATGTGATAAAAGATGCTCCATCAGTGTAACCTTTGCCGCTAGAAGTTTTAGTCTTACACATTCTGGCCTCTTGGATCTTGGTCAGGTAATATAAATCTTCACTATATTGTGGCAAGTGAGTATTAATTTCAATAACTTCAAAAAAATCTGTGATGTTCTCAATAGGATATTCCTCTTCTGGTTTATCCTCAGAGATTTCAGCATCTTGGTCAGATTATTCCTTTTCTTCAGCACACTGAACCTCTTCAATGACATGAAATTCATTGATTTTAGTCTTCTTGGAACAATTTTTGGCTAAATTGGATGTTCTCCCACATTCATGTCACTTCAAGACAGGTCTTTCAGGTCTTCTATCTTCTCTAGAAGTCTTTGGGAAAATTTTGGACTCCATAGGGTTTCTAGTCCAGGATTTACCAATTCTTGTCCTAGTGATGATATCTTCCATTGCATTAATAAAGTCCTCTGTTGAAAAGGGTTCTACACATCTGCACTTGATAAAATGCTCTAGGTCTACTCCATATTTTCTCAATATTTTCAGAGTAATAATTGATTAAGACATATCTGGGTGTAAAGCAGATACTCTGCCTTTTTGTTTTAGGAACCAAGTAAGTGGTTCATCTTTTCCTATAGTTTAAAATGGAAATTTCAAAATAATATTTCATTTTAAATTTCCAGGAATTTTTGGCCTACTTGGGGATTATCACAGATTTCCACCAAAGCCAATCATGTTTTTGATGTTCTTGGCTCATCTTATAATACCATTTCTTTGCAGTTCTGGTAATCAAATAGAATAATTTACCCACTATTATTTAATAAGGTGTATGAAAATATTCTTGAAACATATCAATTTTAGTAATTAATTCAATATAGTTATATTCCTTCACCAGGGAATGTTGGCCATTAAGCTTTGAAATTGTCAAGACGGTTAATTCCTTTTTGAAAAAGAATTCTGGCTTAATCTGAAATTTTTATGTATTTTAATGTATCCTTGGGGAAGTTATTGTTTTGAGTTTTTGATGAAGACACAGAGGCTAATGAATATTTCAACATTTGTAAGTATCTCACCAAAGGCTAGTACAAATAACATTTATTTCAATTCCTTTTTTTTCTTATTCTTTTGAGTTCTCAAAAAGAAGGTAAAGCAGAATCATATTGGTAAAATCCTCAATATTCAAAATCTGTTCTATTTTTTGAAAACTAAGAGCAGTAAGCTGACCAAATTACACTTCTTTGAAAAAAATACTTTAATTATTGTAGAGAAAACCATAATCCCATTTAAATTGAAACTAACATAATCAAATAAGCCTGTTTTTTGTTGTTTTATAAAATTTAAATTATGAACTTACAATGCTTTCAATCAATAAAAAAAATAATAACATTTTTCCTTAAAGCTTTTTTATTTATAATTCAGAAGAGTAATAAACAGCATAATATAACCCAAACTTATATTTTTTGTCTTCATTCAAAATTCAATTCAATTAAATCTACTTTACCCCTATTATTTCTTAATTTTAATAATAATAAAAATATTTTTTTTCATTTTGACTTTTAGAATTCCTTCACTATTGAAAACAAAGGAAATAAGTAACAAGAGCCAAAGTTTTTGTTTTTTGATTATATTCTTTTAAATTTCTTCATGTGTTTAAGAGATACATTTTTACTTTATCTAAAATAGTTTTCCCATGTATACAAAAACTGAACACTTTCTTCAAATTGAATTTATTATAATAGGGCTACTCATTTCTTGAAGTATTAAAAACTTAAAATTTAGTCTTATTTTCTATTTTTTGAGGTGTGGCTTGCAGAAAACTAAGCCATCAAATCTTACATCATCTTTTGTTGGTCCAGACCATTTGTGACCAATTCACAATGAGCAAAGTGGGTGAACCTTACAGCAGGTTTTGGATTGGGAATTTGACCTTGGAGATGAGAAATCAATTCAATCAAGAAATAAAAGTTTTGGAATAAATTGAAGCCACATATTCAAGCCACAAAGCTTCAATTCAATTGGCTCAATATAGGTATTTTCTCATGAGTCTCAAATCTCAAAAACTCAACAATGAAAGATAAGAGGAATCATTTTCATTCCAAGTTCAATTTTATTTTCCTTTTTAATCCAAGCTGGTTTATTAAAAAAGAAATAGATACTTTAGGTTTGTTTTGAAATTTCACTATGAATTTGATCTCCATCTAATATATGGGAATAAATATCTGGATAATATTTATATATTAACCCTTTATCTTTCAAAGTGTCACAGGGGCTCTTGTGGAAATCAAGAGTTGCCTGGCACTCAGGAATCAACAACTCACTTGGAGGGCTCCAAAAGAATAAAGAAATAAAAAGGAATATATTTCTTTAAAGAAGGATAAGAGTAAAGACAAGTATGCCAAAGATAAAAAGAAAAAGAAGCCAACGGCCAAGATAATAAGAAAGCCGAAATTCAAAGAGCCAACCAAATGAATCCTCAATTCACTTTTTCAACCTGTCAGAAACAAAAATGGAATTAGTAAAGGTTATTACCACCACTATCCACTGACAGGCAACAAAGAAAGATGCAAATGACTGACTTAAGATTATGAGTATTTACTTTAATAAATGAAAAGAAAATAAGGATAAAAATAAATCCAATATATTAATTAACTGGGGAAAAGTGCCCAGGTGATGAAAGGTGGCCAGCATATGTGAAAAGCTGAAAGGCTGATCCTGGAAGGTGAGTTACTTGGCTGTATTAACTGAATTGGGCCAATACAGTTCTGGCCATCTTGAGAATTGAACTGTGTGACTTAATTCCCACAGTGGAATATGAATTGGCCCAAATGGGCCAAGGCCATACAGGATGCTTGATTACTACCTGTATGGACCAATTCAGTTGTCCAAGCAATGCTGAGTACTTGATGCCATGACAATGATTGAAATAAATGATAACATCTGAGAATTGCCCTTAGAAAAGTCCTGATGAGAATTGACAACCCAACTCCTGCAGGAACAGGTGGTTGGGGTCCTTGAATGGTCTTCTGGTAGCCACCAGGGAATTTCCAGACTGAATAGCTGAAAAATCCTCCTTAAAAATTAGTTATGGATTGGTTACTTGATTTGGAAGCACATAATTTGGTCCTGAAAATGTCACCATTGGATTGCTGAGCAAAAATAGTGCATTATGGTATATTATACCATATATACCCCACTCCTGTATCCTCAAGTGCAGGGTGCATTGAGGAAGTAAAAGTCTTCCCCTGAAATTGAGCCTAATCCTTGCTTTGAGCTGATCTGGTGGCCTCTGGTGGCTGCCAGAGTCAATGGACTGAATTGTGGCCACTTGTGGCTCTTGGCCAATTTTGGGTCCTAAGGTGTTTTGACCATTTCTGGGTTGGTTGGGTTCTGGGGCCAAAACTGGCTCAGGTGGGCCCACTTGTGGTTTGGGACCCACCTGACCTTGGGGGCTGATGAGCTTCCCCCTTGGCCTCATTGGATTTGCTCCAAAAGGGGCCTAATTGTCCCATGGACTGCGGGCTGTAGGGGGCCTAAATGGCCCAAAAAGGCCATTTAGGCCAAAACCCACATAATATAAGGGGTTGTACAAAGGGCCCTTGTGGTGGCTAGAGGGGCCATAGGCCCTTGGAAGACTGAAAAGACCACCCAGGCCCATAAACAAGGATAATGGCCTGGGGGTTGGCGAGGTGGAGAATTGGCCAATGAAGGCAGGATATGGTCTGAGGCCATAAATGGCCAGTGGAAGGGTGATATGGCCAAGAGGCCATAGAGCACCAAGAGGGAAAAATTGGCCATAAAAATATTATATGGCCAACTGACCACAAACTGGGTTCAGGCTAGAATTGCTGCAACACCCATTGGGGGGTGATTATTTGTGGTTGTGACAGTACCCCCCCTACCTTGAATGGTGAGATCCTGAGAACCAAGATAAGGTACAGGCCTTTTGAGGCTGTTGAGATGGATTGGATGTAGGGATTCCAGAGGTATTGAATCATGAAAGAATTTTCAGACTGGTAAAGAGGTTGGCATATGAGCTGAGGTTGACTTGGTCTTCTCTTGACATTTGGCTTTGGGAATTTTGAAAAATTGAATTGGTGTAAAGATTTGGGGATGAAGAATTGTAAGAAAGAAAATTTTGAAGAAAATATGAAGATAGATAACAAGGAAACTTGAAAATAAGAAAAAATAAAAAATAAGAAATAAAAAATAAAAAATAAAAAAAAGAGAATCTTGAGGGGGATTCCAATCTTCACCGTGGATATTGACAGTTTATTTGAAATGGCCAAGGACCTGAAAAACAAGATTTGATGCCAGGTTCTCACATAGTGGCCAAGGTGATGTTTTGAAAGATTGTAGACCCCTCAGGGAAGTGCACACCAGGAGAGGAACTTACTTTTGATAGTTACCACTCCCGCCAGTGCCATAAATTGAGGAAGATTGGTAAAAGAATGTATTTAAAAGTAATGACTTGGAAGAAAGGATTAAGAACAAGAATGGTCCAATTCCCCAAGTGGAAATGGCCATAGATTGGAATTTGATGTTGGAAGCCAGGCCAAGAATCTGTGTCCAAAATTTCAAAGTGCTCACAGAGTGGCCAAGGTGATGCTTACAACAGAAAAGAGTAGAATACCCCTAAAGGTGCTTACCAGGAGTGGGACTTACGTTTGGTAATTCCTCTCCCCACCAAGCACCATAAAAATCAAGCTACTGAAGAATTAGGGCCTGGCTTGTCAGGATATAAAGAATGGAAATCCTTGACAAGTTCAGGGAAATTCTTGAGATTTTTAGCTGGTTCCCAAGTGGATCTTTATGGGTCTTGACTGGAACCTTTACATTCCACCAGATACCATAAATTTCTTCTCTCAAGCTTTGACTCCAGTATTTGAGAGACTTCCTATTCCTCTTCTTCTTCAATGATGATTGGAGGAGGAGGCTCTTGATGCCGATTTGGGATTGTTGATGTCTTTCCTGGTTCAAGGAGGGAAATATGGAAGACTGGATGGATGGATTTCAATTGAGATGGAAGCATTAGTAGTTATTTTCTTCAAGATTGGAAAAGGACCAACCATCTTTTTGGTGGGTCTTGTTTATTTGATGTTCTTGGAGGAAAGCCATACCATGTCACCAGGATTGAAAACAGGTGGACTTGCTCTACTTTTATCTGCATACCTCTTAAACCTGTTTATGGCAACTTCAAGTTCTCTCTTGACATCTTTCTGTACTGATTGGATTTTTTTTGATAACCTTCCAGAAGGAGTGTCTTGAGTAATTTTAACTGAGTCAAATTGTGGATATCTTCCATAAACAGTAAAAAATGGTGATTGTTTTGTTGAAGAGTGATCAGAGTTATTGTAGGCAAATTCAGCCAGAGGGATCCAGGTGTTCCAATCATCTTGATGATAGCTGACATAAATCTGAAGGTACTGTTCTAGTATCTTATTTACCCTCTCTGCCTGTCTATCAGTTTCTGGGTGGTAAGCAGCTGACAGATCTCTTGAAATCTTGAGCTGCTGACAAAGATTGGTCCAAAAGGAGGAAACAAAAAGTGAACCTCTATCACTGACAATTCTTGAAGGAAGGCCATGATTTGAAAAGATATTCTTGATGAATAAATGAACCAAATCCAGTGAAGTGATTGAAGACATTGTGGGAATAAAAACCGCCATTTTTTAGAACCTATCTACTATGACCAGAATTGAATCAAAAGAATTGGACAGTGGCAGTTGAGTGATAAAGTCCATTTAATGACAAATTCAAGGACCATTTGGAATTGAAAGAGGTTTGAGGAGTCCAAACTTCTTGTTTCTTGAACACTGTTGACAGGATGACATAATCCTTGATGAATTGAGTCATGCCAGACCAGTGGAAATCCCACTTGACAAGTTTGAGAGTCTTCTCTTGGCCAGGGTGTCCAGCTAGAGGCTAATCATGACACTTTTGAAGGATGATGAGCTGAATTGTGGGGTCATTTGGGACCACCACCTGATCTTTGAATAAGAGAAGCTGGGAAGAGGAATCAAGAGAATAATCTTGGACATATTTACCTTTACCCAATTCTTGAAGAATACTTCTGTACTGAGAATCTTGCCATAGAGCCTTCTGAATTGAATCAATCAAATTTGAAAAAGATTCCACCTTGACTGTAAAGTATCTTGAAGGTTGGACTTCATCCTTCTTGATGAGCTGTTGAAAGTTCATTGGATTCTTGCTGATGAAATCCTCCCCCCTGTACGGATAAGCATCTTCCCGACATGATAAAGCATCCGGAAGAGTAGCTAGGTGTCCAGGGAGGTAAGTGATTGAGAAGTGAAATTCAGAGAGGAATTCAGCCCAGCAGGCTTGACAGCAAGTAAGGAATTTTGAAGACATGAAGTATTGAAGTGAAGAGTGATCAGTGAGAACTTCAAAAGACAAAGAAAGGGAAAGAAGGAAAGCCCTCCAGAGCTTGAGAGCCCAGACTCTGCCAAGGAGTTCCTTGTCATGAATCTCATAGTTGAGCTCTGCTGGAATAAGCTTGTGTCTGTTTAATGCAATGGGATGTTTTCCTGAGTCAGAGACCTGACTCAGTACAGCACCCAAGGCATAATCGGATGCATTGGTCTCTACAATGGTGGGTAGAGAAGGGGTGGAGTGGTGGTGAAAGCCTCTTTGAGGTGATTAAACGTACTAAGAGCTTCCTCATTGAGGGGGAAACAGGAATCTTTCTTGAGGAAACTGGTCAGTGAACTGATTTTCTTTGAATAATTCTTGATGAAATGGTGGTAAAAGTTGGCAAAGCCAAGGAGTGATTGAAGAGCCTTGAGGTTTCTGGGAGATGGCCAAATAAGAGTTTGCTGGACTTTTGCTTGGTCCATCTTGAGGCCTTCAGAAGAAACAGCATAAACTAGATACTCAACACTAATAACATGAAATAGGCACTTAGAAGCCTTAGCAAAGAGGCTATTGGCTCTGAGTCTGGTAAGAGCAGTGGACACATGAGTGAAATGTTCTTCCTCAGATTTGGAAAGGACCATAAGGTCATCTTCTCAAAAATCCTATAGTATGTGCCACCATCCTTGATCCTTGATTCAAATTGCATTTTGTCAACAAATGCAGCCACTTTGAAATTTCTTGGTACATAATCTAAATAATTGTAAGAGAAATTTGAAAATGAAGCCCAGAAACATTTTAGCAATGATGAAAATGTACCCAGTTCAACATAAGTTGAGATGACCCCATCAGGGCTTTATGCTGAATTATGCAAATCTTCCACACCTGGCCAAAGCACTTTGGAAAATGAGCTCAATAGGTTCTTAGTGGACCCCATCAGAACTAAATTCAACTGATGTTTTAGTTTTTTGGAAGACCCAAAGGCATCTTTTCCCAACTCTTGGGAAAAGGGCTCAGAGGTTTCTCTCAATCCCAGAAACCAGCACTGCCTTGGAGCATATTTTCTCCATTGGGAGAAAAATATCAACTTTTAAGAATTATTCCCTCTCCCCAATACATTTAGAGCAACTATCATGCATTAAAGACTGGACTTGTACATTTGGGCATCTTTACTCAGAGATTGATAAAATTTAAATAATTTCTTTTTTTGTTAATTGTGATTCTGCTTTTTTACTTATTTTTTAAATTTTATTTGCAAAACAGTCCCCTTGGGATTTTTTCACTTCCCCATACCCCTTCCAAATGCAGTGTAAGGATGTAAGCTCTCCCCCTGTACCGACCCCTAGAGGCAGTACACCAGGAATTCCCAAGTTTTTGTGATTGGGTGGCAGTCTGAGTCCAAGCTGAGTTCCAAATGCAACACTTGCTGTCAGGTGTAGCCACTTTTCTCATGGTGATTGGTGCGCAAATTTGTGTGACAGAAGTACACTGTGTAGGAATACTTGATTCAAAATATCTTCTCTGGGATTGTCTTTGCTTTCATTTTTAATTCATTCAAATGTTTCTTTTTCAATTTCTTAACCCAAATGGGTGGTAAAAAGCATATTTCCTCTACTTGTTCCAGCTAGTTCCAAAACTGGAAATTTGACATCAAATCAGTCTTCAATTTTCATGACTGATTTCAAACAAAAAAGGCAGAATTATTTAAGGGATGAAACCCCCCCAATGTATTTTGTTTTTTCCTTTAACTGAAAATGGAACATTTTTAGCTTGTAAAAATTTGCAAGTAAAACCCAAGGAAGAAGTCAAAACTTCAGTTTTTCCAAATCAACGTACAGGCCCTTAAGGGTTTAAACATTAGATAATGTCTCAATTTTTACGATTTTTTTAATTAAACAAATTAATTGAATGCTTCAACAATGAAGAATTGTTTGTTTACAACCTAAATTGAAGAATAACTATCTATTTTTATATCCTTTGAGATTTAATTTACTTACTACTAACATTAGCTGATAAGATATAAAATTTGCATCATATTTCACATAAAAATGATTTCCTGAAAACAAAACAGAAATCAAGATAATAATAAATGAGTCTCCAAATTCTTCAAATTCCCATTGATTAATATATGTCAGCTGATCTAAGAGCCTCTTATGAGTTTGATCTACATGTTTTCTTTTTTACTCAATGATAAATTTGGATTTTTATCCATTTCATTAAAAAACAAATCTTTAAAAAAAATTCTTTTCTTTAAGAAAGACTTTATCATTTTTACAAGTAAGCTCTCCCAAACAATGGCAAATTTGAGGGATTCTCTCACAATAAATCAAATACATCAAGAGAAAATAAAACTACGCTTGCAAATAATTTTGAAGAAAAATCTTTATTAGCCAGAAAGATTTCAAAATTAATTGAGAAATCTCAATTTAATTTCATCGAATTCTTATAATGATTTTTGAGGGCTTCAAACATCATTTTTTGAAGAAATTTGACACCTCAGGTTCCTGGACCATAGATCTCAGGTGCGATGGTAATATCTGGAGAATTGATCCACCTGGACCATAGTTCCAGGTGGTGTTTGTGGCCCTAGTAGAATTTATTTTCCTGAGGAAAAGGCTCAGACAATTGCACTGGTCATCTTTCAGAGCAAGTTTTACGAGGATGCGGCCTAGTTTTGTTCTGGTTTTCCTGGATAGTTCTCTTCGCATTTTATTCATAAAAAAGAAATAGTAAATTTCATTTTATATTTGTAGAACAAGTGAGAAAAAAATTTTGAGTTATAAGGATTTCATTGAAATACTAATTCATGGAACAGCATGATGAACTTTTCTAAAGCTTGGACAGGTAATAATCCCAAAGGCTGTGTGTAGGGGAGATTAAACAAGCTGGCTGAATGAAGACCTAATAAGTAAATATAACATTATTTCCAACCTACATTGCAAATGGATTCCCTAAAGTCTCATATGATCATCATATGAATGATGCTACTGCTCTGAAGAAGCTTTTATTTGGATTGCTGAGTTATAATTTTTTTGACATTGCCATAATCCAGTTTATCACTAAATTAATACTGTGCAAGCCAAGCCAAGCCACAAAATCCTTCAAGACGAGCCAGTTAGGGAGGTAAGATCGAGCACAAGCTACCTCAACAGCTGGCGCCTCCAAGAAGCTGGATGTGAGTAAATTTTCTTTATCTATTTTTGAGGCTCTGATCATTGATTTTGTGTTATGTTTGCCAGATCGCGCTAGACTTGATTAGATTAGTTTTCCTTCCGAGATATATCATTTTATAGTCATTCCATCTCTTTTGGAGTCCCCTTGAATGTCCGAATCCAACCCATCACCCTCACCGATAAAGCCTGGCGATGCTCCTGAACAACCCAAGTTAGGTCCATTCAAAAGAAGATGGAATAGATTAGCATCCTCTCGCCTAGGTCAGCGTGCTCAATTCGCTTACACTTGGAGACGGTGCGTTCGGTTGAGCATTGAGCATTGGAGAAGACAAAAGCTGATCGAGAAATATCTAGACCTATTTTCTTTGGCATCGGTGCAAGCTTTTTCCTCGGTCGCTACATCTATGCCAAGTACCAAATCGCTAAACGAGATCGCATCCATCCTGGTCAGCTCTTGCTCACTGGAGATCAATTGGGTCAAAATATTGAAAGTCCGGAGCGTAATTGACCATATGCTCTTCTCAAATCGCAGGCACCTATCTAGTCTGGAGACTGTATGATGGGGCCGTAGTGGAAGTGAGTCCTTTGTTAATCTTTCTACTAGCACTTTGACAAATATCTCCTGGCTCATTCCGTCGTACTTCTATTCAGTATCCTTCCCATCAAACAAATTTGAGCATGGTATTGGGCTCAAGTGGAGACGGTGCAGATCCCCCTCGAGTGTCAGTCATCTATTATCTTTGAGCCAATGGATCAGTCAAGAAGCAGACCAGAGGTTGATTTGATCGCATATTAACGAAACCACTCAGGATGACATTAGATGATGTGATTCGGACCCTCAAATTTATTCAAACTGATGACCGAATTGTGAGTTAGCATCTTTGAACTTTATCGTCTGGTCTTTTCAGCCATATCTAATTAACCCAATCCATCCTCAAACTTAGACAGGAATCATTGCTGACTTATCTTCAACCAATGCGCCTTCTGTCAATCAAGATATCCCCTTGGGTTTGGCACAGATTGAAGAAATACAAAGTGCTTTATTTGACTTGAAGGAAGCAAAAGAGTCTAGGCTTGGTCGTGGCAAGTTCAAAACGGTGGCTTTTACAGAAACTTTTAGAAGTCAAGGCGAATACACCATGGCTAGTGGATTCGACAAGGTCAGCAAAAATATTCACCCTAAATTTCTCAAATGAAACGATTGACGACAAAATTCCTATAGATTTATTGTCAACCCAGTGGTGAATTACCGCTCGTTGGAATTAACAGCACCGTGACATTTTACTCAAGGTTATTGAGCTGGCTTGGAATCAAAGTTCACGCTGAAGCTAGAACGCAGTATAAGTCTATGGTCGGTGTTCTTGCGTTATTAACTTTTAACGCCTCAAGTACGAAGATTTGTGGGCCTGACCGCCTAATTTTCATCAACACAGGTGGCTCCCTATACTCAAAATGAATTTTCTGTAAGTGTGATATCTTGGTGCTTGATTTAGAGTCATGCATTCAACCCAATCGGAAGCTTACAACATACTATTTGATTTTAGGAACCCCAAGCGGAAAATCATATGGAACTACTGACAGATCTAAATACTAATATGCTCTCAATTATCGCTCACAATCGTTCTAGATCTAAAGACCAGAAAGCAGGTGATAAGACAGCCTTCAAGGAATTCCTAGAAAGGCTAAGAGGCTATGCTAAGCGAGGACCATTGGGGGCCAAAGAAGCTACTGAACTTGGCTTGATTGATGGCACGATGTACAAGGAAGAACTACTTTCAAAAGTTATTCTCGGCGATAATCCTGTCGTCATTGATGAAACGAATAAGGAATTAGTTGGAAAAGCAAAGCTAGACGCATTGAAGCAAGTTCTTAAAACGCAAACCAAGGGATTTTATCACTACCATAAAGTTGGTATTTTACTGCTACTTGCTTTCTCAAATACTAACTCTGTCAATTTTTTTTTAGATTATGGATCGATTAACAGAACGCAAAAACAAGGATGGAGTTTTGAACATTGGTGTAGTGTATGTCTTGGGCACAATTGGTGATGTCGGAGAGTGAGTTTATTGCAAATGCCTTTCGACATAACTTACAGGACAAAAGTCATGTTTTTAATGAAATCTTCTAGATTTGGTACAGGAGCTATCGTTAAGGGACTCCAAGAGGCTGGAGAAGATGATACGATTGGGGCAGTCATACTACGAATTGACAGTGGTGGAGGTGGTGTAGTCGAGAGTGATACGATTTGGGGTGCTGTAAAAGAGCTCAAGGCGAAAGGAAAGGTGGTAATTGCGAGCTTTGGCAACACGGCCGCCAGCGGTGGATACCTAATCGCAACGCATGCGGACAGTATCCTTGCCTCACGTTAGTTGTAAACAAGTTTTGAATAATTGTTTTAGTGGTGCGGTTAACCATGGCTTGAACTCTACTGCTCACTTTGGATCGTATGGGTTATCGGATTAGCATCGACCATCACTGGATCAATTGGTGTAGCTTCTCTTCGACCAACCGTTACTCCATCATTTTTCGAGCGAATCAAATTAAATACCCAGTCTTTTTTCACTGGTTCCAAAGCCTTATCCCTATACCACGAATTAGAGGAGGAACCTCTTGCTCGTCACAAGGCTCATATTGATGCAGCATATGCCGACTTTAAGCATCGGGTTTGTGAGGGTCGAAATATTTCACCAGAACTGATAGAACTATTGGCGGGCGGGCGAGTATACACTGGTTTGAAGATGTGGGACTTGAATGAAAAGATAAATGAGCAGGCGTCAATTATAGTTGAAGCTGATACTTTAGGTGAGACTCAGTCGCAAGCATTAATTGAAGAAGTTCAGATCAATATACCTGATTTGGATGATTCCGAGCTGGTAAACCCCACATCGACTTCAGAAGCAGCTGCAAGTCCTTCAGCTTCGAAAAACTTGAGCGAATTGATTTCCTCAGCCATCACATCAATTCAAAGCCAACCTGGAGGCGTTGACTTGTCTGGAGTGCAAGAGGTTGTGACAGTAGAAAATTCTACAACCAACACCCCTCTTGGTCGTGGTATCATTGATGGGATTGGTGGCATCCGAGAAGCCGCTCTTGAAGGAGCTGAAACGTATCTGTCCCGATTAATAAATCAAACAAAGCAAATGCATCCAGCAAAGACTCCCGCGGAAATCATGGAAGAAGTATTGCCTGGAGTACCTTATGTTGTCCACGAAAATGGCGAAACGAGTTTGACATTTGACATTCGATTGAAAAAGTGTAAGCGATTATTTTCAATCGCCTTTTTGATTAACCTGAGCTACTTCCCATTGTTTCATTTGTCTTTTCATGGTCTGGGCTTGTTAAATTTCATAAATTTTACATTGGACCCTTTACAGTCCCCGTTCACAAAACATTTTGGCAACAACTTTCAGAGGCCTCCAAACGTGGAGATGCGATTGAAGGTTCGGTCAGCTCAATATTTTCCTTTGCGAAGCAGTCCTTTGCCCAATGGATTTCTCGGGTTGTATTGCAACACATGGAAACAGAAACGGTTAATTCCCTTGGTATGAAGCCCTCAGATTTGAATAAATGGAAAAGCTTAATACGGCAAGTCAATAGACCTAATAATAGTAATAGCACCCTGCACGCCCAGATGCACCCATGGAATTTTCAATAAATGCTCACTAGACCTTTGCTTATCCCTTCTGCTTGATTTATTCTTTTGTGGATAAAATAATTCGCTATTTGTTGCAAGAACCATTCGCATTCCCTCAAATTTAAGTATTAATCATTCTAATGAATTTCATGTCGAGATATATCGACACTCTCAAGAAAATCACATTTTATGAGTTTTCACAGTCACTGAAGATTACTTCCTTTGAAAGAAAAGGAAGTAGTAAATCGACCTAGATAGCCATAAAAAAATCCTATTTTTTTGGTGGGGAGGGGAGGTGGTTGTTTTATTTTACCCCCCAAAAAGACCTTGACCTACCTAAATTCAAGTACTAAGTTTTTTAGTATAAAGCCCCTGCAATTTTATCATGCACAACTTGGTGCCTGACAGTTTAATTTTTTGGATGAGTTGACGTAGGGGTTTTGCATGAGAACTTTATCTTTTAGAATTTCTGACAAGAATATTTGTATGCAAACCTCAGCACCATCACACATACTGTAATTTCTGTCAAGGTTTCCCTCCAAGCCTGAAGTTTATGTGTAATAAAGCAATAACTATTTGTTAAAAGAATAGTAATCAATGCTTGAGTACGTTTTTTTTTAAAAAAAACAAGACGCTTTATATTACTATGATTCAAAGAACTCATACTCCTGCGATATTCGTAAGAAATCTATTTTTTCTAAACTTCTAATTGTTATTAAAGACTCACCGGGGACTGTAGGGGATAGTTCCACCTCATTTTGAGCTGAGAGTCGTTGCTTTCTGTTCATGTGCTCGTCTGAGGCGCTTTTTGTCTCTCCTGTCGCTGACCTCGTTTGCCTGCTAATTTACTTATGGGGTTTTCACGCTCATAAGGAACCCAAGTTAGATATCATTTCAGAAATGACTGATGTAATTTGCAATGGTTACATTAAAATTGAAATCGTTGAATTCCTCTCGGTCATCTATAAATATCAATAAAAAATAATTGTATAGATCTTATAAAAGAAACTGTAAAGAGGTATTCCAAAAAGAATGTAAAGATTACTTTTTGAGTGTAAGAGTTTTTTTAACGAATGCTAACTTATACCGGCACTCAAAGGCTGGAGTGGATGTGCGTTATATTTGCAGTTTATACTTGTATTGGCATTGGGGTGGAGAGCACGCACTTTTGCCCAAGGGCATGTATGTGCATGCACTTTGGACCTAAAAGTATGTGAAAAATATTTTTATGTAACCAGCCCAGAAATTGTAATCAAAATGACTCAAAAGAAAACAAAGTCCTAATATTAATTGCTACAATCAACAAAAGTAGAAATTTCCTCATTACAATCACTGTTTGACTGCTCAAGTAAGCCCAAGTCAAATAATGTATCCATGAATGTTTGATCATAAGTACCTGGTAAAGCTGTACTAACATCACAAAAAAAGAATATACCATATTCAGACAATAATATAAATATATCATAAAAGTCCATAATGTCATATTTCCTGAGATTTGAGAGCTTTCATGCCTTTCCCTTATAAGCACATCTGTCTTGTATGATTTCTGTGAGCCTTTGAGATATTACCAAATATCCAAAAAGGTCACAAAACAACTTTAAAATACTTATTTTAATAATAAGAAATAAAATTATTATCTTAAAATAAGTAAAAATGCCATAAAAAGGCTTTAAACCTTGATTATCTCAGAAACCAATGAATAAACATGTGAGATAAATTACACCATTGGATTCCCCATGAAAAACTACACATATAATTTTTTTATGTCATATCTGAAAAGTCAATACTTACTGAGATAACCTAAATATATGTAATTTTATGATCAGCACATATATTCATGGTTTTTAGCCCATATCTCTTGAAATATGCATGATAAATAGTTTAGCCAAAAGTAAATTTACCACATAATTACTTTAAGAATACAGATATAAAATTTATTGGGCAAGCTATAAACAAGGTTATAAATTACAATGGTTTATTGAGCAAAATAAGAAAAGCTGTTGAGCACTTTGTTGTGAAGGTGTCCCAAACTTAGAAAGAAGTGGATTTTTAGATTCTACTAGTTCATATGTGAAGAATGATGTAATATTTATCATTATATTCAAGGTATAACCCCTTGAAATCATGGTTTGAAGTTTAAAATAGTAAATTTCAACAGAAAAGATGAGTTACAAGAAAAATCATCAAAAACAAAGTTTTGATTATGTAATAATATTCTCTTTGCAGTTTGATAATGACATTCAAAGATATCAGAATTCACTTCCTGAATGGCTGTAGCATGTATGAGCTGAAAGTTATTAATGATCAAAGTTTAAGCATAAAATTGATCATTTATGATCACTCAATGTAATCTTAATTTAAGTTTAACAATCATATAAGTGATAAAATTGGTGAATACTAGCTTAATATTATTAAAACTAATAAAAGCCACAAAGCTTAGACTTCTTCCAAGCCTATGATGTGAGAAAAATTAGAGTTACAGTGATAACTCTAAATAATAGTGTAATAATGAGACAAGATGGTTTGATTATGATGCAATCATCACTAAAACCTAAAATACTGATCAATTACAGTAGATACCACCATTAAGTGTCTAATAGAAGTCTTCTGGACTGTAGGAGGAAGGATTTTACTATATATAGAGCTCTTTTTACCTCTATTTCACCCCAGATGCAACAAAAACACTAAATATATCAAATCCAAAGGCCATAACTTCATTCTTTTTATATAATTCTATTATATTATCAATAACTAAATTCAATCTTCATATTAATTATCAATTTTGATTTGATTAAGCTATTACTTAAATTTCTTTTGTTAAATTTCTGTCTAAATTTCTAATTCCACATAAAATCAAGAAAATTTATAATTTCTTTATTTTTTATTTGTAAATACAGTTTGAATAAGTTTCATTTAAATTTTTTGGGATAAAATAATCCAAAATTATTATATCAAGTGTTCAAAGTATGTTATACTTCTCTTTATTATCATTTTTAATAATTATTTTATTAATATAAATAGTATTTATATTAATATAGCTTTAATATTGGTAATATTATTGTTATAAATTGTTTTTCATTATTAAATGAAAGATTTCAACACATTTATTTTATGTTTTCAACAATAATAAATTGCAATAAATATAGGGTGTTGGTAAACACACGTAAGCCCTTACGTGTTTTTACCAATTTCTGGTAAAAACACGTAATTATATGTTAAAAAGACATAAGGGGTGGTTTTCAAATGAAATATGGCTATTTATGGCATTTTTAAGGCCATTAATGGCATTATTAATTCCATCAATGGAATTGTTAATGCCATTTATGGTATTTTGAAGGCCATTAATGCCATTTATGGCATTGTTAAGGCCACAAATGACATTAACAATGCCATTTATGGAAATTTTAAGGCTATAAATGACATTAACAATGCCATAAATGGCATTAATGGCCTTAAAAATGCCATTCATGGCATGGTTAATGTCATTTATAGCCTTACCAATTCCATAAATGGCATTTTTAATGGCATTTATAGCCTTAAAAATTCCATAAATGGCATTTTTATTGTCATTTTGGGCCTTAACATTTTTAGTAAAAACACGTAAGGGCTTACGTGTTTTTACTAAAAGCTTACGTGTGTTTACCAACACCCTAAATATATTATTTATTAAATATCAATATATTCATTTTAGCTATATTATTTCATTTATTTAAATAATTTAAATATTTTTCTGCCATAACTATAATATTTACTCATTATTATAATTATTCTTTATCTTATTTATTACTTTAATAGGTATAATTCAGAGTACAATAAGTAAAATATTAGTAATATTTACTTATTGTTTCATAGTCAAACGTTACAGTTTATTTTTGAAGTTGAGCTATACATGGTCTAATATTCATAGGGTGTGTGGAATCATGCAGTTGTGAATTTTTGTCTTTGTTGTAAACATCATTGAAAAAAAGCCCCTTAAAACCAGAACCATGTTAAACAATCAGAAAAAATTGAGATTACAAAACATTTGAGTATCACAAGTTCAGTTTATTGTAACTATAGCCAGTAGATAATTGCTGACTACCTTTATAAATTTGAATGGTGGTTCATTGGCATAATATTCTCAAAGATTTAGTATATCTCAAAACTTTGTATCTCCTTAATATCATTAATGATATATTTCTTTGAGAGAATATTGTTTTGATGATCAACTTACTTGGTCATGCCAAATGTTTAAAAAGAAAAAAAAGATTGTTACCAGAAAATATGAAGCTCAATGTCTCAATTAAATTTAGGAAATGTTTCTTTAATGGTTTGATGAAATTTAGGCACTTGTTTTATTAAAGATGTAATATATAATGATATGTTCCTTCTGGATGTTTCCAATATTCATTTTTCTTCAATTAGTCTCCTAACTGCATCAAAAACTGCAGAGAAGGGTTCTCAACAAATAATTTTTCTTCTGTAAAAGCCTTTCTATGTTCAATTGAATTTTCTTAAAATATACCCGGTGCTTGCCTTATGAATAAAAGATTAAGCTTGATGGGAAAGGAGTTCATTCTAATGAAGAGGTAGAAATTGGCCATTGATTTTAAAATACATTTTACCATTCAGCTTAAAGCCCCCTACTTTGTTTTATTTCAAATAGAAAATGTTTTACTTATTTAATAGTTTATTTAATATAAACTATTAATGGTTTATGTAATTTAAACCAGTCATGGTTTATTTAATATGAACCAGTCATGGCTTACTTAATATGAACCAGTCGTGGCTTACTGAATAGAAACCATTCTTGTTTTATTTAATAAAAAACAGTAATGGTTCCCCATTATTAGATATTGATTACCCATGATGAGGAATTGATTACCCATTATGAGGCATTGATTACTAATGATGAGGAATGAATTACTAATTATGAGTAATTGATTGAATGGTTTATATTGAATAAACCATCACTGGTTTACAACACATAAGCTATGAATAGTTTATATTGAATAAACCATTGAATCAGTAGAACATGGTATAGTAAAGATAAAAAAAGTATGACTTGATATCACATAGGTCATGTTTATGCATTTATGCAGGTACCTTGTTTCAGGTATTCATCTGAGAGCAGTTTATGGTGAAAAAACTTTTTAAAAGATTTTTCCTTTAAAAGGACCTTTAAATAAGATATTCATGGGGATATATTTGGAAAAAAGATCAAGTTCTTATAGAAATAAGATCAAAGCAATTAAATGTATATACAATTGTGTAAAAATATCTTCCTAAAATTGTGTCACCACTGTTTCTTCATATTATTGATTGGAATAGGAGAGTTTAATTTAAAGTAAAACATGAAACTAGGAGAATGACTTCATACTGAGAGTTTTATCACTTTGAAAATGATTTGTATTTGTTTCATCATTTAAAGCTTCAACAATATCCTCATATTCACATTTTTTGTAATGTAAAAATATCTGCACAACCAATGAAGAATTATTATGAAATAATTTTTGCTTCCCAATTGATTAATCCAGCTATCTATTGACCCATGTGTTTGTAAGTGGGTAAATTAAAAGGAAAAGGTTCAAGATGTAGCTGACACTGATGGAACTTCAGAATGCAGACTGCACAGTATGAGCATGCAGTAATACTCCATGTAAGTCGATTTGAGACTGTTTAGGTACTGACATGTCAGGATGTCAGTACCTACTGAAACTTGTTAGTTGAGAAGGGTAAGTTAAGAATTATACAGGAAATACTAAATATACATCAAATAATTATTATTAGGAGACCACACTCACTACTAAACCAATCTCCAATCTTGAACTTTGACTCTCTGAAAGCGTCTCTCCAAACCATTAAATCATCAAGCTCTTATCTCATCTCATTTGTATTATAATATTTGTCTTATAACTCCCTTTTGTCTCTAACTTTCATAAAAGAATAATGTTTGGAAGGCCTATGTGTCCTCAAGCTTTTTGAACAATGAGATCCATTCAATATCAAATGAAGAATAATCATGGATTGTTGCAAAATATGGACTGAATGTCATGGGTTACCCTCATGGTCATGGCTACAAGGAGATTTCTTAGGTGGTGGAATATATATGTCTCATGAATCCTCTGTATCAGTTACCGAACCTTTCCCTTTTTTTGATTTTTCCTTATAGCTTATATAAAATAGGCTAGTTTTCTAATTATATAATAAACTAGATCCTCTCACAGTTCCTAACATGTGATAGGGGACTGCCCAACCTGCCTCATAAGTGCACCACAAAGGTTTGCAGCACTTCTCAATCTGACTTACCCCCTCCCCCAAGTACAAGTACCCTTTCTTATAGCGAACTAGGCAGTCATATTTTAACTTCTCAAACAAGAGCTCCTACAAATTGGTGCCTAACTGTACATGGTCCCTGGAATAATACCAGAAGCACACCATCTTGGCAAGCTACCGCTTGGATCCCATCAAGCATTCCAATGGCTTCGCTCATTAAAGTCAGCGGTTATTGTATTTTTCAGGTCCAATTTTTTCATTTTAAAAAAATCTTGTATGGAACCTAGATGCAATATGGTCTCTTTGATTGAGCCATCTTTGGGCCTCAACCTTTCCTTCATTGGAACCAACAACCTTCCTAGTCAGTTAACTGCAGAAATTAATAAATAAGACTCATACTCAGGAAACAAAATGTAAGAAAGTCCTAAGGGCTTTGATGGAAGTGCTTTTCTCAATAAAAATATTTTTTCATTGGTGTACATCTAATTTAGGGTCCATTTTCTGATTTATAGGATATCTCTCATTGGAATCTGACAAATATTTTTCCATTCCTGTAGTTTAATTCCACGAATTGGAAGTGGGAGGGTGAAAATAAGGAATCTCAATATATATACAAGTGCAATCACTTTTCTGCACAAATGAACATTTTAAAGCATAATTCTTCCAGCCTCACAAGCACCAATTGGATTTCCAAGGGAATTGTGGTACTCCATACCTTAAATAACAGATTCAAGATTACCAATGATACTTTATTATCAAAATTTCACAGAAATAATGAATTAATTAGTGAAGATCAAGTCATTCAACTGGTATTACAAGAAAAAATAACCCATATTCATATGTTGCAGAAAAAATGTGGGAGAAATAGTTTAATTTTATATGACAAAATCAGAATCAGATAGCAGGTAGTTCTATTTAGGAATCAAGAAATACACACTCATAACGAGAAAGTATATGTATCTTCCTTGACAAGGTGGATTGCTACAAATCAACACTTCAAAATCATGGGTTGAAGCCACATTTAAGTAAAGTCCAAAATTGTTGTTTGTGGAAGCTTCAAGAAGAATGAATAATATTCTGGAAACAGAAGAAGAACCAAAAACAGTTCTTGGAAGAATGAAGAAAACAGAACATAATATTTTGTCACAGAAATTTTGAGCCTAACCCATAAGGCAGACATCAAAATGCACATAAATGATACAGAAGATGACTACTTCTTTTAAATACAAACAAAAAATTATTTCAAGCTTACCAAAACATAATCTTATTGATCAGAGCCCAAATCAATTCAAGTTACATACCTGTAATTACGAATTCAAAAAACGACTCAATCTCATTTGTCAGAATTCATGTCCAAAATACATCAAGAAAAATACCACCATCTGATTGGTCATAACTAAAACTAATTCAAGGTACTTTAACAACCATAGAAAAAACCCTCTTGGGCCTCCATATCTCATATCAATGCCATATCCAATTTATGGTAATTTGGCCATGTCCATCATCCTTGGCCAAATTGGCCATTTCATCTTTCCTGGACTTTTATGGCCATTTCACCATCTGGGGCCAACTTGGCCCCTTCATCATCATCAGGCCCTTTCTGGCCATTCTTTGCTTTTGGAAACTTTTAGATATTTCCCAGTCAACAGGGAAAATACAGCCCAAAAGCCTGGATTTGGATTTTTAAGCTTCAAATACAGTTTTGCGCATTTTGGCCATTTTAGTTCATACAGCCTTTTTATTCCATTTCCACTCATTTTATGGGAATATATTCCCAAATGGCCATATTAGGCCATTTTGGGCTTAATTGCCAGATTTGTGCTTTTTGCGCAAAACGTTTTCACACTCTATAGGCCTGTTTTGGCCAAAACACTCAAAAACACTTTGAAGACTTTGAAGCCACTCAAAGCCGAAATTTCATGCATGACCCTCCTGGCATCTTTCCAAAGACCTTTGGTGACTTTCACCCTACAATAGCCAAAAGTACCATAAATGGTGTTATGCACCATTATGCATCTTTTTTCACCAACAATCCAATGGCTCCAATATCGAAAAGTTATTTCAACATTTCATAAGTCATGAAGGCATCATGTCATACAGAGAATTCATCAAGGCTCAAGGAAAAGTGTTACTCTCAAATACCAATGACGCCATCAAGCAGTCATTGGATATTCTCATTCACAATATCCCCCCAAGGGAATACTGCCAATTCATTCTCAGGGGATACTAAAGAGGCAGTTACAAAACAATTTTCCAAGTTTCAATGCTCCATCAATCCATCCTGGAAACCACATTCATTCAATATAGTCTGGATTCATCAAGACCTGTATTTTCAATCATACACCATTGGAAGATCATTCAACCCAGTTCAATGCTCATTTTGGAAAGGTATACATTCCATCCAAAAATCAATACAGATCAGTGGTCAGCCTGAAAAAGTCAAACTCTCAACTTTTCACATATAGAAGCCTCCCTTGACCCTGGGGGCTTTTCCCCCAGTTAATCAATATTATTTTATTTTATTTTATATTTATTTATCTTTTCATTTTGTTAAGTGAATACTTATATTATGAAGTCAGTCATTTAGCACATTTTCTTTTCTTTCTTCACCTGCCAGTGGATATTGGTGGTAATATCCTTTACTAACTCCATTTTTCATTCTAGTAGGTTGAAACAACGAGTAAGGAATTAATTGGTTGGATCTTTGGCCATTTGGCTTCCTTTTCTCTTATTTCATGTCACCTTGTACTTGCATATTTCTTAGAGAAATTTATTATTCTTTTATTTTATCTTCTTCAATCTTTGGAGTCTTCCAAGTGAGTTCCTGGATTACTGAGTGCCATGCCACTCTTGTTTTCCCCAAGAGCCCCTGTGACAGGTACATACCTACAGTTAAAAATTTACATGAAAACTAAATCTCATTGGTCAGAAATCATATCCAAAATCCATAAAAAAAATAACACCAACTGATTTTTCAGAATTCAAATTAATTACAGGTGCATACCTATAATTACCAATTGATATGACAGCTAAACCTCATTTGTAAGAGCTTACAGTGTGTGTCACATTACTACACTAAAGCCACACATCTCACCAGCTAAAACCTCCCAAGTGTTATTATTTCCAAGTACCCTGTTTTGAGTACCTCTTAGCAGAGAAAAAAATGTAAATAGAGGGCCTCCTCCAAACTTTTCCCAATAATAATGGAATAAGTTCCCACATCTTAGGATAACAAACATCCTTGAGCTATCAGGATATCTAGAGTGGTATTAGTGTTTTAGTTTACAGAAGCTCAGTAGCCTTTCTCAGTAGCTTAGGATTATTAAAGAATAGTAGTATAAACATAACTAGAAGCTCAGTAGACCTTCTCGGTAGCTTAGTGTTATCAAAAAATAGTAGTATAACCATATTTAAAAGCTTATTAGACTCTCTGAGAAACTAGGTATTATCATAAAGAATTATTCTTAAAGTAGTAAATGGATTATTATGCTTATTTTGAAATCCAGTAGTATCATTATTGGTATTAATATTAAAATAATAATTAAAGTAAAAATAAATTCAAACAAAAATCATTATTAGTCTTATTAATAACTGTGATCCTTTTCTAAATATCTTATTAAGCTCAGTTATTGTTACAGCATGAAAATTGCATTAGTATGTATTTTCTTAGCAATTATAGAGTTAAATCAGAGTTTTTGGCTATAATGTCATTGATAGGTCTGATTTAGAGACTAATAATAATTATTCTCCATCTGTTAAAGCAAAAAATCTTACTTTATCTTGTGATTCTATGTATGTTGAATTTTCAGTATTATTTAGAGGGGAATCTAATGCACCTTATAACCAATGGCTATTGTCTAATAATTAAATTAAAAACAGACTCATCAATAACTTCCCCCTCAAGGTACTGGCTAATTTCATGCCACACCAAAAGGAGCTCCCACAGTTCAACAATGCATGATATTTGCAAAACCAAGGAGAAATTTATGAAAAGGGGGGTACCCAGGAGCTCATGAAGCTCCAGGATAGATACCAAAAGAGAATCGTTCTGGGTCTCATCAAAAAACCTACTTTTTGGATTATTCAAAAAAGGGGCCTTACAAAAAGTCCTCACAGAAATTGTGCCTTCCTTGCAATCACCAATTCACAAGAAGATGGAAAAATTAGCCAAGAAGACTTACTATTATTCCAAAAATAAAATAATAGATGAGATCAAGAGATTTTTATGTGGTCAACTTATTTTTGTTTCCCTGGAATTCTTAAAAACTAAGGATTGAAACAGATCCTAATTGGAAATCATAACACAATGGGTTGACCCTGGCCCATTTAAATGTCTGTTCATGTCCCACACAGCTGAAACAATGTGTGAGTTACTTTGTGATTTTCTTCAAGAGAAAGGCTTAATGAATCAGCTCTCTTGAATCATGGGTGTCAATGCTTCTAACAACCTTGTGATGGTGTGGGATCTGGAAAATAGCATTGGAAAAGGCATTATTGATATAGTTGATGTACATGTCAAGTGTTGTATCTTGTTGTCAAGGTCTTCCTAAACATCTCAATTCTCTGATGGAGGAGGATTACAATGACTTTTATCCTTACATATGCACTGACCAGAAATGCCTTAGTGAGAAATACAATGATGAGGATGCAGAAATTGGTCCAAGTAAGGGTGAATTTTCAAGCAGAAAACTACCAAACTCCTTGCATATTGTTTGTTTGGATGAGTTTTCTGATTCATTTTAATTTACAGGTTTTGTTGAAACATTTTAAAAATGCACAACATCACCCCTGGTCATCATTGCACATCAAGACACAACAGGCAGGCATTAAGGAATTCTTTTTGAAACTATAAACTAAAACATCCATTGAAAAAGATTTTAAATCTGAATTAAAACCTCATATTCAAGACAAATTCCTGGTCCGTTGCTTAAGGGACTTGTCCTTGCATATATGCAGTTCACCCAAGCAGTGAAATATATTCAAAAAATTTGTTAGCACACAAAAGATACCAAGCTCATGCCTATGAGAATACCAAAAATGAAGTGGAATTAATACTTAAAAAAATAAAACAAGCCCAGAAATTGAGGGTCTGAATTATATTTTACACCCAGTCACCCAATTGCCAAATGTAACCAGTATAAGACAAAAGATTGGATGTTATGGAATACATCAAGCCATTTTTACAGACTTTAGAAAATGCATGTGGGAAATTTCCAAGTGACCAATCAACAAAGAATTTAGTATTAAATCTTCATCACTCAATTTGAACCAGATACCATTTCTGGGCCTCAAAGCCAAATCCAAATTGGGCTAGAGCCCTCAATTCCATCACAGAAAAGCTTATGAAGCATACTTATGTAGATATCAACAATAATTATTCCCTGATTGAATGTGTCTTGAACCACAAATATTGAAAATCTAGGCCCAATAAAATGGGCATAAACCATTCCAAATATCAACAAGCTTTAGATGCACTTTTCAGAAAGTATTATAATCATGCTGAACAGCTTACCAATGAAAAAGAAAACCTCAGATTGCACCCAACCCCTAGGTTTCCCAAAACATCAAAGAGAAACCCCGATAAACACAATAATATATTTTAGAAATATTACAACCTCACAATTGACAATATTTGAGAAATTTTGTTTTAAAATAATGAAAATGACAAGTTAATGGAGTATTGGCTAAACATTTACCTATGGCACCCAAAGAGGAAATTATTACTTGAAGGTGAGTTTCTAAATTGAAAAACACTGGGTTTCAAGTTACTGAAATGATTATATTTTCAACTACCATTTCAGAGAGAAATCCACAGTATTAAGTTACCTGTATTGAGCTCAATGTCCCTATATTATCTCTCAATACCTGATTTTTTTGCCTCCATAGAGTGAATGTTCTCTCATACCGGCGGAATTGTTACTCCAAGAAGAGATAGGCTATTCTCAAAAACCGTATCTCATCTTACTTGCCTCAAAGAATGGGTGATTCATCCCAAAGGCCCTTTGAGTGTTATTTGATGGTTAAATTTTGTCGCCTAATTTTTTTTAGTTTTTATTATTACTTGAGGTTACCCTCTTTATGTAGGAAATTGCAGAGTATATGTTCTCTGAGAAAAATTGCGCATAATGAACTGAGTTGTTGTGACATATTATGAAAATGTTACATTATGGGAAGTAGTGGCAGTTTACTGATTTAATGTAAAGATAATGTGCACTTGACTGAATTATCAGCATGAAACTAAACGCAGTTGCTACTGCATGCAGTTGAATTATGTACATTTGACACCTCATATTCACTGCTTTAATAGATTACTCCAGTAGTATTACATACTGTGTTGGTAATGAAATTCCATTATTGGTATCTGATATTATTTGAAGCTCCTATTCTTTTGACAAGATGATATTGTATTTAATAATTTTTCTGGGTAAATCTTAATGAATATACTAATTATGTTCTCTTGATATCATTGTAAAATGTGTAAATTTAATTTTATCTTGAGATATAGACGCTTTTTTTTCTAAAACTCTATAAAAAAACTTTTCAATATCTTAAGTAAGATTTTTTAAGTATTGTGTTTTATGTACTAAATAATTTTATTATCTTTTTACTTTAGTACCTACATAATTTTTGTTATTGAAAAGGAGTTGGTTGTCTTGAGTTAGAGAATATTATTACAGAAGTAATTTTTTGCCTATTTTGTAGAAATGATTGATTAATTCAAGTTGAATTCATAAGAAAATTTTGATATAAGCCAATTCCTTGTCAAAATACCCAATTTTCCCAAGGAAAATTAATTTAGAATAGTTTTTCAATTAATTAATGAAACCTTACTTACAAGGAGTATTTTTGATACAGTTTTTTCAAGGTAGAATTTTAAATTTTTAAAAATGTGTTTTTTACATTAATTTTATTTCAGAATCACTAATGAAATTGGTATAAAATTATTTCATTCATACTTACTGAAAGGGATTCAGAGTGGAATCTGCTTTACCAGTGGAGAATCTCAATGGTTCCAATTTGTCTTCACATTTCAATTTTCATCCCTTGGGAAATATGTGGAGTTCAATTTTTTCCAAAATAATGAGAGGAGATTTTTCATGGTTTTAGAGCCAAAAAAATGATTTTAAAATGATTAAATTCAATTCAAACAAAACCTTTTATCATTAAAAGTAAAAAAAAATAGAAATTCTAAAAGATCCTGAAAGTTATGATTATTCAAATAATGAAGATACTTCAAGAAGTAAAAATAAAAAAATATGAAACAAAGTCATTGAAAGAAGGTTTTATACATTTAAAGCTGAATTTTATATCTATGAACTGATTTTGGGGATTTCAAAGCTTAAAATGTGTGGATGATTTCTCTTGTTTACTGTTTTGTATGGCCTTAATTCAAGAATAAAGTTTAGTAAAGTACATAAAAGCTGGGGAAGCACAATACCAGCCTCCCTAAGAAAGGAATTTTCCAAAGTTTCCAATATTAAGTCTTCAAGAAGAATCTTCAAACCCATACCTTTATTTAAGTGCAATGGGTGAGTTATTTTCAAATTTTTACTCATTCTGTGGTATCACGCATTTGTGTTATTCTCTTTTTAAGAAGACTTTCAACTAGATGAGAGGCTTGTGAGTTTTCTAATTTTTTGTTTTTATTATTTTTGGTTTCAAAAAGATTTGGGAAAAATATTTTAAAGCTTATAAAAGGGTTGATTTCACATATGATTATGGAAAGAATATCAAATTTCAATTATACATTCATATCTTTTATCATAATAAAATAAGCAAGATAATGATTTTCAGCCTCTGAATCAAAGAAGTAGTTAAAGAATGAAATAAAAGATAATGTAAATCTTGGCATCAAATTGAAATATAAAAAACATCTCTTTTACTCTCAACAAACCAAATAAAGTGGTAACAAGGTAATAACCAAAAGGAAATATTACTGATACAATATATCTCTTTCAGGTGCTTTTCTGAAAGAGAAAAGCTCTCTAAATAAAAAATTCTCATTATTTTCTCCATATAGTCAGAAGCTAGGGTCCTTAATAATATCTGGACCTTCAGCCCATATGCATGAAGACTCAATTTTCTAATTCGAACCAACAATTTCCATTTTGGATATACCCGAAGTAGTAAAGGAGGATAGATAATCCAAAGGAGGAGTTATGCTTCTATGGGAGAAATAATAACAATAAAAATGAATGCACATGAAATAAATATTATGGATTCAATACATATAAAAGACACTAAACAAAGTAAATAAATTGAATAATAGTGATATAATTTTATTGAGGGTATAAGGACAATAAATAAAAAAATGAGCCTTCACTCTCATTTAAAAATTGATATTTAGTACCAGCTTAAATAATTAATGTTAATTTCACAAATAACTCTTTGAATACCAATATTTTGGTTAATTACTTTCAAATATTATTCTTTTTATGTGTTATAATTATTTTGCTGAGTTTATTGACCAGCGCATTGAAAGTGACACATTTCGCTTCTCATGATAAAATAAACTCTCCTGAGTTTGGATACAAATTTCTATAAATGCTTTTACTTGTGAATTATTGAGAGTTAGGAAAAATTACAGATTTATTAGAAATGTTTGAAATTTTGATTTAAAGGGGAATCCTGAAGCATAAGAACATGTTACCACAAATATTTGAGGGATGTATATAATTTTTCCTTGACAAAATGGAGAATATATATCTTCTTTAAGTCTATGATCTATAGAATCCTCACATACCAATTATGCACCATTAAACAACCCATATTTTTATCAAATTTTCAGAGATGTGAAATTGGAATACCTTTTTCATGCTACAATCAATGAGGTATAAGTCAAGAAACTCTAAGAGAGATGAGAGATTATAGCTGAGATAAGATTTTAGGGTAATCTTTGACTGAATAAAAGATTAACTAAGTATATTTTTATCTAGGAAGGTTATGTATAGTTTGTTTTTTTATAAAATTTATGGAAACATTTCTTAGTGTAAATATTTGCCTTTTTTTAAGGTGATATTTTTTCCTGTAATTACTTTAAGCATATTGAAATGTATGATTAAGAATTCCTTTTGATGTTAAATTTTTTATTACTGAAAACTACCATTTGAGAAGGAAGCTTCATAGTTTGGTCTTTTTTTGAAGATCCATACCAAATTTTGAGAAAAAAATGTTGAGCTACTAGATATTTAAAATACCTCATGTTTTTTTCTTCAGAGTGAAACCTTTATATTTATTCCAAAGATAATATACTACTATTTGTTTTGAAAAATTGAAGTGAGTTACCCCTTTTATCATTGAAATTATTTTCCTTAAGTCCCCTCCAAGAACTATAAGATTCCAAAAAATGGCTCATAAGAGCTCATGAAAGCTTTAATAATTTTATCCATAACTTAAAATACACAACCAAAAGTCATACTTTCTTTATCAGGTTGGATCTACAATATCGTGATAAAGAGCAATAGCTATGAGTGTGACACAAAATTGTAGTTAAAAAAAGCTTTAAAAGGCTCTAACATAATAATTTGGTGGTGATGAATCTATTGAAAGACCTGGTTTCCCTGATTATAATTTGGCTTACTATACTAACTAAGGAAATAATTGAGATAATTGTTATATCTGGTAAATTGTAAGAGTAATTCTGTTTTTGAAAGATTTACTATGTAATAGTTCCAATAAAAAACAAGTTGATTTCTTGTTTTGGTGAGGAGAAGAACTCATTTTATATTACTCCAGGGTAGTAAGAGGTTATGCACCTTTGCACATACTCACAGAGTGAAAAGCCTCACTCCCTCTGCTAATTTGTGGTTCCAAAGTATCAATACAGCCTTGAGCTGAGCTGAAATGTGGTTTTGGAACCACAAGTGTCCATTTTTACCCCATACGGGGTGAAATATCTCCTTTAAAGACCTTCCAAGATTTTTCTGGTACTTATGACATGTCAGAAACTGTACATGAAATCTTTGGAGGCCTCTTATTGGTCAAGCTATAAGCAATCAAATATTGAGCATCATTTTATCAGATTTGACACCTCATAATTAAATTATATGGGAGAATATCCCACAGTACCACCCAGTAAAGGGGGGGTGGATCTGTATGATCAAACTCATGAGTAATAAATAGATAGACAGCATTCTTATTGATTTTGAACCTCGTAATTCAGTTTTATAGGATATTATCCCCCAATATCAAATGGTGTGGAATTATAGCCTTAAATCCTTGAGTAATTTGCCATTTTTCAAGATAAACAACTCAAAAGTGGCTCAAATTGTAGCCAAAAGTGAAATTTACAAAATTCTCAACCCCTTGGTACACTTTGGATTGAGTATTCTAAAGGAATTCATTCTCAAATTATTTTTTATTTTATGAAAAATGGTACTTTTCTTTTTTTAAGAAAAAATTGCTAATGTATTCTTATATGCTAGAGCTACAGGGATAAGAGTTACTGTTTTGTGTATCCCTGAGGTAGAAATTTCATAGAATAAGCTTCATGATGGGTCTCTCATAAAGAAAGTAATTATTAAGTTACAGGTGAAAAAAAGAATAATTTTCTTTATTCTTTCAAGTAGTAGCAGCATGTAATATTTTCATCCAGTGAGGATACAGTGTTGAAGCTAGTACCATTAAGTAACCCTATTCAAGAGATTTTCAAAAAATCCCACATCATGGTTCTGTGATCAAAACTAAAGATTTCATATGAAGGGTATTCTACAGGATTAATGACATAGTGAGTTCTTATTTATTGGTGATAAGAATGATTTTTTTTCTGAAAGGGGAAGTCTCCTCTCCGATACAGTCACATCTACAGAATGTATTATTATAGGAAATATTTTAATATATGTGAGCTCATCTCTCCTTTATTTAGTTTAATAAAGGTAAAAGATGTGTTTTCCACTGTTTTGATTAAGCACCAGACTTTATAGTATTTTAGGTGTAATTCTTTCTACCTGGCTTTGAGTCACAGGATGATATGCTTTCTCCCAAATCAAAAGCAAAGCTTTGATAAATAGCTATTTTTAAAATACTTTTTTTTTGAAAAATCTGAGCCTGAAAGAGGTGAAGGTGTGATTTCAAATTTTGAATGGAAAATTTCATGCAAACCAAATTTATAGAATCCATTCTCATAATAAAAAAATATTTTCCATTAATCCTTCAATTATTATTATCCAAAATAAACTATAAATATCAATCTTAGCTGGAGATGCAAATTCTAATTCTTGGATATTAAGCTTTGATTAAAAATAAAGTAATTTTCCTGTCATCATAGCTTTCACAAGGTAAGATTATTTAAAAGTACTTATTTAAGTGTTTTTAAAGGAAAATAAACCAAAAATTATCTCTTTCCCTTTTTTAGTCCAAGGAATAAATATTATGAAGATACATTTGCTTACCAAAAATATCAATTAGTTGAAAGAACTCTTCAAGAGATATTTGTTTCTACAAAAGAAATTGTTTCAAGAGAAATTTAAATTAGTCTTAATTGAGGAAAGGAATTCAAGAAATTGATATGAAAAAACTTTCTCTAAAATTAATATTGAAGGGAAAAAATTCCTCAAAGTTATTAGAGTGGATTTTAACACAAAGTGAAAATCTTAACAGTGATAGAATATTCTTGAATTACCATTTTGGGATCTCAAGGGTAAAAGATACTAGAAAGAGTTACAGTAAACAAATATGATATTTTTCATGTGGTAAGGAGGTTACAAATGTTTTGAAAGTGTTAATTAGAATTCCTTATTTATTGTTTTTATAGTATTAGAATAATAATAAAAGGTCATTATTCTAACATGAAAAGAAAAAATAAGACAAAAAAAACATTATTTCATAGAAACAATTTTTCTTCCTCCAAAAGTAAGATTGTATCTCACAAGTAATTAGAAACCTATTGGTAACAAAAAAAGCCAATCATGGAATTAATTAATCCTGGTTTACACCAAAAAAGGGAAAGATTCAGCCATTTTGTCCTAAGACTGATCCATTACAATATTAATGGTTAGTTTCAAGTCTTCAAAGCACATAATGATGTATTTAAAATTTCAAAGCTGCTTTGGTGAAGTTTGTTTTAGCTTAAGGGAATTTCTACCCATGTGAATACAATCAGATTTTACCTTGTTGATATCAAAACCTCATCATAAATTGAGTAACACACACCCTTTGACTCAATTCCCAGCCAAAAGTACTTTTGCATGAACTTTGACATCCCAAACCTTTAGGAGAGGAATTTGGGGGGGCAGTCTGGCACCCTTGGAGCCATGATTACTTTCTCCCCTCAAATTTCAATATTTTTAATTTATATTTATGTAGCTCCCCCACATGTGCTCTACTAAATTTTTGACTATGCCAGTCAATTGAGAAATTACAGTAAAAAGCTGTAATTCGGAATTCCTCATCTGTAAATATAAGCTCCCTTATATAATACACATGCACATTTTGACATTTCAATAGAGAATTATTTAATTTCTCATAGCTTCTAGCTTACACAAAAAAACTCATCTTTAACACAAAAATTGATGGGTATACCACATGGGCTGTGAATTTGATTGAGTCTTGAAAATTTTAAAATTTTAATATGGAAAATACCCAAAATTGATATAGGCTTATTTGGAATTTAGTCACAGAATTTTGACTCATAAGTGACCAAACCTGTGATTTCATGGGGAATCCAAGGGTGAAAAGAAAAAAATGTTTATTCATAAAAAAAGGTCAAAATAATTCTTGTAATTTTTTTTTCAAAATATTTGTGTGAGCCTTGAGGTATATTTTACATACCCAAGTAGGCCACGATTAATATTAAAATGAATTTCAAACTATGAATAACCCATAAGTCATGCATATATCCAACATTCGTCATTTTTGATTTAAGAAAAGACAAATAACTTTTTTGAGAGTAAGTAAATCCATAGATTTAAGGCCAGATTTGGATTCTGCCCAAAGGTTAACCTAGGGTATCTACATAGAGTGAATAAGCTTAATTTGAACCTTTGAGATATGACCACATACCCAAAAAGGTCAAAAGAGATATTTTAAATAATTATACCTTAAAAATAATTACCTTGAAAACTACAAAAATGCCATAAATAGGCATAAAACTTGGTTTAACTTAAAAACCAATTAATAAGCATGTGAAATAAATTACACCATTGAATTCCCAATGGTAAAATACACATATAACATATTTATGGCATATCTGTAAAGTCAATATTTAATGAGTTATAAGTAATAATACCTTATAAAAAACACAAATCCAAAATTATTTCAAATACCAATCAAACAACATGTAAAATGAATAGTACCATTAGATTCTCCATAGAATTATACACATAAAACAATTAAGAAGCTAATCTCCAAAGTCAATACTTAAGGAGTTAAGCTGAATATATGGACTTTTTTGGTCAACACATATATTCAAGGATTTTAGCTAATATCTTTTTAAATATGCATGATAGAGTGATGAACCAAAAATAAAGTCATCACCTAATTACTTTAATAATATAGAAATGAAATTTATTTCACAAGTTATAAACAAGGTTAAAACCTTTAATGGATTATTGATTAAAATCAATAGAGCTGTTGACCACTTTGTTGTGAAAGTGGCCCAAACTTGAAAAAAAGTCGACAGTTGGATTCTACTAGTTCATTTGTCAAGAATTATGTATTTCTTATTACAATATTCAAGGTATAACCCCTTGAAATCTTGGTTTGAAGTTTAAAATATTAAATTTCAACAGAAAAGATGAGTTACAAGAAAAATCATCAAAAATACAGTTTTGATAATGTAATAAAATGCTCTTGGAAGTGTAATGAGGGCATTCAAAGCTATCAGAATCCACTCTCAGAATAGCTTCAGCGTGTATAACTTCAAAGGTATTAATGATCAAAGTTTAAGCTTAAATTTGATCATTTAAGATCACTCACTGTAATCTTATTTTAAGCTTAACAGTCATATAAGTGATACAGCTGGTGAATACTATTAGAATATGATTAATACTAATAAAATCCACAAAGTTTAGGCTTTTTCCAAGCCTATGATGTCATCAAACTTAGAGTTATAGTGATAACTCTAAATAATGGCGTAATTATGAGGTAAGATGGTTTGATCATGATTTAATCATCACCAAACCTTCAAATATTGATCAATTCTAGTAGAAAGAATCAGTAAACATCTACTAGAAGCCTTCTGGACTCTAGGAGGGAGGTATTTACTATAAATAGAGCTCTTTTTACTCTGTTTTCCGCTCAGATGCTTACAAAACATTGAATCATTAAATAAAAAGGTAATTTCTTTATTCTTTATATATAAAGCTTTTATATTATTAAAGACAAAAAAAATCTTATTATAATCTTCATCTCTGACGTGATTATTGCAATTATTTGATTGTTTTGTTTAAATTTCTCTTAAAAACCTCAAGAAAAATTGTAATTTCTCTTAAGTTTTATTGTAACTACAATTTAAACAAGCTGTATTTACATTTTTAGGGGTAAATTTATTCAGAATTATTATATTAAGCATTGAAAGTAGGTTATTTCTCTTATTATAATAATTTTTCTCTATTATTACTTTAGTAATTCTATAATTGATATAAATAGTATTTATATTGATTCATAACTTTAATATTAGTAATATTATTGTTATTAATTGTTTTTTATTAATAAAGACCAATTTTTTATGCCCTTATTATTTTTCATAACAATAATGAAGTGCTTTTAAATATATTAATTATCTTATATTAATATATTTACTTATTATATTATTATATTTGTTTAGTAATATAATTATTTTATGCCATAATTATAATAATAATTTTCATCTTATTTATTTCATTTATAAGGACATTCATAGTACAATAAGTAAAATATTAGTAATTTTTACTTATTGCTTCATAGTCAAACTTTACATTTGGGGGCCTGGCCGTGATATTTACTCTAAAAGACTTTAAAAAGATTCTAATTGGGTTTAACCAATGATAAATTACAATTATAATCATAAAATTATATAATAATTTTATATTTATTGATTCTAAATACTATTGAGGCATTGGGAAAGCAATTGTACTGTCTTACACGTGGTTTTTCACATCCTTAGACTTGCAAGAACTTTCTTTGCGTGACTCTAGTAATAAAAAAAGATATTTTATAATTTAAAAATAATTTTATATTATAAATTAATTTTATAAAAGAATCATATTCATTTTTTTTAATTTTATTCTTTAAAAATAAAAATACAAAAAACAAAAAATTATAAATAAAAAACGATAAAAAAAAGTTATTTTTTAGTCATTTGAATGTCATTTCTTCATTTATTTTCACTTTTTAAGATTAAAAAGCAATTTTTACATGGAAAATTGCCATATCTTACCAAAAATAACACTTTTTATATAAAAGACTTATATTTATTTGTCTTTTTTAGTGTTTGAAGAAAATCCAACAGAGGAAAACCAAACCACTGTTGAAAGATTGGTGGAAGAAGCTTTTCAAAGCTCTCCAACACCAATAATCACTACAAAAAAGAAAGCTAAGAAATTAGACTTTTCAGGACCCACCATTCAGGACTCTGAAGGTAAGTACCTCATTTATAAATTGCCATAAGAATAATTCCTGTTCTGAAATCCTCTTATTTCTTATTTTTCTTAAAATATGACTACCAGAAGAGGTTCTCAATACTCCATCCAATCAGATGGAGCTGGACTCAGAGGTAGAATTGATTCCTCAAAAGAGAAAAGGAAGGGCAATATCCCCAGTGGAACAGAATCCACACAAGGAAGTGCCTTATGCCAAAGGCAAGTCACAGAAATGCCCATGATATCTGAACCAGAGTTACAACTAAGTATGAGTGACTCAAACAGGTACAAATCACATTCAGAGGTCTCAAATAGACATTTACATGAGCCAGTACAAACAGTACTACACAGTGTACAAAGACAAGGACCGGGAAATGTTGCCCCAAATACACCAAGGAGTGATGAACTCCTGGCACATCCTGAAAAAGTTCCTCAAAGAGGAGGAAATAGTGAGATACTCCAATGGATGGAATCCACTATCATCCAAACCTCAAATCAAAAAGATCAAGGAGTACAATGCCAAAAAGAAGGAGGCAACCAAGGAAGAAGCCCCAGTAGCTTCTACCAGCAAGCCCCAAGCCAACCCACTTCCCCAAGAAGGGAATAAGAACAAGAAAAAGAATGGGAGAAAACCATATTCCCCAAGCTACAGGATGCCATGGACAATGTATTCAACATGGCCAGAACCTTGATGGAATTCAAGGACAAGGAAGAACAAAGAATGAGACAACCTCATTTCCCAAATAAATCACCTTGTCCAAAGATTTTGTAAATACTTTAACAGAAATTAAAAATAGTATATTACCTCTAAAAGAAATTAAAAACAGTTTATTATCCTTACAAGAAATAAACAACTTATCCTCTTTAACAAAAATTGTTGTAAAAAAGAAAAAAAGAAATTGACAACATTGAGTTTATTGTTGAAAATAATAAACCAAAGATTTTGATTGATAACACTCAAAAATTAATACAAGGACAACAGGAATTGTATAAATACATAAAAGATGCCAAAGATAAAACTTTGACAATCAATTATGACATGAGTATTGACAATCTTACAGAAAAATTAAACAAACTAAGTATTTCTGTAGAGAAATGCGAAGAAAAGACTTCATCACACCAAAAATTACTTTTGGACCATGTGGAAAAGAGTGATGAAGCAAGAATGCATCTGAAAGATGACATTCAAAGTGAAATAAGGCTTATCACTGAAAAAATGGATAAAATTAATGAGGATAACTCAAATATGCCAAAGTTATCAACCCCATTTTCTCACATAAGAAGCTCTGTTAAACCAAAATAGGAATTAACAAATCCATTCATAAAAGACTTAAGTCACCAAGACAATAACCAAGTCTTAATGAAGGAAGCACCTCAATTAAAAGAATGGCCAACATTCAGAGGAGAAGGTGAATATGACCACATGTCATTTATCAAGACAATTGACATGCTACAAGAAGATTATTCCATACCAGATGAATTAATTACTGCAATATTACATTCATTGTTTCAAAAATCTGCAAAAAGATGGTATTATGGCATAAGACAAACAAATGGCAAAAACACCTGGTCTTGGTGGAAACAATAAATTATCACCAAGTGGGCTAATGATTCCTGGAGGTAAAGGATAGAGAATGCATTTGAAAATTCTTGCTTTGACCCAGACAAAGACAAACCTTCAACTTGGTTCTTAAAACAAGTTGAAAGACTCAATGCATTGTACCCAGTAATGTCACAAAAGATGGTGCACATGAAAATACTTGAAAAATGTGGAGGAGAGCTAGAACATGCCCCAAGAAGAAGGTGTATAGAGCCATGCTCCACAGAAGAGTATATCAATGCACTAGAAGACATAGTGACAAGAACAAAAATTGGCAGAACTTGGAAGAAATTGGAAATTAAAAGTCCAAATAAGCCATTTATCAAAAAAGATAAATCAAAAGAAGCTTTCAAGCCCAATACATCCAACAATAATGAGCAAAGAAAATGCCATAAATGTGGAGGTATTGGAAACTTAGCCAATAACTGCCTCAAAAAGGAAAAGATTAATGAAATTGTGGAAACAGAAAACCACAATGACAAAGAGGAGGAATCTGACTCTGAAAAAGAAACAGAAGAGTCAGAAAGCTCTTAAAGTGATGAAATTAATATAATTAATGCACAACTTAATAATATTGATATAATTTGTGAAGTACTAGATGTTAACTCAAACTTACCACAAGTTGGAACATCTGACACAAACCTGACAAATATACAAGATGCCAAAATGTACGGAACCAAACCTGCAAAAGGAATGGAATATACAGCTGGAAAATTAATTATAAGTATTGTTATGGTTAATAACCAAGAAGGAAAAGTGAACTTGGATACACGAGCATATTGTACCTGTGTTGGTAAGAGTTATTTAGAAACCATTGTCCCAGATTGGCAAGAAAAACCTATGCCAATACAAGGTGTCAAATTTAGTAGTGCAAGTGAGAGCATGAAGCCCCTTGGAATAATTGATTTAAAACTAATTTTTCCTCACCCCTCACAATGTGTCAGAATTAAAGTAGAGTTTGTATTAATGGAAAGCTGTACTAGTAATCACTTCGTACTTGGAAATGATTACTTATCAATTTATGGTATAGATATCTCTAACCAAAAGGATAGATATTTTACCATAGGAGATAACAAAAGACAAAAGTTTGGCTTCTTAAATAACAAAAACCAAATCACATTTATTAAGAATGAAGAGAAAAGTGAGGAAAAGGAACTTTTTATATCTGAACAACTCAAAGAGGAAGAATTCAATCAAGAATTAACAGAAAAAATTAAATAAAATTGATTTACCTCTTATTTAAGTACAAAAAAGCCTTTGCAACTGACAAAGAGCCACTGGGTGCCATAATTGGGAATGAGGTAGATATAATTCTTAATGTGGAAAATCCTTACCCACCCTTACTAAGGAGACCTGCTTACCCAGCTAGTCCAAGGGCTAGAGAGGCCTTGGAGGTACACATTAAAGAATAAATGGACCTTGGAGTATTAAGAAACGTAGGACACAATGAACAGGTAGAGGTCACTACACCTGTCATTATAACTTGGCATAATGGAAAATCAAGAATGGTAGGAGATTTAAGAGCCCTGAACACCTATACCATTCCAGACAGATATCCAATACCCAGAATTCATGAGACAGTGACACAACTGTCACAAGCTAAGTTCATTACAGCCATGGATGCCTTAAAGGGTTTTCATCAAAATGTCTTAACAGACAATGCCAAGAAACTACTGAGGATAATAGTCCACTGTGGGATTTTTGAATACTTAAGCATGCCTTTTGGAATAAAGAATGCACCTTCCCATTATCAAAGGATGATGAATACCATATTTTCTGCAGAATTATCAGAGAGATGGTTAATTATCTATATTGATGATATCATAGTTTGCTCAGAAACTTGGGGAAATGACCTTAAAAGACTAGAAAGGGTACTACAAAAAATAGTGCAAGTGAATATGAAAATTTCCTTGAAAAAGTGTCATTTTGCATATAGTGAACTAAACGCACTAGGACATATTGTATCTGTACTTAGTCTAGGCATAGACAAGAATAAAGTAGCAGCAGTACTACTTAAGCCAATGCCTCAAACCAAAAAAGAAATGCAATCATTTCTAGGATTTTCTGGTTACTATAGACATCATATGAAGGACTTTGAAAAAATTTCCAAATCCTTGTATAAACTATGTGATCAACAAACAGTCTATGAAATGACAGAAGAAAGAGTCAAGGCATATGAAAAATTGAAAAATTCCTTAACAAATGCCCCATTTCTTCTAATGCCAGATTGGAAACTACCCTTCAAGCTTTACATTGATGCTTGTGGAGAAGGACTAGGTGCTGCACTACACCAGACACAAATTATCAATGATAAACCAGTGGAAGGACCAATTTGTTTTATTTCAAGACAGATAAAGCCAACAGAAGCAAGATATGGAGCAAGCCAAATGGAATGCCTCTGCTTGGTGTGGGCTCTAGAAAAATTACATTATTACTTTGATGGAAAAGTATTTGATGTGATTAGAGACTGTAAGGCTGTAAAATACCTATTAAATATGAAAACTCCAAATAGACACATGCTGAGATGGCAAATTTCTATCCAAGAATATAGAGGAAATATGACTATTGTTCATAAATATGGTAATATTCATAAAAATGCAGATGGTCTTAGCAGATGGGCTCTAGCAAATACCCCTGACAATCTAGCATGGGTACCACAGGAAGAGCATCATATAGAAGGAATATGTTTTACAGACATTGGCACGGAATTCTTTAACCAAGTTAAAGAAAGATATAAGATAGACAATAATTGCCATATCTTAAGCCAACTTCTAATGAAAGACTGAAAAGATCCATCACTTTCATCAAAATTAGATGAAACATGGAAAAAGGCATATGATGAAGGAAGATCCACCTCCTTGATGGAATACTTTACCATAGAACAAAACACACATGTGTTATGGCCTTAACAGATAGAACTCTGATAAACACTATCTTACATGAGTGTCATGATATTGTTGCAGCAGGACATCTTTCAGAAGACAGAACACTAGAAAGGGTGAAAACCTGCTCTTGGTGGCCAAATTGGAAGAAAGATGTTTCAGAATACTGCCAAACCTGTGACAGATGTTAAGAAGCCAACAGAGCCACAGGAAAGAAATTTGGAATGATTATCCAAATACAAGAACCAAACTCCCCTTGGGAAATAGTTCATATGGATTGGGTAACAGCATTACCTCCAGGAGGAGACAGAAGCTATAATGCATTCCTAGTATTAGTTGACAGGTATAGCAAAACTCCCATGTTCCTACCATGTCACAAAGATGACACAGCTATGGACACAGCCATAATGATATGGAATAAAGTCATTTGCCATGCAGGCTTATTCCAGAATATTATAAGTGACAGAGACCCAAAATTCACTTCAGCATTATGGACAAATCTCCATAACTTGTTTTGGACAAAGTTATCATTCTCAACAGATTACCATCCTCAAACTGATGGTTTAGAAGAAAGAATGATACAAACCTTGGAGGACATGATCAGAAGATTCTGTGCTTATGGACTAGAATTCAAAGATTTTGATGGTTTTACCCATGATTGGTGTACACTAATACCAGCCCTTGAACTGGCATACAAGACATCAAGCTATTCTTCTACTGGCAAAACATCAGCAATTCTAGAAAAAGGTTGGAATCCAAGACTTCCTTATGATACCCTCAAAAAGGACTTAGTGGATATACATCCAACAGCAAGCAGCTTTAAGATAATGCTTGACAAAGCAAGACACCATGCAAACAGATGTATGCAAGATTCTTTCAAATATTCAAAAGAAAGATGGGATAAAAATAATAAACCACCTGACTTCAAAATAGGAGCCTTGGTCCTAGTATCAACCCTGACTTTCAATAACATAAAAGGTCCAAAGAAATTGAAAGATTCCTTTTCAGGACCATTTATGATAAAAGCATTTCGTGGACCCAATACTGTGCAATTGGAACTTACAGGTGAATTAATAAACAAACACCCACCTTTCCCTGTAAGTCTGATAAAACCTCACAGCTCAAGTGATAAGGAATTATTTCCACTAAGAAATAAACCCCCACTTGAAATTCCCCCCTTGGAAGAAGGAGAAGAAAAGAAAATTGCAAAAGTCCTTAAAGAAAGAAGGACAAGAAACAAAAAAAGAGAATACCTTGTAAGGTATAGAAATTCAACTCAAGAAGATGAATGGCTACTTGAGAAAGATATAACAAATGCTGATAAACTACTAAGAAGGTTCAGACATGAAAGAAAACCTAAAGAATAGAAAAATCAAGCATTATTGAGCTTCAAGACTAACAAAGTCTATTGAAGAGGTAGGACAGCGGATGATACCTTAATCACACATATAAGATTGTGGTAAAGTCTTTTTTGGTGGTAGGGAATGTGAACCTTTGAGATATGACCACATACCCAAAAAGGTCACAAGAAATATTTAAAATAATTATACCTTAAAAACTACAAAAATGCCATAAATAGGAATAAAACTTGGTTTAACTTAAAATCCAATGGATAAAAATTTGAAATACATTACACCATTGGATTCCCCATGGTAAAATGCACATATACCATTTTTATGGCATATGTGTAAAGTCAATATTTAATGAGTTATAAGTAATAATACCTTATAAAAAACATAAATCCTTAATTATTTCAAATACCAATGAAACAACATGTAAAGTAAATAGTACCATTAGATTCTCCATAAAATTCTACACATAAAACAATTAAGAAGCTAATCTTTAAAGTCAATACTTAACGAGTTAAGCTGAATATATGCACTTTTTTGGTCAATGCATATATTCAAGGATTTTAGCTAGTATCTTTTCAAATATGGATGATAGAGTGATGAACCAAAAGTAAAGTCATCACGTAATTACTGTAGGAATGCAGAAATTAACTTTATTTCACAAGCTATAAACAAGGTTAAACCCTGTAATGCATTATTGATTAAAATCAATAGAGCTGTTGACCACTTTGTTGTGAAAGTGGCCCAAACTAAAAACAGTCAACATTTGGATTCTACTAGCTAATTTGTGAATAATGATGTATTTTGTATTACAATATTCAAGGTATAACCCCTTGAAATCATGGTTTGAAGTTTAAAATATTAAATTTTGACAGAAAAGATGAGTTACAAGAAAAATCATCAAAAATACAGTTTTTATGATGTAATGAAATTCTCTTGAAAGTGTAATGAGAGCATTCCAAGCTATCAGAATCCACTCTCAGAATAGCTGTAGCGTGTATAACCTAAAAGGTATTAATGATCAAAGTTTAAGCTTAAATTTGATCATTTAAGATCACTCACTGTAATCTTATTTTAAGTTTAACAGTCATATAAGTGATAAAGCTGGTGAATAATATTAAAATATGATTAATACTAATAAAATCCACAAAGCTCAGGCTTCTGCCAAGCCTATGATGTCATCAAACTTAGAGTTATAGTGATAACTCTAAATAATGGCGTAATTATGAGGTAAGATGGTTTGATCATGATGTAATCATCACCAAACCTTAAAATATTGATCAATTCTAGTAGAAAACATCATTACACGTCTACTAGAAGCCTTCTGGACTCTAGGAGGGAGGTATTTACTATAAATAGAGCTCTTTTTACTCTGTTTTCTGCTCAGACGCTTACAAAACATTAAATCATTAAATAAAAAGGTAAATTCTTTATTCTTTATATATAAAACTTATATATTATTAGAGAACAAAGATAATCTTAGTATAATCTTCATCTCTGACGTGAATATTGCAATTATTGAACTGTTTTGTTTAAATTTCTCTTAAAAACCTCTATTCCACGTAAAATCAAGAAAAATTGTAATTTCTCTGAAATTTTCTTGTAACTACAATTTAAATAAGTTGTATTTACATTTTTAGGCGTAAAATTATTCAAAATTATTATATTAAGCATTAAAAGTAGGTTATTTCTCTTATTATAATAATTTTTCTCTATTATTACTTTAATAGTTCTATAATTGATACAGATAATATTTATATTAATTTATAACTTTAATATTAGTAATATTATTGTTATTAATTGTTTTTATTAATAAAAAGCCATTTTTTACGCCTCTATTACTTGTTGGTAACAGTAATAAAGTGCTTTTAAATATATTAATTATCTTATATTAATATATTTACTTATTATATTATTATATTCATTTAATAATATAATAATTTTACGCTATAATTATATTAATTCTTTATTATTATAATTATTGTTATCTTATTTATTTCATTTATAAGGACATTCATAGTACAATAAGGAAAATATTAGTAATTTTTACTTATTGTTTCATAGTCAAACCTTACACTTAAATTCACTCTATGACTTGGAAATATGGCAAATACTTAAATACCACATAAAAGAATTGTGAAATTTTTTGTTTTTCTTAATTTCACACCAAAATTATGGGAAAGTGAGAAATATCATGTTGCCTATACACTAAGAATAGTGTTATGCATGTTTGTGGCACTTAAAAATACAGTATTCTTACATAATGGTTTGGTACAGTGGGGTGACAACACTGTCTGTCCACTTACTTCAACCCGCGCGCACCCCCAGCCCCCAACCAAAATCCCAATTCATTTTTTTTTCTAAAATTATTTTTTCATATTTCTGTTTTCTACTCTCAATTACTCAGATTTTTGTTTTAATCTAAATTACCCATCTTCTTTTGACTCTTACTTACTTTTTTGTTTTATTTCAGTGAGTATTTTGTTTTTTTTGCTTTTCTTGTGATTTGTTTTAACATTGTTTATTCTAAATACAGATAGGTTTTCAATTTCAACCTACATCATTGTTGCTGCATCCATGCCTCATCAATACAACAACAAAACAAAAGCAAGGATTGTTGGGATGCATAATGCTGGATTATTGCTGCGAAAAATAAGTGAGCTCACCATAATTTCCAAGACTTCAGTTCAGGATATTGTCACGCGATTCAATGATAGTGGAACGGCTCAAAACTTACCTAGGCCAGGAAGGAAGCCTATATTGAATGAATGCAATATTTGACAACTCAAGTGGGTCACTCAAATCTGAAGACAAGCAAGCCTGAATGAAATAACCAATTCAATTACAAAGGAGGCTTCATTGAAAACGGTTCAAATAGTCCTTCATAAAGAAGGAATATTCTCAAGAATTGCTGTCGTCAAGCCTCATTTGTGACCTCAACATTTTGATGAACAATTAGCCTTTGCACGAGCTCACGTCAATTGGTTGCTTGAAGATTGGAAGAAAGTCATATGGACAGACAAGAGCAGCTTTGAGCTTTTAAAAAACCCATTCCGCACTTGCATTTGGAGAACTCAGGGTGAGCGATACCCTTTTGATTGCCAAGTAGCTCAGCACCATAATGGACGTCAGTCCATTATGGTTTGGGTAGGCTTTTGTGATACCAAACAATCAGCACTTGTCATTATGGGCCCAAACACATGCTGAACCCAAGGTTTGATCGACAATGTCTATTCAATAGGGTTATTACCCTTTTACAATCACTTGCAACAACAGCAACAGGTGCCACAACGTCAAGCGTTTACGCTTTGTGAAGATAACGCACCGGTTCATACTTCTCTCTTATCTTGCCAATGGAAAGACTCTCAAGGCATCGTCAAATTTCAGTGGCCATCAAATTCCCCCGATTTAAATCCCATTGAGAATGCTTGGAAGAAGATGAAAGTGATGGTTCACAAATGATTCCACCCAAACTACAAATTGCAGTGCAGGCCGCCTGGAATGACATGCCCAAAGATTATTTCAGGGAATTGATCCAGTAAATGCCCAACAGAATGAGGGCTGTCATTTTGTAGCATGGGGCTCCCACCAGATGGTAGTTTAATTGGGCACTTTCTTTGATTAATTACTAAATTAAAAAAATTATTCACATTTTATTTTTATTTTTTTTGAATATTTTGATACAAATACGAGTTTGTTTTGAAATGGATGGAAATGCAAATATAATTAACTTATTTAAGTGAGAGAGACTATGACAAATAAGAAATTGTGAGCTTGAGTCTTTCTATTATTAAAAAAAAGCACGTACCTTTTTTTTAAGTGGACGGACAGTTTTGTCACCCCACTGTACACCCATAGTGGATATCAGTCTTTAAGCCTGAATTACTATTTTTGACATGGAAATAGCTAAGGGGGGCAAAAGACATCCAAGAGAGCCAGGGTGCCCAACTTCTGAGGCCTCTGAGGCGTGTATATCTCTAAATCTTGGATCCATGGCTGATCATGGCCCAATTAGTATACTGACACCTTTTGAAAACTTGTTTACCAAGTCAAACTCTCATTAAATCATAAGAAAACTTCAAATAAGCTGCTATTTTGACATGAAAAGGAGGTAAAGAGTGACTTAGACTCCTGTAACCATGTCAATTCTTAAATATCTCCCATGGATAAAGCCTAAAAGAGTAATTCAAACCCTTTTTTGACTAGTATCCATTGACCTACCTCATAGCAATCAGCTATATTGTGATATTTGCAATTCTACATAGAAATGAGGTAAAAATTTCAAAAATTTAGTAAAAATACAGTTATTAATGAATATCTCTGAAGCTTTCAAGACAAATGGGGAATAGTAAAATGCATAAATAAACTAAAAAGAGTTCATTTCTCACAAGTAAAATTAAAAGTTTTACATACAGTCCATTCTTTATGATTCCACGTGAAACACTGAATCTTCGAAAATTCTCAGAGAATACAACCTGGGATGGAATTTCTAATAAAATTGATAACTTGGAGAAAAACATGTAATAGAATAATTACAGTTTTTCCTCCTATTATTCTTAACCATAAATTGGTTGGTAGTCACATAAAAGCCTTAATTAAGCAATCATGATAATCTTACATGACAACAGATGATTAAATCAATGATCCAAAATGAATAATTGCTTTCTCACTCAATGAATTTCAGTTCTCTCCTTGGAATTCCTCTGTGAGATGTTCTTGACTTAAAAGAGGCCTCCTCTTGCTGTTTTTCCCAAATCATCTTATTAACCAATTATATCTCTTATTACCAACAAGTAAGTAATAGTTAAATCTTTTTCTTATGTGTTCAAATCTTTTGGAATTAATCAGAAACGTGTGAAATCATAGAAATAAAACTATAGTTTTTTTTAATACTGTCATAAATCAATTTTGATCCTTTAAATCCACAATTTATCTGTCAAATCTCTCTTCCAATTCTTTTCAAGGTCTTATTGTAGTATTAGTGAGTGGTTTTAATTCATTCCTAAATTTTTTCTGTAGTATTAGTTTTCTTTGAGAATTATATTTACAATTATTCTTGGAAAAAAAAAGTTTATGATTTTAATAGGGTGAAGTAAAAGAAGAAATGGATAAATTATTTAATTGTGGTTATAATAATTTTCATTATTATATTTAATAAAAAAAGTCATAGTACTGTTGATTAATAGTAATATTATAAAAAGCTTCATAAACAAATTTGACATTTGGGGGTCTGGCTGTGTTGTTTGAGCCTTGTACCCTTGATTAACATATTTTTAAGCTCAAAAATATAATAATTGAATGAATTTTTTTTCTTTCAATTCAAAGTTAAAATAATTTTTCTTTTTTAAATTTTCTCTGAAATCTTTTTCATTGAGGAATTTGGTTCAATTTTATATTGTTTTTACACATGGCTTTTTCACATCCAAAAACTTATGAAATTATTCTTTGAGTTACTCTGAATTGATATTAATTCAAAATATTAAATTTCAATTGTTTTTATCCAAAAAAATAATAGTAAACTCATAAAAAATCCTGAAAATTAAAAAGTATAAAAGCTATAATAATTTTTCTTCTATCATTTTTTCTCTCTAGTGTCTTTAATCAAATACATTGCAGCTGGTAATAAGCTCATTAAGGAATCTATTACCAGTCCAGAATCCTCAGAAGAAGAATCTTAAGACATAATTGAAGTGCAAGTTGCTAAAAGAGGCACTTTATTCAAAGCAGAAATGTCCAAACAGCCACCAAAAGGTGTGTGTTTTCCATCTTTATTCTTCATTTTCACTTCAATTGATTTGAAAATTGTGCATACCAGAAATTGAAGCAATTATTCAGTCCAACCATATTGGTTTCAACAGTTAAGAGGAAAGACCAGGTCCAGAACTGGCAAGTCTTCCTCAAGAAAGACATGTGTGGAGGATGCCAGAGTTTCCCCCATTCCTCAAGGTGTGTACCTACAAACTTTGACATTGATTCTGAGCCTGAACTGATTCAATGTAATAGAAATATATCAGTACCAGTACAAAATCTGGTACAGAGCAGTCAAGGAAGAGGAGCAGGAAATATGACCAAGCCTTTGGCAGGGGGCTCTGAACTTCTACTTACACATCAAGGGCTTTCTGAGTCAGGAGAAGACCATAGAGCTCTTAGGAGGATGGAAATCATTTTCTTGCAAAAAAAAGGTTAAAAAGATAAATAATTGGTTGAAGAAGCAAAGTATTTTATCCATAGACCAGAAGAAAGAGTTGGAAATTACTCAAGATTTGGAGAAAAAAGGCCCAGTGGTATCAACCAGCTACATAATTGTCCAAATACAAGCCCAAAGGACCTCAGAGGAAGCAGAGCGTTCTCGAGAGCAATCAAGGCAAGGGCAAGGGAAAAGCCAAATGGCACAGACCTTACCCCTAAGGGTACAGGATCCCCAAATTGGAGCCTTCAGCCATGGACAGTCTATTCAATAAGGCCACAACTCTTATGGAATTCACAGCCAAGGAGCAGGAAAAGATCAACAGGAGTTTTCCATGAAAATAATGGATGAAATTAAACATATTAAATCCAGTATTGATGTAGAACTTGGTAAATTTGATAAAGAATTAAAGAAATTAACATTAAATATCAATGACTTGAGAAATAATGAAAGAACATCTACTGAATGTGGTAAAGTGACAGATTCCAGACTTGAGTCAGTTTCAAACACATGTGACAGAATTGAAAGTAAATTTCAAGTACAAAATGAGAAATTGGAAGATCTTTCCATTAATCACATTAATGACCAACTTGCAATTTTGAAAATTCATGTTTTGGAAATAGTTAATAATACAACTCTTTTTTCCACACATTTGGCAAGAAGTGACAGTGAAAGGAAGGAATTAAAGAATGAAATCATTGCACATGTAGAGCAAATTCATAAGAATTATGAACCAAATTCACATATTCCCAGACATTCTACACTTTTGACTGAAGAAAATATGTTTGTGAACAAAAGTTCAACCCTTTTTCTAGCATCATATGAACTCTCTTCAAAAGATATTCCCAAATTAGAATAATGGCCAACATTATCTGGTGAAGGTGAATATAATTATATTGAGCTCATTAGAGCAATTGATATAGTGCAAGAGGATTTTTATATAACCAATGGAACTATAGTGGTCAAATTACACTAGCTTTATACCAGAACTGCAAAGAGATAGAATTACAAGATGAGACAAGATCATGGTAAACATGATTAACTTTGGTAAAAATCTGAAATAATCAAAAAATGGGCCAATAATTATTGGAGATTTAAAATTGAAAATGCTTTTTAAAGTGCCATTTTTAACTCATAAAATGATAATCCACTTACTTGGTTCCTCAAACATAAAGACAGATTATCTGCTTTAAACCCAGATTTGTCTGACTCAATGATTAATATGAAAATATTAACAAAATGTAGAGAAGAACTAGAAAGTGCTATCAAGTGCAGATGTGTAGAACCCTGTTCAACAGAGGACTATATTGATTCAATGGAAGATATCATTACTAGGACAAGAGTTGGTAAAACCTGGACCAGAAACCCTATGGAGTCCAAAGCAGACCCAAATATTTCCTGAGAGGATAAAAGACCTGAAATACCTGTCTTAAATTGTCATAAATATGGAAGCACCTCACATTTAGAAAACACTTGCACCAAAAAGACTAAAATAAATGAAGTCCAAGTAATTCAAGAGGTTCAGTGTGCTTAATAGAAAGAAGAATCTGACCAAGATTCTGAAATTTCTGAAGACACACCAGTAGAGGACTATCCCATTGAAAGCATTACAAATTTCTTTGAAGTCACTGAAGTGTGTACCCACTTACCAAAATATAGTGAATATTTCTATAACCTTATCAATATCCAGGATGCCATAATGTGTAATACTAGACCTGCTAAGGGGAAAGGTTACATACACTTCAAGAGAATCTTGTATTAAATCAATCCTTATGAATGATGTTCAAGCCAAAGTACATTTTCACACAGGGGCATTTTGCACTTGCATAGGAAACAACTACCTTCAGGTAAAACTCCCTGGATTGAAGAACCATCTATTACCAATAGAGGTTGTGAAATTTAGTAGTGCCAGTAAAAATATGTACCCCTTGGGAATATCATATACTAATATCTTATTTCCACACCCTGCACGAAGTTTGATAATGAAGACAGAGATAGTAGTAATTGAAAATTTTACATCTCAACATATCATTCTTGGAGCTGATTACCTGAACATTTATGGTATTGACATAAATAACAATAAAGACAGATATTCTACAATTTGAGAAAATAAAACAAAAAAACTGCTTCTTCTAATATGTACAAACAAATATTGGTAGTATCTCCAAATAAAGATACTTACAGAGAGGAGTTTGTGACTGATCAACTTGTTGAAGCACAGATTAACCTATCATTATCATCCAAGATGAGGCATGAGCTTATTGATGTGTTATGCATATATAGAAGTGTATTTTCTCCGTACAATGAGCCATTAGGCACTATTAGAAGACATGAAGCTGATATTACTCTTAATATTGACAGACCATACCCTCCAGTAGTTAGAAAACCAGCTTACCAAGCAAGCCCCAGAGCTAGAGAAGGCTTGAAAAGACATATCCAAGAGTCAATAAAGCTTGGTGTACTAATAATAGTAGGCCATAATGAGGAGGTTGAAGTGACAACTCCTGTTATTATTGCTTGGCATCATTACAAATCAAGGATGGCTGGAGATTTTGGAGCATTGAATACCTACACAGTTCCAGATAGGTATGAAATTCCTAGATTCCAACAAACTTTGACCCAATTATCTAAAGCAGGGTATATAAACTCCATGGATGCATTAAAAGGCTTTGATCATAGTATTTTGACACCCAAATCCAAGAAATGACTTAGAATTATTAATCACTTTGGTATTGATGAGTATCTTAGGTGCCATTTGGTATTAAAAATGCTCCATCTCATTATCAAGTAATGTTGAATACCATATGACCCACAAATTATCTAAAGGATGGCTCATTATTTATATTTATGATATAATCATATGTTTAAACTCATGGTCTTTGCACCTTGAAATACTTGCAAGAGTACTTGACAAAGTTGCAGGAGTAAATATGAAGATTTCACTCAATAAATTCAACTTTGGATTTGAAGAAAAAAGAACTTAAAGCATTGGGAAATATTGTTTCTGTTTTAAGCTTGGGTATTGACAAAAACAAAGTAGCAGCAGTGTTACTTAAGTCAATACCCCAGAAAAAGGAAGAAATGATGTCTTTTCTTGGATTTTTCAGCTATTAAAGGCAAAAAATGAAAGAATTTCCAATTCTAGCCAAGTCACTCTATAGAATCTGTGATAAACTTAAAGTGTTTGAGATGACACAGGAAAGAATCAAATCTTATGAGAAGATAAGGAAAGCTCTTATAGAAGCACCTTTACTCCTCATACCAGACTGGGATATACCTTTCAACTTGTAAATTGATGCTTGGGGAGATGGATTAGGGGAAGCCCTACATCAAGTCCAAATTATTGATGACAAACCTACAGAAGGACCAGTTTGTTACATCTCAAGGCAAATAAAACCAACATAAGCAAGATATGGTACAATCCAAATGGAGTTCTTATGTTTGGTATGGGCACTTGATAAATTACACTATTATATTGATTGCAGTGTTTCTGGAGTGGTAGCTGACTGTTATGCTGTTAAATCCCTTTTTAACATAAAGAAACCCAACAGACATATGTTTAGATGGCAGATAGCCAGTCAAGAATATAGAGGTAACATGAGTATAGCTCATAAGAAAGAAAATATTCATAAGAATCCTTATGGACTTAGTAGGTAAGAATTAGCTAATATTCCTGATAGCCCAGCTTATGTGCCTTTGAAAGCAGAACCACAGATTCCAATTGAAGGCATTAACATAACTGATATTGGGACTGAATTCTTTGAAGAAGTCAGATAGTCTTATAAGCAACACAAGAATTTCCATATCTTGAAATCATTTCTGGATAAATACTGTGAAGACACAGCTCTGGTTAATTCACTGGATGAAGTGTGGACAAATTCCTATTCTGGAGAAACATTTCACTTATTTTACAGCATAATTTACCACAGAACAGAAAATTCTTGTGTAATGAAATTATGCAGTAGATTGCTTATCAGTACCATTATGGATGGGTTTAATGATAGCATCTATTCTTGACACCTTTCAGAAGACAGAACACTTGCAAAAGTGAAAAATTGTGCATGGTGGCCATCTTGGAGAAAAGAGACCATTGAATACCACCATACCTGTGACAGATTACAAAAATAAAACAAGAGTACAGGCATGAAATTTGGACTTATGATCCATATTCAAGAACCAAAATCCCCTTGGAGAGATGTTGTAAGGTTTGACTATGAAACAATAAGTAAAAGTTACTAATATTTTACTTATTGTACTATGAATGTCCTTATAAATAAAATAAATAAGATAAAAATAACTATATTATTAAATAAATATAATAATATAATTTATATTATAAAAAAATAATATATAAAATAAATATATTGATATAAGATAATTTATATATTTAAATGCACTTTATTATTGTTACCAACAAATAATAAAGGCGTAAAAAACTGTTTTTATTAATAAAAAACAATAATAGCAATAATATTACTAATATTAAGGCTATAAATTAATATAAATACTATTTATATCAATTATAGAACTATTAAAGCAATAATAGAGAAAAATCATTATAATAAGAGAAATAACCTACTTTCAATGCTTAATATAATATTTTGAATACGTTTACGCCCATAAATGTAAATACAACTTATTTAAATTGTAGTTCCAATAAGATTTAAGAGAAATTACAATTTTTGTTGATTTTACGTGGAATTGAGGTTTTTAAGAGAAATTTAAAAAACAATTAAATAATTGCAATAATCACGTCAAAGATTAATATTAATATAAGATTAATTTTGGTCTTTAATAATATAAAAGTTTTATATATAAAGAATAAAGAAATTACCTTTTGATTTAATGATTTAATGTTTTGTAAGTGTCTGAGGGGGAAATAGAGTAAAAAGAGCTCTATTTATATCAAATTCCTTCCTCCTAGAGTCCAACAGGCTTTTAGCAGACGTGCGCTGATCATATCCACTGGAATTGATCAATATTTTGAGGTTTGGTGATGATTACATCATGATCAAACCATCTTATCTCATTATTATGCCATTATTTAGAGTTATCGCTATAACCTTGAGTTTTGATGACGTCAAAGCTTGGAGGAACCCCAAAATTCGTGGATTTTATTATTTTTAATCATAAACGAACAGTATTCACCAATTGTATCACTCATATGACTGTTAAACTTAATTTAAGGTTACAGTGAGTGATCATAACTGATCAAATTAAGCTCAAAGTTTGATCCTTAATACCTTTTAAGTTTTACACGCTACAGCAATTCAGAGAGTGAATTCTGATAGCTTGGCATAACCGTAGTATTCTACCAAGAGCATTTTATTACATCATCAAAACTCTATTTTTGATGATTTTTCTTGTAACTCATCTTTTCTGTCGAAATTTAATATTTTAAGCTTCAAACTATGATTTCAAGGGGTTATACCCTGAATTTTATAATAGAGATTACGTCATTCTTCATGAATGAACTAGTAGAATTTGACTTTTTACTTATTTTTAAGCTTGGACCACTTTCACAACAAAGTGGTCAACAGCTCTATTGATTTTAATCAATAATCCCTTACAGGTTTTAACCTTGTTTATAACTTGTGAAATAAAGCTCATTTCTGTATTCTTACAGTAATTACGTGGTGACTTTATTTTTTGGTTCATCACTCTATCATGTATATTTCAAAAGATATTAGCTAAAATCCTTGAATATACGCGTTGACCAAAAAAGTGCATATATTCAGCTTAACTGGTGAAGTATTGACTTTGGAGATTAGCTTCTTAGTTGTTTTATATGTGGATTTTTATGGAGAATCCAATGGTACTATTTACTTCACATGTTGTTTAATTGGTATTTAAAATAATTAAGGATTTATATTTTTTATAAGGTATTATTACTTATAACTCATTAAATATTGACTTTACAGATATGCCATAAAAATGGTATATGTGTATTTTACCATGGGGAATCCAATGGTATGATCTATTTCACATGTTTAATCATTGGTTTTTAAGTTAAACCAAGTTTTATGCCTATTTATGGCATTTTTGTAGCTTTAAGGTAGTTATTTCAAATATTTCTTGTGACCTTTTTGGGTATGTGGTCATATCTCAAAGGCTCACAGTTGGTCACATGAACTGGGTTACAGTACTTCCTCCAAGTGGTGACAGAAGCTATAATGTTTTTTTAGTCATTGTAGACAGATACAGCAAAACTCCCATATTCTTAAAATGTCATAGGTATGACAGTTCTATGGATACATCTCTGCTTCTTTTGAATAGAGTTATTTCTCATACAAGGCTATTTAATAATATCATAAGTGAAGGAGATCCCCAGTTTACATCTGCACTTGGGGCCAATCTTCATACATTTTTAGGACCACGTTATCATTCTCTACAGCATACCACTCTCAAACTGATGCGTTAGCAGAAAGAATGATTCAAACTTTAGAATACATGATAATGAGATTCTGTGCCTATGGCTTAGAATTCAAAGACTCGGATGGATTTACCCATGACTGGTGCACTTTGATACCTGAGTTAGAATTGGCATATAAGAAATCAGTCCATTCTTCCACAGCTCCAACTCCTGCTATGTTAGAAAAAGGATGGAAGCCAAGAATCACAGCAGGAACACTGAGGAAAGACTTAGTTTACACCCATTCTACAGCTTATAGCTTCAAGATGATGCTTGATAAAGTGAAACAACATTCAAAACAAATTATGAATGACACTTTTGAGTATTCAAAAAATAAGTGGGACAAGAGTCATAAAGTACCAGACTTCAAAATAGGGGACTTAGTTCTAGATTCAACCTTGAATTTTAATAATTTTAAAGTCCCAAAGAAACTTAAATATTTTTATATAGGACCTTTCCTATTTTTTCCTTACATGGAACCAGTGCAGTTTAAGTGTAATTGAGTGGTGAATTGGAAAATAAACCCTCCACTTTCCCAGTCAGCTTGATAAAACCTCATCAATCAGCTGATAAAGAATTGCTTCCTTTGTGGAACCCAACTCCTTTAGCTGTACAATCAGTGGAACAGATTGAAGACAAAAAGATAGTCAAAGTAATTAAAAAAGGAGACTTAGGGGTAAAAATCAAAGAGGATATCTTGTCAGATATAGAAATCCAGTAAATGAATATAAATGGCTGGCAGAATAAGAAATACCTGACTCAGATAAGCTCTTGAGAAGATTTAGAAATGAAAGAAGGCCTCAAGGCTTGATATTTCTATAAATGAGCTTTAAATTACTTAATCTAAGAAATGCAAAGAGGTTGGACAGTGGACATTCACCCCCTTGGTGGCCTTTCTCTTCTTGATATTTCTATTAAAATTGTAGTACAATTTTATTTCTTGGTGGGAAGGAATGTGAGCCTTGAGGTATAATTTAGATACCCAAATAGGCTACAATCATCTTTAAATTAAGCTCTGAACTATGCATAACCGATTATTCATGCATATATTCAAAATTAAAAATTTTATATTTCAGAAAAGATGAATAAACTGTCTGTGAGTAAGTAAATGCATTAAAACACAAATTCACTCAGGGTAACTCCATAGATTGAATGAGCTTAAACTAACTCTATGAGGTTGTAATATGTAAAATTCTTGAACACCACATCATCAATACCACATGAAAGAACTGTGGAAAAAACAATTTCTTAATTTCACACCAAAATGATGGAAACGTGATAAATCCAATGGTGCATATACACTACGAGTAGTATTATGCATGCTTGTGGCACTTAAAGCTATTGTATTCTTAAAAACAGCTTTGGTACACCCATAGTGGATATCAGTCTTTATGGCTGAATTGCTATTATTGACATGAAAATAGCTAAGTGGGACAAAAGACATCAAAGAGAGCCAGGATACCCAACTTCCGATACCTCTGAGGTGTGGATAGCCCTAAAGCTTGTATTCATGGCTTATCATGGCCCAATTAGTATACCAAAACCTTTTGGAAACCTAGTTACCAAGTTAAAATCTCATTAAATCATAAGAAAATTGCAAATAAGCTGCTATTTTGATGTGACAAGGAGGTAAAGAGCACCTTAGACTCCTGTAACCATGTAAATTCTTAATAATTTTTTATTTATAAACCTTAAAAGAGTAATTAAAACCCTTTTTGGACCATTATCCATTGATTCACTTCATAGCAACCAGCTATATTGTGCTATTTGCAATTCTACATAGAAATGAGGTAAAATCTTCAGAAATTTGATAAAAATACAATTCTTAATGAATCTCTCTTAAACTTTCAGGACCAATGGAGAGCTGTATTACTCATGAATAAACCAAAAATAATCATGGTTTCACAAGTAAAATCAAAAGTTTTACCTACAGTCCATTTCTTATGACTCCATATGAAATACTGAATCTTCAAAAATTCACAGAAAATACAACCTGTGATTGAATTTCCAATAACATTGACAACTTTGAGAAATGAATTTTGATTTTGAAATAGAAGAGGATTTACAGTTGTAACTCCTTTTATCCTTAACCATAAATGGGTTGGTAGTAATGTAAAAGCTTTAATTAAGTAATTATGATAATCTTACATGACAACAGAGGATGTAGTCATCAATCCAAAAAGGATTCTTGTTATCTCACTAAATTCTTTTTCAGTTTTCTCCATGGTATTCCTCTGTGAGCTGTTTTTGACTTGAAAGAGGCCTCCCCTTGCTGTTTTTTCCAAATCATCTTATTATCCAATTATATTGTTGTTACCAACAAGTATTAGTTAATTCTTTTCTTAAGTGTTTGAAATATTTCTGAATCAATAAGAAAGACGTTAAATGATATAAATTAACTATTTATTGTTTCAATACTTATATAAATCAATTTTTATCCTTTAAATCCACAATCTATCTGTCAAATCTCTTTACCAAACTCTTTCCAAGGTTCATTGGAGTATTAGTGAGTGGTTTCAATTAATTGTTAATGTTTTTCTTCAAGAATTATATTTATAATTCTTCTTGCAAAAGATAATTATATATTAAATTAATTTTATTATTTTAATAAAGAAGTTTTGCTATTAAATACTTCTTTTAATTGATTCTTGTAGACAATTACTTCTTACTGTTATAAAAACTAGTAGTGTATAACAAGTAAAATACATAGTTAATCAATTATTTACTTATTTAATTTTGGCTATAATGATTTTCATTATTATATTTCATAAGAACAGGAATATTACTTTTGATAGATAGTAATATTATCAACAGCTTCATAGACACATCTTACAGTGTACCAGTTAGTAGCATCAATGATACAATAGTGACCTTTACTTCATGGTTTCACCACATATGAAGGCCAGTAAAAAATATTTATTGTAAAGCTACTTGACATAAAATCTGCATACCCAAGATTATTAAGGGAGATATTTATATATAAATCATGAAGTAATAATCTCCCCACCTAACTATCTATAATAATTTAATAATTTATCTCTAATATATCCATACAGCTACAACAGAACTAACACATCTCCCAAATTTTTCACACCAATCACCTACCAAATGGTTCACTTCCATTAGTGCAACCATATCTTCTGTAAATATCTGGCCTATTTCTCAAAACCTGAAATCTCCTTGACATATAAAAATGATTTATCCCACCTATTAGCAGCAAAATTTCTCATAAAATGGCTATAAAATCTGTGTTAGATTTCAGATTACTCTTGGAGCTGTAGACTAAGGTATGGAGCAGTTTCTGATACCAAAAAAACTAAATTCATAACCTTTACAAATAGAAAGATAAAACTATCATAGGTGAAAATCAAGAACCACACACTCAAATCTCCATTCAAAGAAAAATGGAAAGGAATATACCTCAGCACCTCATGATCCTATGTAGATCAACTGAAGGAACTCTCTTTCCAATTCTAAACCCCCTATGCTTATCTATCTATGATAACTGAATCCACCTATTTACTGGAGCAGAAAGAGGTGAGAAGCGTTATCTCAAACGTCCTGGTGGCTATAAAATTGAATAATCATCTGGTACTAATAATGCAAGAAAAATAGCAAATTCTGACTACTATTGGGATGGTAAAATAAGGTGGCAAAACATATCGCTTGAATGATGAACCAAAACCTAGCCTTACTAATTCACTTGAGTTCACTCGCAAATTTTACCAATAGTAACATAAATTTGACCCATAATTATGTTAGCTCAATATTAACAGTTCCAGAATCGAACACTTTCAAAATAGGAATAGAAGAGACTTAATTATTTCAAATATTCACTTCTTCCATATTAATTAAATCTCTGTTTAAGAGAACCTTGTAAAGAAAAATCAGACCCAAGATTAAATGCTTTACCCAATCCCGATCCCACCATAGGCTTTGAAAGTTTCTAAATCTCATCCCTTCCAAAGAAGAAGACCTCAGCACATTTCACTCAAGTGATCTCATTCAAGAAAACCTCAAAATGGGACACTTAATAAAACAGTCAACATAAACCTCAGCAGAGCCCTAGCCATATCACAAAAAGGATAGTATGAGGACCAAGCTCAAAACAAAATCAAAATCCATGTGAAATAAATAACCAACCTCAAGAGGGGACCAGCTCAGAACTCGGAATGTGCCTTGTAATTACTACAAGTACTTGATAAAGAAGGAATCTCTGCCACTTTGAACCAGTTTCAGATTCAGGGAGACCTCAGCCTTCTGGCTATCTCCTATTATTCTCAAAATGGTGAATCCAAAAGCTACACTTCTTCTGAAAAATAAATAGAAACAACTATGGCTCAAATGTATAAGCACTCACTAAATACTAGGAATTCCTATGTCCTATAAACTCCTGGTAAGCTATATAATATCCACTTCAGAATTCCAACATATACAGTACTATCTACCACATGCAGCCCCTTAGAATCCACAAACAACTCCACCAACTCCTTCCCTCCCAGATTCCCCTTCTATCATCTTTGTAAGGTTTGACTATGAAACAATAAGTAAATATTAAGAATATTTCACTTACTGTACTATCAATGTCCTTATCAAATGAATAAAATGAATAATAATTATAATAATAAAGTATTATTACAATTCTGGCATAAAATTATTATTATTAAATAAATGTAATAATATAATCTATATTATATAATTATAATAAAATAAAAGAAATATATTAATATTTAATAATTAATATATTTAAAGCTCTTATTATTGCTACCAACAAATGATAAGCCGTAAAAAATTGTTTTTTAGAATAAAAAACAATTAATAACAATAATATCACCAATATCAATGTTATATATTAATACAAATACTATTTATATTAATAAAAGCATTATTGAGAGTAATGATAGAGAGAAATTATTATGAAAGAGAAAATAACCTACTTTTAACACTTAATATAATAATTTTGAAAGATATTATGCCAAAAAATGTAAATACAACTTATTTAAATTGAATTTACAAAATAAAATAAGAGAAATTACAAATATTCGTAATTTTACATGGAAAATAAGATTTATAGATAAATATAACAAAAACAGTTAAACAAATGGAGTAATCACGTCAATATTGATGATTATAATAAAGATTACCTTTGGAGTTTTATAATATAAATTATTTCTATATAAGGAATAAAGATTTTACCTTTTTATTTGATGTTTTATTGTTTTTGATGCATCTGAGGGGGAAATAGAGTAAAAATGGCTCTATTTATGGTAAATTCCTCCCTTCTAGAGTCCAAAAGGCTTCTAGTAGACGTGTACTGATGTTATCCACTGTAATCTATCAGTGTTTTAAGGCTTAGTGATGATTACATCATGATCAAACCAGCTTATCTCATTATTATTCCATTATTTAGAGTTATCACTATAACACTAAGTTTAATGACATCATAGGCTTGGAAGAAGCCTAAATTTTGTGTATTTTATTATTATTGATCATAATATAGTAGTATTCACCAGTTTTATCAATTATATAACTGTTAAACTTAAAATAAGATTACAGTGAGTGATCAGAAATGATCAATTTTAAGCTTACACTTTCATCATTGATAACTTTCAAGTTATACACTCTACATCCACTCAGAGAGTGAATTCTGATAGCTTGGAATGTCCTTATAAAGCTTTGAGGAGAATTTCATTACATTATAAATACTCTATTTTTGATGATTTTTCTTGTATCTCATCTTTTCTGTCAAAACTCAATATTTTAAACTTAAAGCCATGATTTCAGGGGGTTTTACCTTGAATATTATGAAAAAGAAATACCTCATTCAACAAGTATTAACCAGAAGAGCCTGAATATCCACTTTATTTCAAGTTTGGACCACTCTCACAGTAAAGTGGTTGACAGCTCTAGCAATTTTGTTCAATAAACCCTTACAAGTTATAACCTTAGTTATAGCTTTTCTAATGAAGCTCATATCTGTGTTGTTACAGTAATTAATTGTTAACTTCTTTTTTGGCTTAACTCTCTATCATTTATATTTCAAGATATATTAGCTAAAATCCATGAATGTATGCACTGACCAAAAAAGTGCATATATTCAGCTTAATTCCTTAAGTATTGACTTTAGAGAAATGAAATAAAATTGTTTTATGTGTAGTTTTTCATGATTAATTCAATCTTTCAGCTCATTTTACATGTTGTTTCATTGTTTTCTGAGATAAATAAGAATTTATATCTTTTTATGGCATTTTTCGCTTATTACTCATTAGTTATTGAATTTACAGATAGGCCGTAAAGATGATATATGTGTGTTTTATCATGGGTTATCTAATTATGTAATTTTATTCACATGTTTATTCATCATATTCCAAGTTAATTCAGCATTTATGCTTTTTTATGGTATCTTTGCTTATTTGGAGGAATAATTATTGTAAAGTTTTTCTTGTGACCTTTTTGGATATGTAGTCATATCTCAAAGGCTCACAATCTCTCTGGTATTTAATTTTCCTAAGACTTTATTTGCTTCTCTCATGAGCCCTGAGGGATATTTCACATAACCAAAGGACTCACAAAATTCCTCACTAGATGTTAATTTTGCTTCAAATTTAAAATGATTAAGTTGAAAATCAATTTTAATATGAAAATATTCAATCAGATTTCTTGATAATAAATTTATATAATAGTTTTATTTCACCATTAGATTATCCATCAAATTCTACCTAGGATCATACCATAGGGTATTACACCATAAATTCAATATTTTGGCCACCAAAGGCCAAAATAGCATTTTGGTGTAAAAGTAAGAATTTTTACCAATCTTTTATGATTGAATTTTATTAAAGTCAATATAAAATAAATTCATACCATTTTTAACTTAGCTTACCAAAAAAGTGGTAAAATCAAGGTGTGATGTGTAGTTTTAAAGTTAGCCTAGGATTTATCATACAGGTGGTAACTCATGTGGGCCCTTCATCTGCACCAAGCTTAAAATGTCATAGTATAGATTTTAATGAATGAAAAGGGAAAAATCCACGAAAAAATCTGGGGAAAAGATATTCTGGCAAAAGGTCTCAGGTACCCAATTTTTTGGATCTGCATAGAGTAGTTTTTGAATTTGGCCAACCTTAATTAATGTTCTGAAGCCAAAAAAAATGTCATATGATTATTTAGCTTTCATTTGAGCTCAAAACCTCATAAATAAGCTAAAATTAAAATTTATCAAAGCTTATTAAAAGTTGTATCCATATTTAAACCTCAAAAACTCACCAAAATGAAAATTTTGACTAAAAATTCAAATTTTCCCCATAGGTAAAACATTCTTGTTTACTTAGGGGTCTTCATGGAAATTGGGGCTGTTAGTGATTTCTTTACAAACCCTATTCAGCCCAATTTCCAAGTACACATACATCATATTAAATGATTTTCACTTATAGTGAAAATTAACTCATTACCTGATATAGTAAAATTTAAATTTAAAATTACTTTATACCTAAAAAAATTTTGTTTACTTAAGAAGATACCTCATATTTGAAAAAACTATATTTAAGCTTTAAATACAAGTTAAATTCAAAATTTGGTTCTTTTTGAGACCAAACTGAAGAAATCTTTCTATTTGTTAAGAATTTAGCAAAATTTTGAAATAGCACTAATTATTGAAAAATGGTTCTATAGATCACAAGTAAATCAGTTCATATAGCTAATTTGAGTTTAAGTAGATTATTATAATCTGAAATTAGCATCATTCATTAAATATTTTATTTATCAATATTTTCTTGGCTTAATAACCTTTGAAAAACCCCACTTAAGCCTTGTTATAAGACTAGATTCAGTGTTATTCTTGTTTAAAACTCCAAATTAAGATTATCTAGAGTATGTTGAACATGTAAATCAATATTGGTAATTTTGATCATGTTTCAGGACTTTATTTGATATAAAAAGACCTCCGAGCACTTTTAAAAATTCTCAGAATTTAACCTATATTTATATAATATAATAAATCAAATAAATAATAATAATAATTTCATTAGATCCATTTTCTTGTAATAAGTTGAAATAGAAGATTTCAATTGTTACTTTTGAATAAAGCTTTCTTATTATGAATTGATAAATTTATTTATATTATTAAATCCATTCTTACTTCTATTTTGCAATTTTTCACTTACAAATATCTTTGGAATACTATTTCTGATTTATTTTGATAATAATAATAGTCTCGCATTAACCAGTAAGTATTTTTCTGTTATCATTATTTAATTATTTTATGATATTATGGTTTTTTAGCTACAAATAGCTTATTTTAACATAAAATTACTTCTGGTAAAATAATTTTACTATTATAATTGCTATATTGGTAATAAAAAATAATTATAATTCATAATAATAAATTTTTTTCATATCATTATTATTCAACATAAATATATATCATTTATAATTTTATTGTTATAACATTATTTATTCATTGATTTTTTTAAATTAAGTTCTTAATATTATTAGAGTGATTTTTTCTGAAAATAAGAATGCAAATAGTACAATAGCTAAACAAATATTAATTTAATTACTAGTTTCATAGTTAAATCTTACATTTGGGGGCTTGGCTGTTTTTTCTAGACCTTCAAAGGACAATGATAGTCTCTTTATTTTCATTTTTCTTTTGTAAATATCAAAAAACTTAATTATTATTTATCAATTATGGTTAAATTACTACTTTTCAGTTTCTTGGATATCAGACTGTCTTAAATATGGAGCTTCAAACCATTAGGCTTATAGCTATCTTTGAGATATTCCAGTCTTAATTAAAAAATAATTTTTATCATAATTCTTTATATTTTATTATCTTTTTAACCTTTAAAAATTGAACGTTCTCTTATATTTAATCTATCTTTTACAAATTTCTGTTTCATTTTTCAGTGCCTTCTGATAAAAGAACTACTTCAGCAGCTGCGCCTGAAGGTACTACATCAACACCTTGAGTATTCAGAACTTCACCTTAGCCTGAAAGTCATTTTGGGGTGACTTCTCTAAAAACAAGAGAAGAATTCATTGAAGTTCTTACCATTTCAGGGAAATTTATTTGTGAGCCTTCAAATCACCATAAAATTTTGATGAAATTATGACTCCTACCAGGAGAGCGAGTAATAGCTCCATTGAATCAAATGTATCTAGATAACAAAGAGAATATGCCAAAAAGGGAAAAGAAAATCAGTGCCCACAGCCAGTGGAAAAACAAAAGCTTTAGATAAATCCCTTGGGAAAAATTCCCCAAGATAAGTCCCTTGAGGCATATTCTTAGTGAATCAGAGGATGAAGTTACTTTTCAACCTTCTATTACTTCCTCTTATAGATCTGGAACAGTGGCAATTAGACTCTATAGAGATTTATTAGAGCCAATAAAAATCATGGTTCAGAGAAGCCCAAGAAGAGAATTGGGAGATAACTCCAAGCCTCTTTTGGTGGGACTTAAATCTTACCTATTGGTGAGGTAATTTCTGGGAGAATAGAATACCAGAGACCTCTTTGGAGGATTGTACCCTCTAGAAGTGAAAGAGAGAGTCAAACTAAGAAAGGAGTGGCTCAAGCTACAAAAAGAGCTATCCCAAGCTCAAATTTCCTCAGACCTCATAAGCAACGATGGAAAGCACCAGAAATTGTCCAACCAATGCCAATCCTCCTCAGAGAAATAGAAACAAGAAGTATTTTACCAAAAAGAAGAAGTTCTTCAAGAATCCCTACTCAAAAGGATATGTGATTCCAAAGATGGAAAAGACAGCAATGGACACAGTGTTTAATATGGCCATGGAGGAAAAGAGGATTTTAAGACCATCTTTTCCCAGAAAATAACCCAATTGTATAGCAAAATTATCAGACTCCATAAGTAGAACATCAGTACAATACAAAACTGCCATAATCTTTTTGATAGTGAAATTAAAGAACTTGGTGATAGATTAGATATTATTAATGATGTTGTTCAATCGAGTTCAGTTTAAATTGAAGAAATTACAAATGAACAGGGAATTTTGATTAATAATCATAATATTGATGTAGAGGTATTGAGAAATTGAAATTCTAAAATCAATAATCTTGGAATAACTCTAATAAATAAGTACAATGAACACACTAAGCAAATCAAATCCTTAGCAGAGGAATTGAGAGGTCTAAAGTTAAACTTTAATAATATTGAAGCATCTTCTGTGCAAAGACTCAACTACCTTCAAAAGGAAGCTGAAGGAGTTTATCAGATTATAAGATAAATGAATCAAGATGTCAAAAGATGGTTAAATGAAAAATCTAAAAAATCAATTCCCTTTCTTCCTGAAAGATTAAAATCATTTGATGAGCCTAAAAAATAATTTACCAATCCTTTCATTCTTATTTAAAAGTCTGAAGTAATCATGAGACCTGACACTAGTATATTAGCCAAGGAAGTCCCAAAAAATTCATGCTGTTCTAAATTGACAGGTGAAGGAGAATATGACTTGATGGAATTAATTAGGAAAATTGAAATTATGAAAGAAGATTTTCAATTTCCTGATGGGTTAATAATTTCAAAATTTCTACTAAGTGGTATCATACATTAATACAAAAACATGACAGACAATATTTGTCATGGTGGAAACAAGCAATTTTAGAAAAATGGGGAAATGATTCTTGGAGGTACTGTGACAGGAGCTCTTGGGGAAAACAAGAGTGGCCTGGCACTGAGTAATCAGGGAGCTCACTTAGAAGACTCCAAAGAATGAATAAGATAAAATAAAAGAATAAAATTTCTCTAAGAAAATATTCAAGTACAAGATGAGATGAAATAAGAGAAACGGAAGACAAATAGCCAAAGAGCCAACCAAGTAAATACTTAATCATGGTTTCAACCTGCCAGAATTAACAATGGAATTAGTAAGGATATGACCACCAAGTATCCACTGACAGGAGAAGAAAGGAAGAAAAAGTTCAAACAACTGACTTAAGAATATCAGTATTCACTATCAAGATTCAAGAAAATAAAGATAGAAATCAATTGAGGTATATTAGTTAGCTGGGGGAAAAAACCCCAGGGTTGAAAGAGAGGCTTGTATATATGATTGGTTGATAGCTTAACTCCTTCAGGCTGAAAGCTGGTCTGTATTGAATTCTTGAAGCTGTATTTATTGCTTGATTAATTCTATACCTTGCCAAATTGGGAAATTAACTGAGTTCAGTTATCTTCCCAGGGTGTATGGTCGAAATACAGGTATTTATGAGACAAGAATGTATGCAAATGAATGTGGTTGCCATGGTGGATTGATGGAGCATTGACACTTGACAATTGCTTTGGGAATTACCTCTTGAATATCCCCTGAGAATCAACTTCCATTATTCCCTTGGAGGAATACTACATTATTGAGAAAACCCAATTACTTCTTCATAGTGTTATTGGTATTTCAGAATAACACTTGCACTTGAGAATTGATGAATCCTCTTGATGAGTTTATGCCTTGACATGATGAAATGTTGAAATAACCTTCTGATTTTCGAACCATTGGATTACTGGTGATAAAAGGTGCATAATGGTGTATAGCACCATTTATTGCACTCTTGGTTATTGAAGCTGAAGGGTTGACAAAGCTCTTTTGAATGAATGCCAGGAGGAAAGGAAGAAAAAGGAGTTTGGGTGGCTTCAGGACTTGAAAAGGTGTTTTTGGTCAAAACAAGCTCAAAGGTCTTTAAAACTGTATTTGCACAAAATGCGCAAATCTTGCAATTAAGCCTCAAATGGCCTTATATAGCCCTTTGGGCATATTTCCCATATTAAGAGGAAATATGGCATAAAATGGCTCAATTCACAAAAATATACTTAAAGCTTAAAAAGAATAATACAGGCTTTTGGGCTGTATTTTCGCCATTTACTGGGAAATGCCCAAAGGCAGAGAAAGGTCATGAATGGCATGATTATGATGAAGGGGCCTGGTTGGCCCTAGATGATGACATGGCCATAAAGGGCCATAAAAGTCAAAGTTGCCAATCTGGCCAAGAGTAATGAATATTGACAAATTACCATGAAATAGATGTTTCATTGATATGCCATAGAATTGTCCAAGGGGTATCATCCATGGTTGTGATAGGTATAAGGCTGAAACTGCCTTTGATTATTCAATATCTAGACATGAAATAGATAGTCCATTAGAATGGTTCTAAAAAAAGAAATGACTTACTGCCTTATATCCATATATGTCTGAATTATGAATACACCAAAGAATACTAAGGAAATGTGGTGGTAAATTGAAAAAGGCTATTAATTGTAGAGTCACAGAATAATTTCAAATTGATGACTATGTCAATTTCCTTGAAGACATTCTCAAAAACCAAAAATGATAAATCTTGGAAAGCACCAACATCCAATATTCCCCTCAAACCAACAAACAAGAGCTTCTATAACAAAAACATGCTAAAACATTCAGTGAAAGTGTTAAGAAGTGTTTCATATGCAGTAGAACAGAGAAGCTAGCCAACACCTGTCCCAAAAATTCTAGTATAATTAAATTTATAGTGATACTAAAGCAGACACCTATGATCAAGAAGACATAATAGAAAATCCTACTTTTGATTAAAGTGAATAAATTTACATAATTGAAGGAGATTTGAATAATATTTATGCCTCATTGAAAGTCCTGGATTTCAAAAGCTATCTACCTCTTGAAATTTGAAAAACTCATAGCCTGACCCATGTGCAAAATGTAAAAATTCTTAAAACCAAACCAGAAACTGGAAAATGCTACATAGCAGGAACATCTTGTACTACTAAGATTCAAATAAGCTACAAGGAATGTTTCATTAATTTATACTCGGCAGCCTTTTGTACTTGTATATGAAAATACCACTTTTGAGATTATTTTTCCTAACTTTAAAGATTTACTGCTACATATCCAAGGAATAAATTTCAGTAGTGCAAGCCAAATCATGCACCTAATGGGGATAATTGCTGAAAAATGAATTTCCCACACCCAGAAGTGAACATTCAACCTAAATTATGCTTTTAGTTATTTCCAATTGTACCAGTCAACATTTTTCCCTAGTAAATGATTATTTGGTTATTGATGGTATTGAGATAAACAACCATAAATATTGGTATTTTACAATTGTGGATGATAATGAAAAATTTCATTTTACTCAAAGACAAATATAATTACATATTTATTTGAAAAATTCAATACTTACAAGCAGTTTTTTTGATAATCACCTTATTGAAGCCAATATTGGTCCAAATTTGACACAAAATAGAAAGAAAGATCTTATGAGCTTACTCTATAATTATTAGAATTCCTTTGCTACTAATAAAGAACCTCTTGGATCTATTAGAGGCCATTAAGTAAAAATTACTCTCAATATTGAAATGACTTAACCTCCATTATTGATAAGATCAGCTTATCCTGCAAGTACAAGATCCAGAGGAGCCTTGAAAAACCATATCTCCGAGTTAATCAAATTCATATTTTTGAGGAAAGTAGGTCATAATAGGTAAGTGGAAATAGCCACTCCAGTAATCATAGCTTAGCATAATTAAAATTAAATATTTTTTTGATTTTAGAGCTCTTGAGACCTACTCCATCCCAAGAATAGATGAAACTTTGACCCTTTTATCCAAAGAAAAATTAATAACTTCCATGGATTTTCTTTAAGGATTTCATCAAGCTTTTGTTTCACCAGAAATACAAAACGTATTTAGAATATCAACTCATTTTTGGATATTTGAATATTTTATAATTCCCTTTGGCATTTTGAAATGCACCATCTCATTTCCAAAGAATTCTGAATTAAATTTTTCCTCAATTATTTTCCAAAGTATTGCTTGTCATATATATTGATTAAATAATTTTCTTCTCTGAAGCATGGTGTTATTAGTTTCAAAGACTATGGTTTTTTCTAGAAGAAAATGTTCCAATTTATTATTAAGATATCCTTGAAGAAATGTAACTTTGCATTCCATGAACTTAAAGAATTGGGACATCTAGTCTCAGGTTGAATTCTTGTTATAGATCAAAATAAATCTGAAGAAGTACTTCTGAAGCCTATGCCTCAAAATAGAGAAGAAATCAGTCTTTCTTTGGTTTTGCTAGTTACTACATACAACACTTGAAAGGCTTTTCCAAATGGGCTAAACCCCTATATGTCTTATATGACCAAAAATCCACCTTTGGAATGATTATTGAAAGGGTGGAAGCTTACAAAAAAAATTAAGCACTGCTTGAAAACTTCACCTTTCTTACTAATGCCAAGCTGTAAATTACCTTTCAAAGTGTATATTGATTCCAGTGGTGAAGTCCTCAGGGAAGCTTGAAATCAAGCTCAAATTATTAATGGAAAAACATCTTAAGTACCAGTTTTTTATTTCAAGTCAAATCAAGCCTACTAAACAGAAATATTTTTCCAGCTATATGGAATTCCTATTTTTGGTATGGGCATTAGAGAAACTCCACTATCATCTTTATGGAAGTGCTTTTGATGTGATAGCTGATTGTAATGCAGTGTCACAACCATGGAAATTCACCCTCTTGGACCTCAATATGGCATATCCATGCCATATCCAATATATGGAAATTTGGCCATATCCATAATCATTGGCCAAATTGACCATTGTCATTTCTTATGGCCTTAATGGTCATTTCATCATCTGGGGCCAAACTGGCCCCTTCACCATCATCAAGCCATTCCAGGCTGTCTCTTTGCTTTTGGGCATCTTGGGTACTTTCCATACAACAGGGAAAATACAGCCCAAAAGCCTGTATTTGGCTCTTTAAGCTTTGAATACAGTTTGTGCACTTTTGCGCACTTTGCGCAAGTACAGTTTTTAAGCTGTATTTTCTGTATTTGGCCAAATACCCCAAAAACCACTTTGTCACTTCTGAATCTTCCAAAAGCCAAATTTCATTCATATCCTCCTGGCATCATTCCCAAAGACCTTAGGCCCATTTCAACCTTCAATAACCAAAAGTGCCATATATGGTGTTATACACCATTATGCATCTTTTTTCAGCAGCAATCCAATGGCAGCAGTTTCAAATGGTTATTTCAACTTTTCAACAGGTCATCAAGGCACATCCTCCAGAATATTCATCAAGGCTCAAGGGAAAGTGTCATAATCTCAAATACCAATGACGCCATCAAGCAAGAAATGGTTATTCTCGCTCACAGTATTCCTCCAAGGGAATACTGGCTGTTCATTCTCAAGGGATATTCAAGAGGCAGTTCCAAAACAATGTGTCAAGGGTCAATGCTCAACTAATCCACCTTGGCAACCCAATTCATTCAGTACAGTCTTGATTGATCAAGACCTGTCTTTTCAATCATAAATCATGGTAAAATCATTCAACACAGTTCATTTCCCAATATGGCAAGGTATACACTCCATCAGACAATCAATACAGGACCACTGCTAGCCTGAAGGAGTCAAGCTCTCAGCGTTTCACATATACCAGCCTCCTTTGACCCTGGGGGTTTTTCCCCCAGTTAATTAATATATTTTTATTTTATTTTATCTTTATTTATCTTATCATTTTTGTTAAGTGAATACTGATATTATCAAGTCAGTCATTTAGCACCTTTTCTATTTTCTTTCTTCACCTGTCAATGGATATTTGGTGGTCATATCCTTACTAATTCCATTGTTCATTTTGGCAGGTTGAAACAGTGATTAAGGACTTACTTGGTTGGCTCTTTGGCCATTTGGCATCTCTTTCCTCTTATTGCATCTCATCTTGTACCTGCATATTTCTTAGAGGAATTCAATTCTTTATTTTATTTTCTTTCTTCTTTTGGAGTCTTCCAAGTGAGTTCCCTGATTGCTGAGTGCCAGGCCACTCTTGTTTTTCTGTCCAAGAGCCCCTGTGACATGCAGTCAAATAATTTTTGAATATGAAAAAAACCAAATAGAAATATGTTTCGTGAGTGCCAGGCCACTCTTGTTTTTCTGTCCAAGAGCCCCTGTGACATGCAGTCAAATAATTCTTAAATATGAAAAAAACCAAATAGAAATATGTTTCGTGAGTGCCAGGCCACTCTTGTTTTTCTGTCCAAGAGCCCCTGTGACATTATATTAATTAACTCATAATTTCTTTTCATTCTGTTCATCCTTTCTTTATAATTTCATTCACTCATTTCATTGAAATTATGATTCTTTAATGCTTATGAGCTTTATGATTTGTTTTCACCTCTCAATTTTCTGTCATTCATTCTTCATTCTGAAAATTGAAAGCTGAACCCAATTTTATTTTTTGTTTCTCTTTTTAAATCTTATTCAAATCATCAAATTTTTAATTCATTCATAATTCAGGCATCATCTTAATTTTCATTTGATTTTAGAAATTTTCATCAAGTTATTCAGACACATTCTTCACATCAAGATTCATATTTGATTCATTCTTCAAGAATTTTGATTTTTAAAGAAGAGCTCACTTGATTCTTATTTTATTTATTTATGGGACATAAATTGATATTGACCTCAAGAAAATTGATTGACCTGAAGATTTCATTGATTTTGCTGATTTTTCACATCAAGATTTTTGACATAAATTGATTTTGCCTCAAGAATTCATTTTGATTGATTGATTTTCTGCAAGATTTTGATTTTGATTGATTTGACTTATTTGATTCATTGACTTCAAGTTTTCATTTGATATTTAATTGATTGATTTACCTGGAGATCTCATTTGATTTATTGATTTTTATTGATTTTCCTCAAGATTTTGATTTTGATTTTTGACTTCAAGAATTATTTCAGTTGCCTCAAGTTGTCATCTTCAAATCTTGATTCTTGTCCATTTTATTTCATTTTTATCCTGAAATCATGCCACTCCAACACTCACCTCCTGCAAGGCAGACAGGATCTCAGGCCAGAACTTAAGCTGTTCACACTCCAACTCCCAGGGCTCCTCTTGATGGCACCCCAGCAGTTTCTCAACTGAGGGCCAAATTGGACAGAGGACCCATTTTGAAAGGAGCAGCACCATCCAGGAAGGAAGGAAGAGGGCCAAGAAGATCGAGTTCATCTTCAGGAGTAGTTGGCGGATTTCCAGGAACTTCAAGGACCATTTTCAAGGGTCCAGGTGAAGATGGTGAAGAGGAGGAGGAGAATTCTATGGAAGAGGAAGAGTCTGACAGTACTGAAGGTGTCCCTGCTCCTGTTGGGGCACCCCAAGGTACTTCAGGGCCAACTCCAGCCCAGTCTAATCAGCCTGTCTCTCATCAGTCTGAACCATCTTTATTGGCCATTATGCAGCAAATAACTCAGATTATGGCCAATCTCAAAGCAGCTTCATCCTCTGAAGCATCAAGACCACCAGCCTTCAAGACTCTATCTATGAAGGCACCAGAATGCTTTGATGAGACTCAACCCTTCAAAGTTAGAAGCTTCATTCAGTCTTTTCAACTGATTTTTAATAATGATCCGGCAAACTTTGCTCAAGACAGAAAGAAGGTCCTTTATGCCACTTCATTTCTCATTGGCAGGGCTGCAATATGGATTGACCCTTATGTTTCCAATCTCACCAATCAAGATCCAAATTACCTTCTCAATTCATGGAAGTTATTTTAATCTCAACTCTTCACCTTATTCGGGGACCCAAATGAAGTCAGAAAAGCTGAAGCAGAATTGGATTCTTTAAGAATGAAAGAAGGGGGGCATGTATCCTTATACATTGCTGATTTCAGAAGTCTTGTCTCAAGAATTGGAGATTGGGGTGAAAGATCTCTCATCCATCATTTCAGGAAGGGAGTACCCTCCAGGATTTTGGATCAATTGGCCTCCCATCCTTCAAGAATTGACTCTCTTCAAGACTTAATGGATATTAGCCTGAGGCTTGATACCAGGTACAATGAGAGGCAAAATGAAAAGAGTCATCATCAAGAGAAGAAGCCAGAAGCCTCAAAGTCAAGTTCTTCTCATCCTCAAAGTTCTTCAAGCTCAAGTCAAAAGAAGAGGAAGTATTTTTAGAAGAGGGACAAGCCCCATTCTTCTTTATTGAATACAGATTTCAAGTTGATGAATTCTGAAAAAGAAAGAAGAATCAAGGAGGGTCTATGTACCTATTGTGGTGGGAAGCATAGTCTTTAGTCCTGTCTCAATAGGCCTCAAAACAAGCTTACCCAACCGTCAGGCAAATTTCCCAGCCAGGGAAAAGCCTGAGTGAAGATCATGTGGTGTTCAATGGTCTTCACTGTTTTCCATCCAGAGCACAATTGTGCATTCTGAATACTGGTGTCAAAAATTCTCTCAAATTTTTTGTTTTTTCTTCTCTCTCTGATATGTTTTACAGTATTCTCATTGATTCTGGTGCTACCAACTCATTCATTGCAAAGCAGTTTGTTCACAAGTATTCTTTGACCATGTCAGAACTCCCAGAGAAGATTCCCCTTATTATTCTTCACTCCTCAGGGTCTCCTTATCTATTTGTGACTCACCATACTAAATATATGGTTGATCTCCCTTCCTTCCCAAGCTTTGAATGGGATTTTTTAGTCATTGATACTCCCAAGGGAGAAGACCTCATATGGGGCTTTGACTTTCTCAATCATTTTAATCCATCTATTGATTGGAGGCATGGGCTGATCACCTTTAATTCTGATCATAAGGACTATTATGATCCTTCAAAATCCTTCAGTAATGACTTTTCTTCTGCCAAATCATGTGCAGCTCCGGTTGGTGCTTCTAGAACACCATCACTCCCATCTTCTGTCCATATTCCTTCCCTTAATTCCCATCAGTCATTATTATCATCTAGAGATGAAGTCTTAAAGGATATTCAAGATGTTGGAGAAGATAATTCTGTATCTTCACTTCATCTCATCTTTGGGAATATGGACCTTCCTTCTTCATCTTATAATGACTCCCTGGAGGAGTTGTGGGATGAAGAGGAAGAGCCAGAAGAAATAGAAACCGTGATGAAGGTTGTTCCTCCTGTCTATCACCAGTACTTGGATGTATTCTCCAAGGTGAAAGCAGAGAAACTTCCTCCTCAACGTGCCTGTGATCATCATATTGAGCTGGAGGGGTCTCTACCTCCAGTTGGGGTGATCTACTCTTTATCAAACCAAGAGTCAGATACACTCAGGGCCTACATCTCGGAGAATGTAGAGAAAGGTTTCATCCGGTCAAGCTCCTCTTCAACAGGAGAACCTGTCATCTTTGTCAAAAAGAAAGATGGTGGCCTCCATTTGTGTGTTGATTACTGCAAGCTCAATTCTGTTACTAGGAAGAGCAAGTATCCTGTTCCTCCTATGAATCAGCTTCTTACTGTTTTCAATGTTTCTTCTATCTTCTCCAAGTTTGATTTGTGTGGTGCAGATAACCTTCTCAGAATCAAGGAGGATGATGAACACTTGACATGTTTTAGAACTAAATATGGCAGCTATGAGTATTTGGTTATGCCATTTTGGCTCAACAATGCTCCTGCCTCTTTTTGAAATCTTGTCAATTATACTTTTTATGATCTTCTTGATGTTTATGTTGTGGTTTATTTGGATGACATTATGGTCTTTTCCAAATCTGAAGTAGAACATGTCACTCATGTTTCCACTTTTCTTTCCAGACTCAGAGCCAATAACCTCTTTGCTAAGGCCTCCAAGTGCCTGTTTCATGTTTCTGGTGTAGAGTATTTGGGTTATGTTGTTTCTTCTGAAGGCCTCAAGATGGACCAAGAAAAAGTCAAGCAAATTCTCAATTGGCCACCTCCAAGAAACCTCAACGCTCTTCAATCATTCCTTGGCTTTGCCAATTTTTACCTCTGTTTCATCAAGAATTATTCAAAGAAGATTAGTTCACTCATAAGTTTCCTCAAGAAAGATTCCTGTTTTCCCCTCAATGAGGAAGCTCTTAGACAGTTTCATCAACTCAAAGAGGCATTCACCAATTCTCCAATGCTTTCTCACTTTGATCCTTCTCTACCCACCATTGTAGAGACTGATGCATCAGATTATGCCTTGGGTGCTGTACTGAGTCAGATTTCTGACTCAGAAAAACATCCCATTGCATTTGATAGCTGCAAGCTTCTCCCAGCTGAGCTCAATTATGAGATTCATGACAAGGAACTCCTTTGCATAGTCTGGGCTGTCAAGCGCTGGAGAGCTTTTCTCCTTTCACTTTCTTCCTCTTTTGAAGTTCTTACCAATCATTCCTCACTTCAATATTTTATGTCATCAAAGATTCTTACTTGCCGTCAAGCCTGCTGGGCTGAATTTCTCTCTGAATTCCAATTTTCAATCACTTACCGCCCTGCCTGCCTGGCCACCCTTCCAGATGCATTGTCACGTCGGGACAACATTTACCCAGAGAGGGGGGAAGATTTCATCAGCAAGAAACCAATTAATTATCAAAAAATAATCAAGCAAGATGAAATTCAAGCCTCAAAATTCTTTGCAGTCAAGGTGGAAGCATTGAAAATTTTATTGAATTAATTCAGAAGTCATTATGGCAAGATTCTCAATATAGAAGTATACTTCAAGATTTTGGTAAAGGTAAATCTGTCCAAGATTATTCTCTTGATTCCTCCTCCCAACTTCTTCTGTTCAAAGATTGGGTGGTGGTCCCAAATGACCCCACAATTCAACTCAGCATACTTCAAAAAAGACATTACTCTCCTCTAGCTGGACACCCTGGCCAAGAGAAGACTCTCAAACTTGTCAAGAGGGATTTTCACTGGCCTGGCATGACTCAATTTATCAAGTATTATGTATCATCCTGTCAACAGTGTTCAAGAAACAAAAATATTCACCACAAGAAGTTTGGACTGCTCAAACCTCTTCCAATTCCAAATGTTCCTTGGATTTTTCTTTCAATGGATTTCATCACTCAATTGCCACTGTCGAATTTCTTTGACTCAATCCTTGTCATAGTGGACAGATTCTCAAAAATGGCAGTTTTCATTCCAACAATGTCTTCAATAACTTCATTATATTTGGCCCATTTATTCATCAAGAATATTTTCTCAAAGCATGGCCTTCCTTCAAGCATTTTTAGTGATAGAGGTTCTCTTTTTGTTTCTTCCTTTTGGACCAATCTTTGTCAGCAGCTCAAGATTTCAATAGTTCTGTCAACTGCTTATCATCCAGAAACTGATGGACAGACAGAGAGGGTAAATCAGATACTAGAACAGTACCTTTGGATGTATGTCAGTTATCATCAAGATGATTGGAACACCTGGCTCCCTCTGGCAGAATTTGCCTACAATAGCTCTGACCACTCTTCAACAAAACAATCACCGTTTTTCACTGTTTATGGAAGAGATCCACATTTTGACTCAGCTCACATTAATCAAGATACTCCTGCTGGAAAGGTATCAACAAAATTCCAATCAGTACAGAAAAATTTCAAGAGAGAACTTGAAGTTGCCATAAACAGGTTTAAGAGGTATACAGATAAAAGTAGAGCAAGTCCACCTGTTTTCAATCCCGGTGACATGGTATGGCTTTCTTCCAAGAATATCAAATCAATCAGGCCCACCAAAAAACTATCCGAAAGATGGTTGGGTCCTTTTCCAATCTTGGAGAAAGTCAGTTCTCATGCCTACCACCTCAAGCTTCCATCTCAATGGAAATCCATCCACCCAGTCTTCCATATTTCACTCTTATAACCAGTCAAGACATCAAAAATCCCAAATAGGTATCAAGAGCCTCATCCTCCAATAATCATTGAAGAAGAAGAGGAATGGGAAGTCTTCCAAATACTGTACTCAAAGCTTAAGAAAGGAAAATTATGGTATTTGGTGGAATGGAAAGGTTTCAGTCAAGACTCCAAAAGATCCACTTGGGAACCAACTGAAAACCTCAAGAATTGTCCTGAACTGGTTAAGAATTTTCATTCTTTATATCCTGACAAGCCAGGACCCAATTCTTCAAGAGCTTGATTTTTTATGGTGCTTGATTGGGAGAGGAATTACCAAAAGGCAGTCCCACTCTTGGTATGCACCTTTAGGGGTATTCTACTCTTTTCTGTTGTAAGCATCACCTTGGCCACTCTGTGAGCACTCTGAAATTTTGGACACAGATCTTTGGCCTGGCTTTCAACATCAATTCCAAAATTATGGCCATTTTTCACTTGGGCAAATGGACCATTCATTTTTTCATTTCACTTCCAAGTATTTCCAATTCCAAGTCATTCTTTCAACAAATTCAGTTTTCTTTTATGGCACTGGCGGGAGTGGTAATTACCAAAGGTAAGTTCCTCTCCTGGTGTGCACTTCCCTGAGGGGTCTACAATCTGTCAAAACATCACCTTGGCCACTTTGTGAGCACCTGGCATCAAATTTCTCTTTCCAGGTCCTTGGACAATTTCAAAATCAGTTATAAACCTCTGTGTCGAAGATTGGAACCTCCTCAAGATTCATTTCTCTTTTATTTTTTCTTTTCTTATTTTCATTTTCATTCTTTTATTTTTATTTTTATTTTCATCTTAAACTTTCTCTTATCATGTCAAATTTCACGTCAATATTATCATTCATTTCATTCAATCATCAAATCTTGAAGCCAATGTCAAAAGAAGATCAAGCAAGTCCCACATCAAATGCCAAAATTTTAATACCAGTATCAAATTTATTTTTCTTAAACAAACTCCTCAATTATCCCTCTGTCAGAACTCTTTCCGATATCCTCAACAGGCTTCACCTTGTATTGGTTCTCAGGAGCTCACCATTTCAAGGTGGGGGGTACTGTCACAACCATGGAAATTCACCCTCTTGGACCTCAATATGGCATATCCATGCCATATCCAATATATGGCAATTTGGCCATATCCATAATCATTGTCCAAATTGGCCATTGTCATTTCTTATGGCCTTAATGGTCATTTCATCATCTGGGGCCAACCTGGCCCCTTCACCATCATCAAGCCATTCCAGGCTGTCTCTTTTTTTTTGGGCATCTTGGGTATTTTCCATACAACAGGGAAAATACAGCCCAAAATCCGGTATTTGGCTCTTTAAGCTTTAAATACAGTTTGTGCACTTTTGCGCATTTTTCACGCACTTTGCGCAAATACAGTTTTTAAGCTGTATTTTCTGTATTTGGCCAAATACCCCAAAAACCACTTTTTCACTTCTGAAGCTTCCAAAAACCAAATTTCATTCATATCCTCCTGGCATCATTCCCAAAGACCTTTGGCCCATTTCAACCTTCAATAACCAAAAGTTCCATATATGGTGTTATACACCATTATGCATCTTTTTTCAGCAGCAATCCAATGGCGGCAATTTCAAATGGTTATTTCAACTTTTCAACAGGTCATCAAGGCATATCTTCCAGAGGATTCATCAAGGCTCAAGGGCAAGTGTCATAATCTCAAATACCAATGACACCATCAAGCAATAAATGGTTATTCTCACTCACAGTATTCCTCCAAGGGAATACTGGCTGTTCATTCTCAAGGGATATTCAAGAGGCAGTTCCAAAACAATGTGTCAAGGGTCAATGCTCAACTAATCCACCTTGGCAACCTGTCACAATGCTGTCTGCCAGACCTCAGCAAAGGGAATTCTTGCTGAAAAGGCTATTAAACCGGTTGAAAGACCGATTAATACTGGCAAGTTGTAGATCACATTCCACCATGTGACAGTACCCCCGGGTTTAGGGCACTGCGTCCCAAAGTGCATTTAACTGATGGTATTACCCATGTCACCCTCATGGAGTTACATTAGTCACAACAGGAGCCTACAAGGAACCCCCAAGGGGTGGAACCCTTGTATGCCAATGGAGCGGAAAACCCAGAGATTTATGGTTGTTTGATTGAGACCTCCCCTTGTCTCCAACCGGAATCAAACCCATGATGTTGGTAACCAGTTTATTGTCACAATGCTGTCTGCCAGACCTCAGCAAAGGGAACTCTTGCCGAAAAGGCTATTAAACTGGTTGAAAGACCAATTAATATTGGCAAGTTGTAGATCACATTCCACCATGTGACACTTTGCCTGTCAATGAGTATTTGGTGTTCATATCCTTACTAATTCCATTGTTCATTTTGGAAGGTTGAAACAGTGATTAAGGACTTACTTGGTTGGCTCTTTGGCCATTTGGCTTCTCTTTCCTCTTATTGCATCTCCTCTTGTACCTTCATATTTCTTAGAAGAATTCAATTCTTTATTTTATTTTCTTTCTTCTTTTGGAGTCTTCCAAGTGAGTTCCCTGATTGCTGAGTGCCAGGCCACTCTTGTTTTTCTGTCCAAGAGCCCCTGTGACATGCAGTCAAATAATTATTAAATATGAAAAAACCAAATAGAAATATGTTTAGGTGTTAAATTTCTATACAAGAGTACAGAGGTAACATGATTATTTTCCATAAAGATAGAAATATTCAGACAAATTCTGATGTTCTTAGTAGATTTAATTTACCAAGTACACCTGAAACCCCAGCATATGTATGCTTGGAAGCAGAACCTCACATATCTATTAAATGAGCTTTTGTTACCAGTGTGGTTTCATAATTATTTGAGAAAGCTAGACAAAGCTATAAGAATGACAAGAAATTCCTTATTTTGACCCAACTACTCCAAAAATAATGTAAATATATTAATTTGTCTGATTCCCTTGATGAATCCTGGAAGATTTCTTATTATGAAGGAATATTCCACCTCCTGGATGGAATTCTGTACCACAGTACTAAGAAAACTTGTGTTATGACTTGAGTTGATAGATCCATTATCAATAATATTTTGCTTGAATTTCATGACAATGTCTTGTCTTGTCATTTTTAAGAAGACAGGAATATTGAAAGAGTCAAATATTTATCCTTGTGGCCCAGTTGTAGAAAATATGTATCATAATACTGTCAGACCTGTTACATATTCCTAAAGTCCAAAAGAGATACAGGTAAAATATTTGGACATATGATTCAAATACAAGAACCAAAATTACCTTGGAAAATAGTGCACATGGATTGGGTTAATTCACTACCCCCAGTGAGTGCTGAAAGCTATAATGCATGACCTGTATTATTTGAAAGTTATAGCAATACACCCTTCTTATTAAAATTTCATAAAGATAATATAGCCATTAATACTGCACTACTATTGTGTAATAATGCTATATATCACACTGGTCTACTCCAAAAAATGATTTCTGATAGATATCCTAAGCTTACTTCTGCTCTTTGGACTAACTTGCATGATATCATGGGAACCAAATGATCCTTCTCAACCTCTTATTGCCCACAAACTGATGGTTTGGAAATAATAATGATACTAAATCCTGAGGTTATTATAAGAGGATTATTTGCTTATTTCCTTGAATATAAATATTCTGATGTTTTTGCTCATGATCAGTGCACACTAATTCCTTCTCTTGAATGAGCCTAAAACTCCTCAGCGCATGCCATTACAGGAAAAACTCCTGCAATGTTGGAAAAATATTGGAATCCTAGATTCCCCTCAGACTTCCTGAAAAAAAGACCTTATTGATCCCCTTTCAAAAGCAGCCAGCTTTGAAGCCATGCTTGACAAAAATAGGTAAAATACTCAAGAAAGCATGCACAATTCCTTTGAATATGCCAAGAATATATTCGGTAAAGGTCATAAGCCAATTTAATTCAATATTTGTGACTTGAAACTTTTATCCACATTGAATTTCAATAATATTAAACTTCCTAGAAAATTAGGAGATTCATTTACAAAAACTTTCTTAGTTAAAGCTTTGCATGACTGTAATGCTGTTCAGCTAGAACTTACAGGATAATTGGAAAATAAACAACCCAGCTTTCCTTTAAGCCTTCTGAAGAACTATAGCTCCAATGATAAATAATTGTTTTCCCTGAGGGAAAATCCACCTCAAGACCTCCAACACCTTGATATCAGTGAGACCAAAAGAGTAGTTAAAGTCCTTGAAAAAAGGAGACCAAGATCAGAGAAGGAGAGAGAATATCCTTTCAGATACAGGAATTCAGCTCCTGAGAAATATATTAAATAATACATAAAACTTCTCAGAATATTTAGGCATTAGAGAAAACCAAAATAATTGTAAATTTTGGTAAAAAGAAATTTATGACTAGTAGTAATCCAAAGATGTAGGTAAGTGTATGTTGACTCTATTATTCCTCTATTCATAATTATTTACTCAAAGATTTTGTGAAATATTCTTAAGAGCTATTTAATTCAAGGCCTGAGGAAAATTTTACATTCCCAAAGGACTTAAAAAATTCCTCACTGGAATTTTCTTTTACTGAAAATTAAAAACAATTAAGTTAAAGATTTATCCAAATATAAAAATATTAAATTGGATTTTTAAAAAAATAAGTTTATATAATAATCTTATTTCACTATTGTATTCTCCATCTAATTTTACCTAGGGTCATACCATAGGGTATTATACCATAAATTCAATATTTTGGCCTAAAAAGGCCAAAGTAGAATTTTGGTGTAAAAATAAGAATTTTTTGTTTAAATGAAGCTTTTTTAAAGCTGAGTTATAATAAATTTAAATCATTTATAGCTTAAATTACCCAAAAAGTTTTAAAAGTAAGGTGTTGTGTGTATTAATTTTCTGTTAGCCTTGGATTTATCATACAGGTGGTAAATCTTGTGGGGCCTTTTTCCACACAAAAATAAAAAATTAAATGGTTAGTTTTTTTAATAAATTGAAAGAGAAAAATTCACAAAAAAATTTTAGAGAAAGGGATTCTGTAAAAATTTGCCAGGGTATCTAATTTTTTGGATCTACATAGAGTTGTTTTTGAATTTTGCCAACCTTAATTAAGGTTCTGAAGGAAAAAACAAATTTCAGATGAGGTTTTAACTTTTAGTTGAAGTGAAGATCTTATAAATAATCTTAACTTGAATTTTATTCAAGCTTATTCAAGTTTGAATTGATATTTAAACATAAAAAACTTACCAAAATGAAAGTTTTGACTTGAAACTCAAATTTTCCCCATAGGTAAAACCTTTTTATTTACTTATGAATTTTAATAACAGATTTGTATTTTGGGTTTCTAGTAAAAATCCTATTCATCCAAATTTTCAATCACACATAAAGTAAATTGAAGAATCTTCACTTATAGTGAAAATAACCTCATTTTCTGATATAGAAAAATTTAAATTTAAATTACCTTATATGTAAAAAAAATTTCTTTAATTATGAGAATACCTCAAATTTACAAAAACTATATTTAAGATTTGAATCCATATCAAAATCAAAATCTGAGGTTTTTTGAGATTAAACTGAAGACATCTTTCTAATTGTGAAAAATTGAGAAAAAAAAATTGAAATATCACTAATTCTTGGAAAAGAGCTCTATATCTCTAGAATAGATTATTTAATATAGCTAATTTAAGTTTAAATAAAATATAATAAGCTTCAATGAAAATTATTTATAAACCATTTTCTCAATGAAGCTTTTCTTGATATCATAAAGTTTAAAAAAAAAAAACACTGAAAAAATTTTATAATACTAGATTGAATTTTATTCAGGTTTAGAGCTCTAGATTAATCTTATTGAGAGTATTTTTTGAGTTTTATTATTCCTTAATTATTTTTATAATATTCTGGTTATTTATTCATAAATGAATTATTTCAACTTAAAATTACCTTTGGTAAAATAATTTTACCATTATTATTCTTAAGTTGGTAATAATAAATAATTATAACTAATAATATTAACTATTTTTAATATCATTATTATTATATATAAATATATATAGTTTATGATTTCATTTTTTATAAATTTATTTATTTATTTATTTTATAATATTGAATCTGTAATATTATTAGAGTGATTTGTCTTAAAAATAAGAATGGAAATTGTAAAATACTTAAATTAAGATTGATTTGATTATTATTTTCATAGTCAAATCTTAAATTTTTTATCTGAGAAGTTTTTTTTTAATTTCCCTTATGCCTTTTTTTATTTCTTCCTCTTGGTTCCTTTACTTTTTTCTATTATTTTTTTAAGTTCCTCATAATTCCATCTTTTAGTTCATCAACTGAATTCCCCCCCCACCAACATTATACCAACCTCCACTGAGCCAAAAATCAAGATTAATTCTTACAGAGGTGGGTCTGAGTAACCAGGCAAATGAACCCTGAAGCTGGAAGTCCATTATTTTCTGGGACAAAAAGTTAAAAAAAAAACTCAACCTTAATCTCTTTGAATTGATAGGCCACCAGCCATGTCCCAAAAAACAGAATACGTAAATCAATAGGAGAGTTCATGGTATGCCTGAAACGAATTTCTGAAATCTTTAAATCCACAAGCCTGATTTTTCTCTCAGTCATTCCACATTCCAAGAAGTCTCAGGATCATACATGCTTTATATTTTACACCCAAACCCACAATCAAAAAGATTTTCGGAGAATCTTTTTGTTTAACAGTTCTCAGATGTACATAGAGTAAGTGTGAGAGCTTTGTAATTCTGAGTGCCAGATTTTATGGGTGTTTTCCTAATTTGGTGAGTGATCTTGTCTGAAATGATGAATTCTAATGGAATTTTTTCCTTTTATTTGAGGCAGATTTTTTTTTTTCCTAAAATTGAAGTTTCCAAAAAGAAATTGAATCCCCCTAAAAGATAGTTCCCAATTTTTCTTAAAAATCCACATGAAGAACAAACCAAAATACTTTTATCACTTATCTCCTTTTTCAAGAAGTTGAATGGGTTAATTTCATTTAAAATTACCAAAGGGTCTCCCCCTTTCTTAATTCCCAAAATATATCAACAAAAACAGAATAAAAACTCAACTAATATCCCACTGAAATTGAGAAAATCAGGGGAAATTTGTATAATTTCAAAGAAAAAATTATTAAGGAATTTGTATAATTCTATATTTTGGTACAGTTATTTGAAATAAATAACACTATAGAAAAACAATAGCAAAATATTTAGGTGGTAAGTATACTATGGGCTTAGTTCATTAAAATAAAGTAAAAGAAAATATAACCAGGTCTTTGATAGGCCACTATGAGGTGTGTTCTTTTCTTAATAAATACAACAGTTAAATAAAAAAAATTAAAGCATAAATTTGTGATGGAGTATATATTCACAATTTATTCAATATAATTGTATATTAAAGCTTAATTCACAACATGAGATCTCCTCTTGAAGGGATATCTTTGTCTCTTGATTTTTATTTCAATATTTTATGATGATGACCCATATTTTTATATATTTTATTTCTAATCCATGTATTCTTTCCAATAAGGGGAAATAAATAAATTAATTCAAATTGATTTAGTTTTATTTTTTTTATGGAAATAGGATGATAAAGTTCGAGAACCTACTTAGAGAATAATTAATATGAAATAAACAAACCATACTATTGTAAATGGATATATAAACCAGTCCCTTGAGGATATCTCTTGTCTTTATTTTTATAGTATTATTACTGATACAAGTTAGGCTTTGCTTAATAGTTATGCAATTTCAATTAAAAGACCACTTGGGGTTTCTCTTGTATTTATTTTTATACTATTAGTACTGATAAAAGTTAAAACTTTATTAAGATTTTATGAGCCTTTGCTTTGTTTAATTCTAAAAATCTCAATCCTGGTAACTCGTTAAGGAAAAATCTTCAGATAGGAAATGTCTTTTGTTGGAAAATTTGAGCTTTATTATTTTAAAAATTCCTTTGGAAGTCTGGAAATAATAAATTTTGAGGTCCTCAATCAAATCAAAATTAAAATCTTGGGCCAAAGCTTAACCTCCAAAAATATGACGCCAATTTTATTCAATTTTCTTGTGATTTCATTACCTAAGAAGATTATATTAATAAATTATTTAATCTTATCATCCTAAATTTTATTTTCAAATCAATTAATAAAAAACTAATTCCTTATTTAAAGTACCAAACAAATTAAAAAGAAATATTTTTAACATTAAATATTTTTTTTTAAAAAAATGTGTGTTGGTTTAAATCCATAAATCTTTTTCATTAGATTCTTAACCTCAGAAATGAAAATACCTAAATTAACAAAGCTTTCTCAATAATTCATCAAAAAAAAAATTAAATTTAAATAAGCTGTGAAGGTTATGTATTTGAATTAATCTCTATTTGCTTTGTTCTTCAATCACTTAAAAAAAAAAAAAAAAAAAACCTATCACCTAGTATAAAATGAACTCTATTCAAAGAAAGAAATAGATTAAACTTTATCTATCAATTCTTAATAAATTATTAATATTTCACAAAAAATTTTAAAGTAATCAATCAAAATTTCTTTTTTTAAACTTTTTTTGAAATTTTAAATTACCAATTCCTAAAAATTTAAACCTAAAAAAAAAAAAAAAAATCTAATTTATAAAAAAAAAAAAAAAAAAAAAACTTCTTAAATCAAAATTTTATTTTTTTTTTTAAAAAAAAATATTTTCATCCTATTAATAAACCTAAATGATAAATAATAAATTGATTAAGTTCTTAGAATTAATAAAATTGTTTTTTTTTTTTTTTTTTTTTTTTTTTTTTAATTTTTTCATTGGAAAAAAAAAAAAAAAAAAAAAAAAAGACTTCCAAAAAATAATTCCGAAAAAAACAAACAATCTCAAACAATTTTTTTTTAACAAATTTTTTTAAATTTATTAAACCCTTAAATTTTAGATTTTAAGGTTAAATATGTTTAAAAAAAAAAAAAAAAAAAATTTTCTTAAAATAAATATATAACCAATTAAACAAAAAAAAAAAAAAAAAAAGTTTATTCTTAATAAATTTCATATCAACCCCCATCAATTTTTTTTTTTTTTTTTTTTTTTTTTTTTAATTGATAAATCACTTTTTTTTTTTATTAAATTTTAAGCCTATTTCTATTAATTTTTTTTTTTTTTTTTTTTTTTTTTTTTTTTGTAGAAATTAAAAATAATTTCATTTTAAAATTTAATTAGTAAAATCATATTTTATACCTAAACTAATTAGTTATATATATATAAATTTTTCTTTTTTTTTTTTTTCTACTATTAATTTGATAAATTTATATTTTTTTAAAAAAACTTATTTAAAATCTTTTAATTTAATTAAATTTTTTTTTTTTTTTAAATTTTTTAAATTAAATTTTAAATTTATTAAATTTAAAATATTTATTAATTATTTTTTTTTTTTTTTTAATTTAATTAGAATTAAGATTTTTTTTTTTTTAATTTTTTTTAAAGAAAATTCTTTTAAAAGATTTTTTGAAATTTAATTAAATAAATTCTTTTTTTTAACTTTTTTTTTAAAAAAAAAAAAAAATAATAATAATAACAATAATAATAATAATAATAATAATTTAAGATTTTAAATAATTAAATTATTAAAAAACTTAAAATTATATTTTATAAAGATTTTAAAGAAAAAAAAAAAAAATTCAATATATATGAACTTTATAAATTCATTTTCAAAATAAATTAAAAAAAAAAACAAAAAAAATTTCTAACCAAAAAAATAATAATTTAATAATTTTTTTTTCTATTCTTTGATATCATTTATAAAAAATTTAAGATAAAATAAAGATTTAAAAAAAAAAATAATAATTCAAATCATTAAATTTTTTTTTTTTTAAAAAAATTTTCATTTAAAATTAATTAATTAATTAATATATATATATCTTATAAAATTACAAATAATTTTTTGAATAATTTAACTCAAAATAAATAAATTAAAAAAAAATTACCTTTTAAATTAATTAATAAATTATTATTATAAGACAATTAATTATATAAAAAAAAAAAAAAAAAAAAAAAACTCAAAAAATTTGAAAATAGAAAAAAAAATAAAAAAACTTTAATAAACAAAAAAAAAAAAGATAAAATTTTAATTAAGATCAATTTTAAAAAAAGAATTTTTTTGAATTTAATGAATTATTAATTTTTTTTTTTTTAAAGTTTAATTAGTTTAAATTTTTTTTATAATTAATGAAAAAAAAAAAAAAAAAAATTAATTAATAAATTATATTAATTATTATTTTAAATTAATTCAATTATTAAAATTTTTATTGATTTTTTTTTTGGTTTTAAAAAGATTTATTTTTTTTATAAAAATTTTAAAAAATAAAAATTAATTAAAAATCAAAAAAAAAAAAAAAAAAAAATATTAAGAGTTTTTATTAATTTGTTATTTTTAAAGGGATTTTAAAGGATTGAATATTTTAAAATATAGAAATAAGATGACTCATAGTAAGGGTTGTTTCATTTTTTTTTTTTTTTTTTTTTTTTTCTAAAAGGATATTTCATTTTTTTTTTACCCAATTACTATCAAAAAAAAAATTTTTTTTTTTTATTTAAATAAAAAAAAAAAAAAAATTAAGAATTTATTTTATAATTAAATAATTAATTTGATTAAAAAAAAATAATAATTTAATATTTTAATTAATTAATTTATAAATTAATAATTTGATTTTTTACTAAATTAAATTTTAATAAAAATTAAAAAAAAAAAATAATTAAATATTTTGAAAAAAAAAAAAAAAAAAAAAAATTAAATTAAATTAAATATTTTAATAAAGATATAAAAAAAAAAAAAAAAAAAAAATTCTTAAATTAAATTAAAATTTTTTTATAATAAATAAAAAAAAAAATTGAAATTTAATAATAAAGTCTTTTTTTTTTTTTTTTGAAAAAAAAAAAAAAAATAGGTTATTTTTTAATGAAACTAAGTTTAAAGGATTTTTGATTAAATGGTAAATATAATTGAAAAATTCAAAGGTTAAATTTAAAAGAGATTTTTTTTTTTTCTTTAACTTCAAGATTCACTACCTTAAAGTAACTACTAGTTATATTGAGAGAAAAATCATTGAAAGAAACAACTTTTAACATAAAAATAACATATTTAAATAATCAAATTGACCAATAAATATATTTTAAAGCTCTATCTGGATCAAATATTTAGATATGAAAGTTTTTGAAATTTAAAATAGTTTTATAAATGATTAAGAAAAAAAAAAGTAAGAATGTTTTGGTATTTTAATTTAAAGAAAATTTTTTAAAAAAAAAAAAAATAGTCTTTGTAAAAAAAAAAAAAAAAAAAAAAAAAAAAAAATTAATAAAATTAATAAAATTAATAAAATTAGAATTATGTTTTTTTTTTTTTTTTTTTTTTATTTAATTAAATTAAAATAAAATAAAAAAATTTAATTGTAAAATTAAATTTTATAAAAAAAATATTTAAAATTCTTTAAGAATTAATTTATAAATAAACTAAAATTTTTAAAATTTTACAAAAAAAAAAAAAAGATTGAGATTATTTTAAGGGGAGTAAAAATTCAAGAAGAATTAAAAAATTTGTTTGAATTATTTAATTAATAATTAATTAACAAACTAATGAAAACAGCAAAAAAAAAAACATTACCATAAATTAATCTGGATTCATCTAAAGCACTTAATTTTGATCAAGAATACCTTTCAGTAATAGTTATAATATTTTATCTGGCACAATTGGAAAGCACAGATATAATTTACTTAGTAAACATCCTCAACAAATTTTTTTGATTAATAGGGTTGATAAAAATTGGATGGGAATAAATCACCTTATAACATAAATTTGGAAAAAAAAAAAAAGAAATATAAAGTAAAATTAAAAAAAAGGAGATTTATATAAATTTATATTTAAATTAAAACTTTTTAATAAGGAAAAAAGTTAAAAAAAAAAAAAAAAATTCAAACATTTTTAAAGGAATATTTTTGATTTTTTTTTTTTTAAAAAAAAAAATTTAAATCATTGATTTCTTGAAATTAAAAAAAAAAAAAAAAAAAATTGTATTAAAAACTTAAAATTTAAATTTGATTAAATGAATTTTTTAATTTTTAAGTAAAAAAAAATAATTTTAATTATTGAAAAGAAATATAAAATTAATAATTGTTTAATTTTTTTTTTTTTTTTAAAAAAAAGAATTTAAAAGGAAAAATTTTTCCTTGTAGATCTCAATAAAAAATTTAAGTCTCACTTAAGTACCTAAAAGAATAAGGTTTTTTTTTCCTTCACTAAACCAACAACAAAAAATATTAATTCCAGTATTAGCCAATATGACCCCATGTGAAATTCTTAGGGTTTTTGATTTCACTCAGATCAAGTTCATTCAGTTTGGCTTCATGTCAATTTTCTCTTTAACTTGATTAATCATTTCCCTTGTTAAATTTAGACCATTCAAAACAATGAGTGAAATTTAGAGATCAAGGTGGGAAAGTTGACTAAGAATTCATTCAGACTGACTAAATTTAAATCTCTCACTAACTAAATCTCTCTCATTGATCATTTTAATTTAATCTCTCATCATTCAAACTTTGGCCAAGATTTATGGCTTTCTCAGCGCAAATCGACTAAGACTAATCAACTAAGACTAATCAACTAGGCTAATCAACTGGGCTGCTCAAAGCCTAATCAAATCAAACTAATCAAATCAAATCAAATCAAATCAAATCAAAGGAATCTTTAAATTAAAAAATTAAAAATTAAAAATTGTAAACTAAAATGTCAATCTTTTCTTTTCTTTTCATCTTCATTCCACTGCCATTCTCACTAGCTAAATTAATAGATTGACCTTCTGAACGCCCAATCAACAGATTTCATCAAATTTTAAAATGTCAAACTCCAAATCTTCACCTTCAATCTCATTAAATAAAAATATAAATCAAAATCAAAATAAAAATAAAAATTTAAAATTCTTTAAAACTTTCTCAAATTTTAATAATTTAAAATCTAATTTCGATCCTCCTAGTCCTCCCAACTCACAATTTGATAATCAAATTAATTCAATCTCAAATTTTACAACTACAACAAATCAATCAAATTCAGATCAAGTCAGCTTTCAAAACGTTCATCAAAATTCAATCAATTATCATCATCATCATCATCATCAAGATCAGCAAGATCAACAAGATCAACAAGATCAACAAGACGATGATGAGCAAGAATATCATCAAGACGATCATGAGCAAGAAGACGATGATCAAGACGATGATCAAGACGATGATCAATCGTTAATGACCTTAAATCCCTCAGAACATTATGATCGTCTAACCTCTCTAAGAGAACCTTCTCCTTCAGATACTCTAGTCTTCTCCTCTCAAGATCCTCATCTGGACTTCTTACCCATTCAAATCGCTTTAGAAATTCAAAATACTACAACCGATCTCGTCACTCCAATAGGTACAACTCTTGCTGCTTATCGTCATCAATTTAACCTTTGGGAATCTAACATCTCATCAAATAAATCAATCTTAAAAGCTTCAATCTTAATAGATCAAGCTCTAATGAAAGTCATCTTCTCATTTCAACCTATAAAAATCTCTATAAACTCTCTCGTAAACTTAAGAATCTCATTACAATCTTTAAATCTTCAAAATCAA